>CM033643.1:11174209-11392809 GCA_019512145.1 Engystomops pustulosus | reverse complement strand
AAAAGTTTAAAAAATAAAATAAAAACTTAAAAATGTAAATCCCTCCCCTTTTCTAACCTGGGATCGAGGGAGTGGGGAGCTGAGCCCCAGTGCCCCAAGAAAACAACAGGGCAAAAGCGCAAGAGGAGAGAAAAGAGGCGCAGCTATTGTGTAATAACATCAGGCACAATGGTGACCGTGAAGGTATAAATCAGGACTCTCACCTTGGTTCAGATGATATGAGCATGTAATGGTATAGCAGAAGGCAGCTGCCACTCCTGGATGACCACGTTCACCGAAGGACCAGGATCCCGGCCTGATGAAAGCTCCGGGTCGGAGCTGAAACGCGTCGTGTCCTACTCTGGTGGCCTGTGCCTTGGCGAACTTATTCTTAGCTGCATTAGAGGAACAACACACATATTTAAGGTACATGGATGATGCGTTCATTATATGGAGGGGTACCAAAGAGGAGTTTACAGAATTCGTTGCTTTCTTGAACGAAACCAATGAATACAATGGGGGTCATTTACTAAGGGCCCGATTCGCGGTTTCCCGATGTGTTACCCGAATATTTCCGATTTGCGCCTATTTTCCCTGAATTGCCCCGGGATTTTGGCGCACGCGATCGGATTGTGGCGCATCGGCACCGGCATGCACACGACGGAAATCGGGGGGCGTGGCCGAACGAAAACCCGACGGATCCGGAAAAACCGCCACATTTAAAGAAAAAAATTTGTTGTGAAAGTTGCACTTACCTTCACTCAGCCCGGCTTGGTGTATTCCAGTGCGTTCCGATGCTCTTCAGCGCAGCAGCGCCACCTGGGGGACGGCGGAGGAACTACCTTATAATGCGCAACTTTTAAAATTTGCAGGTATCATGCATGTAAAGAACAGTATGAAAGGGGGAGACCGGCAGAGAGAACTGCTGAGGGAGGAAGCAAAATGGAACAGGATCAATGGGTCCAGCTGGACTAAATGATAGAAACGACTTAAGTGTATTTCTGCAAAAAGTTTAACAAAATAACGCCTTTGTATTGCACTGTGTTTTTACATTGTTTTTAGTGGTGAAAGAGTAGGTGTTCCCCATAAACTGTTTTGTTTGCACTATTTAAATGTATATATCTCTGCTCGCCATGATATCAGACACCTCCCCCTTCAGTTTTTTAAGGGAGTGGTTCTGAACATGACGAGGAGGTTTGACAAAGCGCTAGTAGCGCGAAACAGCCTCTTACCTTTTGGACCTCGGCGTCCTCACATGTCTGCTTGCCTGTACGCTAAATAAAGATTGTGGATCGTATCAGCGAGTGCCGTCCTATCCTTGGATCTGAACTAGTCAAGCACTAATCAACCTGAGCTGGATCACTCATACACAGCAGCTGGGGAATTGTGCAGCAATTGATTATTCTGTCTGGCAGGAAGAAAACTGATTACATCATCATCCTCTGCAGAGAGAAACTCTCCTGCTAGGAGAAGCAGGAAAGCAAGCGCTGGAGCAGCCATAGAAGTGACAGAGCTTCATTATCATAATGAGTTCAACATGGGCCCAGGTCAGTTCTTAGGTTGCATTAAAGGGGTTATCCAAGGGTATAAAAAAACCTTTGGGTGGGCAGGTGCGGGTTAAAAACCCCCAAATATGTACTTTTGTTGCGGCACCCATCCGGCATACAATGCTGCAATCTCTCTGGTCCATGCCCCATTTAAACAACCAGGGGGTGACCGGTCGCCCCCTGTATATCGACCTCGCCCGGTCAGAAGCTGAACACAGCGCTGCTTCCGTGCCCCTGATCATAGTGCTGGATGCCGGGAGGTAAGTACATGTTTATTTTTTTTAACCTGCCCCATCCCGACCACCCAACAGTTTTTAATACCCTCGAAAAAAACCCTTTAAGAAGAGAAGATGACAAACAGGCATCTTATAGGAGTCTATTGTCATTATATCTGATGGTAAATGTCCTTTATGCATTTTATTTCAGGAGCCTATATACAGTACAATGAAATAAGGATGAATGCTGTGTATATTAATATTTTAAAGGGTAAATATATATATATATTTATAATATTGACTGTAGAAGTCACAGTTGGGAGTGGGAGATTGGAGCGAAAATCAAACTTCCAACTCTTACTTTAACAGTATATATCTCTGAAATCACCTAGTAGCACAATCTTCACTTTAAAATGATACCAGAACTCTTTTTCTAGATGCCACAGTTCAGAAGAGAAAAGCATGGGAGAAAAGCCATAGCAGAGACGTATTCCAATAAATAGAGGCCAAGAGGACACTATCATGATATCCGTCTTACTGCTAAAGGATATGGACACGTTCAGCACATAGGGTGGGAATTTTCCTGGTGTACACACAAAATGGGGCAGATTTATCAATCTGAAAGTCAGAATATTTCTAGTTGCCCATTGCAACCAATTACAACTCAGCTTTGATTTTACCAGTGCTCATGAATATTTTAAAGGGGAGCTGTGATTGGTTGCAATGGGCAACTAGAAATATTCTGACTTTCAGACAGCTTGATAAATCTGCCCCAATGGGGCACATTTACTTACCTGGTCCGTGCGCGATCCCTGAGGTGCATTGTCCAACGAGGATGAAGTCTGCCACGATTCACCAAGAGCGTGTGCCCGATATCCTGCATGTGTCACTTCCCCGCTCAGGTCCGCCGGAGTTCACCTTCTTCTTCCTGGTGCATGTAAGTGCTTGGCTTGCGACACAATTTGAAAGTCGGCGCCAAAATCCGATTGCGTGCACCAAAAACCCATGTTAAATGTGGCGCAAAATGGAAATACTCGGGAAACCCGACGGAAATTACGGTCCGCGGCCCCTTAGTAAATGTGCCCCATGGTGTCCAAAAACAAAATATGAATCAACCTTGGAAAAAGAAAAAAAATATTCTATGTGTATAAAAACTTTCAGCTTACCACAAGCTGTGCACAAAATTGTATACACTGGTCCGGCTACCAGGGACCATAGTCCACAAATAGAAAAACATATTTTGGGATTTCACTCACAATTGTAATAGAACAATAAAAACTACATCTTTAATGAAAAAATAACCTTGAAACGGTTTCCCAAAAAACATAGTCAGGAACCATGTGGACACAAGACACATGATATACAGGGCACAAAAAAGATGGAATGAAATGTGACGCATTTCGGAATTAACGGAATAGAAGTCCTTAATTATACCAGAGAATGGTGTATGAGTAAGGACTAGTATTCTGTTAAGTTCCGTTATTATTGTGTGTCTTATGTCCTCGTAGTTCCCTACTTCCGTATTTGTTGGACTGTAGGGCGCACGAAAGATCCTTTGATTTTCTCAGAAATCAAAGGTGCGCCTTATAGTCCAGTGCGCCTTATATATGAACCGTACTTACAGACAACAGCTGCCTTGAACTGTGCACAGGTCTGCCACCTGCTGGTCATTCATCCTTATAATCCGGTGCGCCTTATATATGAACCTAGCCGTTTTAGCAGACATTTATTGATGGTGCGCCTTATAATCCAGTGCTCCTTATAGTCTGAAAAATACAGTATGTTTTTTTAAACATTTTTTAACCTTTTTAATGTTATTTTTTCATTAAAGATGTAGTCTTTATTATGCTATTACAATCGTGATTGCTGGATTCCAAAAAATGTTTGTGGATTACACATGTACAAATGTTTTTTTTTTACTTTATTTCACTTTAAATCACCACGATTTATCCACCCAAATAAACTGATATGAAATGCTAGACCCACAAATGTTACCCATGCATTTGTTTTATTGCTGCCGCAGTATAGCAACAGCTAGTGATTCTAGAGCACAGAGGGGCTCTGTAACACACCCATAGCCCTTCTGACTCATTCGCATAATTATAAAAGTTGAATTTAGAAGGAAGGAGGCTAGGGATAACAAATATAAGATGATACCACAGTCACGGTGCCTGGATCTATGGGTAAGTGTCACTAATTTATCATGATGGATTTTGCTTGTAGATGGAGCCACATGGAAAATAATAACAAAGCCCTAGCACAAATGGGCATAGCCCTAACATAGCAGTTAGTTAAATAGGTAAATTGTGGTGACAGATTTCCTTTAATGGGGATTTGATGACTCTACAATGTGAATGTGAATAGAAAGGAAACCTTTTTTGCTGGTTCATCCTCTGACTGATTGTTTAAGTGATGGAGTGATGTACCCGGTAGCCCTCCTTCACACCTCGGCTTCCCGGGAGCTGACAGATCATTTACATTTGGAGGCTCGCAAAGTGAGAATGGGTGTCTTGCTGGAATATGTCACATCTGGCAGAGCTGTGAGTGATGGAGCGGAGATTGAGGGCAGATGCAAATTGTTCTGCTGCCAGTGTGCAAGCCGGCGCTGACTCCGCAGCTTCGAGCTCTATTATACCGGCATTGTTCCTATGTCTCCCCCATCTCATCAGAATGATCAAGTGCAAATGGCTCACTGCAGTATAACTAGGAGCCATATAACTTGTCACTGCTTCTTCTATCTGAACATCAGCCAGGCAGGACAAGAAGGGCATCTAGGGAGCTCTCACAGCACACCCTTCACATTCTCTCTCACCCCACTGAAGAGTTAAGAATATATACATTATGTTCTTGGTTTAAAATTATCATCTGTTCATGCATGGACTCCTTAGAGAACCTGTGATAGACATATGTTGTACATTCAAAGTTTCCCAACTGGGGCCTGAGCGCAGTGTGGGGGCAGCTGGATCCCCAGGGACCGGGTGGCTGTAGTTACGGCCTAGCACTGGAATGTCACGATGGCTTGGTCAGGGAGAACAGGACTCTAGGTAGACGCTCGCCAGGGCCAGCGTGGAGCTACAATGTAGCGGGAAGACCACAATATAGATAAGAGATCCCCTGGGGCACTTCTGGTGTGTGTGGTAACAGATCCCTGGGCAGATGGTGAAGGGGAGACCCATAGGGGCACATTTACTTACCCGGTCACTGGAGTTCACAGAACTTGCATTGTCTGTCTATAATGCTGCGTGCGGCTAATCACCAAGATTGTGCGCCTGAAATCATGAATGTGTTGCTTCCCCGCTCAGGTCAGACAGAGTTTACCATCTTTTTAGTGGTGCATGTAAGTGTATGGGCTTGCAACACAATTTCAAATTTGTGTCGCATGGAAGCCAGCACAGCCGCGCCACAAAATTGTGCGCCACAATTGTAGTACAGACAATTCTTAAATACCTGTGTAAGCCGTTGTAGCCCCAAAAAAGGTGCACAGTCTGACTAAAGTGCACAGTGCAACCCTTAGTAAATGAGCCCCACAGTGTTAGCGGCAGGCCAAGGAACACACTGGAGACAGAAATCTTGAAGAAAGTAACTTTAATGGCACACAGTCCAAAACAGCAGCAGGTGACAAGCTCGGGTCCTTCCTGCACATACACGAGGCTATGTGTTGGCTGTGGATCAGGAATTCAAGAATATCCCAGCCCTAGTCCAGTAGTAGGAGGGCTGGCTAGTAGGAGCCAGGTGGTCTCCGCTGCTGTGGCAGCAATCTCCAGCCTGGGATTGTGTAAGAAAGGTTACAAATATTTCAACATATCAGAAATAATTACACCCTTCAGCTGCAGGCATACTGTACTGCCGGTATCAATGCTATCTTTTGGCAGTAGGTGGTAGCAAAGGTAAGCTATTGAAATAGATGTCAAAACAGGGGAACTCTGCCTCTGTAAGGCAGTCTGATGGTAGTATGGCAGAGCTGGCCAGACCTTATTCAGTTGACCAGGAGACTAAGTGGAGCTAAATTTAGTGATGACCCATCTACCAGAACATTACATACATATCAGCCAATCAAAAGAGGTAAATCTTCAGGGGCAGGTAAAAAGCTGCTGCCTGAACCAATAATTAGCCTGCCCCAGTGAGCTCACTTTCTAATGCTTATGCCACAACCCCACCCCCTGCTCTGTGACTGCAGTAGCAGGCTTCTAGTTGGATACTACAGCAGTCAGAGGGGAGGGGCTTCAGGGAAGTTCAATGCAGATTTCTCACAGCACTGCATATTGATCATAAAAGTCACAGTCCTGAAATATAATTCCATTTTTCACGGTCCCAATCAAGCATCTAAATGTAGCATCAGCTTGAGAATACCTGGTGACAGGTTCACTTTAAAGATGTAGAATTGACCTTCCGAATATTTTTCCCATGTACTTGACTGGTGGGACAATTTCATATCAAAGTATTTTTGTAATGTTTGGGATGAAACTGTAAAAAATTGTGTTGCCCGTACAAGACTTCACAAAGTCATATACTGTAATTACATGAAGATCGAGGGGAAAAGTTACCAATACATAAATTACCACTTGGAATGGGGAGTCTTAAGTAGCACAATCCTCATTTCTCTGAAGTTGACCTGGTAGCATTCTGAGAATTAGGCATCTTGTTGCGTTTTTGACGTGCGCGATTTGTAGTGTTCTTAGAAAATCCCGGTGATGAATGGAAATGAAAACTAACTGCTGCCCTGGAAATAATCAATATGTTCCTCTACTTCACATGAATACATCAAACTGAGATGCAGCTTTTCTAAGAGACTAAAAGAAATTTATAATTCAAAAATGTTTAATTGGACGGGAAAAACATATTTCTCTTGTGATTTCAAAGGAAATGACAAAAAAAAACCTGTCAATCTGAAAACACCAGCAAGAAGCACAAGTCAAATACAGACAGAATAGAAACATCTAGAAAGCAGAACAAATATAATAAGAATAAGAATGGATTCAATTTTAATTTTTTTATTCTTAGTCAAAAATGCTATTTTGGGGGCAGTCGAAGAATAAGGACAGGTTTCTCACACTGCGTTAGCAGGGCCCACCTTTAAGAAAATCTAGGAAAGTAGAGGACAGTCAAACGAGCCGTTACTCAGATTCTAAAAAATATTTGGATGTTTATATTTAATATTACATTTTATGTAAAAAAAAATTTCTCCCTTACCACTTAGCCAGAAGAACACTTCCTGTTCTGTAGAAATCACTTCTCAGTGGTTGTTGTATTATCTGCAGTGGCAGGATTACAATGGAATAGGCTTGGAATGGAATCTGAAATATTCAACTTCTTAATACATGAACTGCCATGTGCTGGCAATGGTATGGGGTTGTTGTCTGGCAAAAATATGGCACTTTTTATTGGCAGACATTACAGTCTGGACCATTGGCAATGTTAACATTACTTTGTATGGCAGTTGAGGACCACTTATATGGAGATAGGTTCCCGTGAGCCACCAGTGCATGCGGTAAAGCCAAAATTATTGTGCATGCTCTGATTATTGGTAAATGGTGCATGCGGTGAAGGCGCACATGGGCCCATCTCAGCACTGAATTTTTCCTACTTGTCTTCTCTAAACTATGGCAACTACCAGAGGGGATTAAATATGTTTGGGACCCTAAATCCCAGCTGTATGAAGGTATGCTGGTGTAATGGCCCCCAACAGCCTGATAGCTTCTCTCTACTCCATTGGTTAGAAGAAAAAGTAGAAGGTGGTCAAGGGGTGTACAGCGACCATCTAAAAGACTTATCCTAACCCATAATTGAACTTATACATAAAGATTAAATAGTTTTATGGGATCCAATGTGATGATTCCGATACTCTTTAGGTTTCCATTAAAGATCATGTTCCATATTTCGGAACATGATTTGCCTCACCAACCCCCATGTCGGCACTAATGATGACATCACATAAATGGACCAGCTCTGGATCTGCATCTCAGTGGAAAATGGAATTTGCTCATGCACAGCACCAAACACTAGTGTAGGAGTAAGATTATTATTGAGGTCACTAGTTATGGTCTGTACAGTTGAAAAAGCGGGTGCAAACCATAGTAGGACGTGTGTATCAGAACTGTCTTAAAGGTTTCTTTCTGCAGTGTTCTGGGCCTGAGAACCGCCCCCTTAGCTACTCTGCTAGAGGCAGTGATCGACTTGCTTTGCAGATATAGTTACTTGGTTGAGCTGGGTGTATCTTACATCTTGTTTCTGGGGATATGTCATATATGTTATTTGGAGTGATAGATGGCTAAACCGGTCAGCTGATGCGGTGGCATCCAGGACCTTCATACATACTCACTTCTCTCTCTATTTTAGTTCTGGCTATACTGGTCTCCTGATACTTGTTGTACTACTTACACTATAGCTATTACTGTGTTCTCTAACCCTTGCTACATTTTGTACCTCGCTGCCATCTTGGTTTTGACCCGGTTATGCTCCAGGTGTGTCTGTCTCTCTTTGTTTGTTTCCCATAGGTCTTTAGCACATATTCAGAATAGGGAACATCAACCAGTTTCCAACTGAGTTAGTGCATGGCCTGGCAAGTAGGCAGGGACAGAAGTTATGGATAGTTTTGGGCCTACACCTCTCTTCTTTCTCTTCTCTCTTCTGTCTTGAAATGCTGGAACTTCCAAAAGCCCAAAAACTGTGACTTCCCGGAGAGACAAAGCTGGGTGAATAATATAAATAGAAAATGTGTTTATTTTGTGAGTACTATGTTATACAGATAGAAAATTTTCAGATGCAGGTAAAACCTGATAAATATTTTCTCATAAATTCTTAAAAGACTGAGAAAAATTCCATACACTGATTTGATAAACTGATGCCACGTCTGGGTAATGTGTATTCAGTGTAAGAATTAGAGCCATTACACCAGGTAGGGGGGAAATGAAAAATGCTTATTTTAAGTGCCAGTAAATTTATCCGGTTACCACGGAAACAATTTTCTTGGCATGGATGCTGCGAGCCGATTCCAGATACTATCTGTCACATTGAGTCAACATGACACGACAAAAGGCTTAGGTGAAGGAGCGCGATTTAGTAATGTCTCAGGCTAAGCCTTATAGGTATTGACTAACTAATAAATGTGATTCTGTGAGATCTACGTTACGGATATGGCAGCTTGGAAGCCTCTGAAAACAGCAAATCTGCTTTATGACTCTAATGTGCTGTAAATAATTTATAAAAGGTTTATAATATATTATATTCCTGCCCCTGAATGTGATTACAGTAACCTCCCCCCCCCCCACACCCCAGAAACCAGACATATTAGTCAATGCACCAGGTGACCTCCATTTTGCTCTATTGCTTTGGTCATCTCCGTTGTCGGTTCTGTCCTAAAATTGCTGCCGTTGTCTTCAGGGACCCTTCTGCTAAGTACCAAACACATGGATGGTGACATGTTTGGGATTACTGATAGTTTTCAACCAGAAGGCAGAAGCCATTTTAAGAGAGAACCCACGAGGGAGGTAAATAGAGCAAATGACGCTTCCAAAGCCGAAAGAAGGACACCACAATTCATGGCTGATGTATAGTTACATTTTGGTGTCTGGGTGGAGGGACAATTTAACCACTTGGCACAACATTATGTAGCTTTACACAGTGTGAGAGAAAAAAATCAACAAGTACAAGTGCAGCGCCCAGAGGTGGCCCCAAACTATGCTGGGTCCGCCAGGCTTGGTCGAAGTGTCACGTGTTGGTGCTCTCCAGAAGGGATGGTAAGGCTTGGTGCACCCCAATGGGAAGGTCCAGAGAGTCAGGGCCTGCAGTGAACAGTTACCTTTGAAATTCAGGTGCAAAGAAATACAAGCAAATTAAAGGGCTGACTTCTCCAGTCTGCTCCATGACAGATGAAGGGTTAATGCTGACGAAAGCCCTGGGCTAGCTGTCCCTCTCTCTCATAAGCCTGGTTGCAGGTAGACTAGCAGTCTTCTCCTCCAAGCTCTCTTCATTTTGTACCTTCTATCAGGGGAGGACTGGTTACATTTCAGCACAAAAACAATGACCAAGCATTCTCTCATAGACTTACATTGAGTCCCCATTTTATTCTATGGCAGGAAGGTTCTAAAGTGTAAACAAGTTTCCAGAGGGTGTATGGAGAGGGCTCACAAATTAAACCCTCTTCCCAGAAAGTGATTGTTTGCTGCATTATGCAGCAAACACCAACAGCAAACACCCGTCACCCGTGCTGGCACCAATTGTGGCACGATGTTTGACGTTTTTCTGCCACGAGAGGCTGTTCATCTGTCACTCCAAATGTCTTTGGCAGAACATCTCTATACCTTCCAACCATCCGGAATCCGGTGAGGAGTCCCAAATTTTGGGCTCCTTCCCAACTGGCGTGAGGTATGTCCTGGGTCCTTTGGACACTGATAGGGTTGAATACTGAGATAATGTAGAAAAACTGCCAGCTTTCTGCATTTTTAAGTGTGCCTCTTCTTCTACTATGTGTAGCAGAGGTGGGCAGGCGCTATGTGATGAGGTTATCCTGCCTGGCGGCTTCAGTACAACACACAGCAGCAAAGGAGAGGAGAGAAGAACTGCTTCAGGGGAATGGAGAAAGGTGAGTATCTCTGTTTATTATATTCTATTAAGCAACAACAATATTGGGGAGCTGCAGGGGAATAATATGGGGGGAAGCTGTTGTGGGGGTATTATGAAGGGAAGCTGTTGTCGGAGGTAATTGGAAGGGGAGCTGCTTGGGGGGGGGATAATAATATTGGGGAGAGCTGCTTTGGGGAGAATAATATGTGGGGGAGTTGCTGTGGGGTGGGGTGATATGACAGCGGCACAATAAGAGAGAAAGCTGCTGGCATGGCACAATAAGAGGAAGAGCTGCTTTGGTGGGTACAATATGAGGGGGATCTAGGAGCACAATATCAGGGGGGGCAGAATATATGAGGGGCCACAGGGGGAGCTGGCAAAGGCACAATGTGACACGGAGCTTGGGAGAGACACAATGAGGCACATTTACTAAGGGTCCGCAGACCGCGATTATGTCGGGTTTCCCTAATATTTCCTTTTTGCGCCGAATTGCCCGGGTTTTTGGGGCACGCGATCAGATTGTGGCGCATCGGTGCCGGCTTGCATGCGACAGAACACATGTTGGTGTCGTTGGACAACCCGATTGATTCGGACAAACCGCGGAATTTAAAAACAAAATTGTGTCGCAAGATCAAGCACTTACATGCACCGGGAAGAAGAAGGTGAACTCTGGCGGATCTCAGCGGGGAAGGAAATTAGAACGCACGATCTTAGTGAATCGCAGCAGACCCAAATCCTCGTTGGACAAAGCACAGTGGCGATTGCGACAGGACCGGGTAAGTAAATCTGCCCCAATGTGAGGAGGTGATAGGGTTTTATCCGGGTGTGGTCACAAGCCTATAGAGCTCACAGAACCGTGCAGAAGCCACAGGAACAAGGACTATTAGTGCTGAATACTGGAGAGGTCATAGTTTATATGATTGAAAAAAAAAGGTCAGTTTTGAGAACAGAGCCATTTGAGCAACTTATGGCACTATTATATCTGCATTTGTGTTTGGTACACTGTACTGTGCTTTGATTATACAACATATAATGTGAAAAAGATCACAACAGAAAGCCCACCACAGGGCGCTATTCATCATATGTCCCCCCTGCAGCCCACATATGGGGTTTCCTTCCTTTGCTGTTTTCAGATTTTTCTCTAAAATTCGTTCTGCAATGTCAGCATAACCCTTATTATCTTTCTATACTGTGCGGTGTGATTTTCGCTTTTACTTGTCTTCTCAGCTTACTTTAGCAACATAAGAACTGACACAGTACACAGCGGGCTACCGGCTCCGAGATGACATCGAAAACGTTGACTGCTGACAAGGAGCTTCAGGAGGAAATCTAAAGTAGGTGCAGCATATCAGTGGTAGAAATCTGAGACACAAGGAAAGAGTCTCAGCTTTGATCACCAGAAGTGCTTCTTTATTACTATTTTAGGTTATCTATCCATTTTTTCAGAAATCATTAGTCCATTGTGTGTACTTGAGGGCTCTATAAGGCAAGTAATAGTAATTTTCTAATAGCTCAGGTTGCGCCAGTTTTCTGGCGTAGTTTGCAAATAAATACATGTAAGAAGTGTTCGTGTCAGTTTTGTCGAAAGTCTGAGAGCACCAAAAAAAAAAAAAAAAATTAAGGACCCGCTTTAAGCACAGTTGGCGCATGTAGGGTGCACCAGATTATTGAAGACTGTGCTCCTGTCTTTTATAATCTGGCACAGTTTGCCTCTCTATTTATATATGTGCTCCTATATCTTAAAGGGGCTGGTCACTTTTCAATAAATCTCTTCCATAAGACAAGTCTCAGCATGTATATGTCTTTGCCTCCTTTGAGAGCTTCAGCCTTTCCCTGTTCTCACCATGCTTCCCTCTGCATATATACACAACTTCCTTTTTCTTACTGCTCCATGCTGTCCTTTTAGTGAATCCACCTTATTTCTTTTACAGTTTGTCCTCGCTGACAGGCTCTCCTGCTACAGCTTCTCCTATTCATCAGTGCTTAGACATGTAAACAAAGCAGGAAAGAATCTGCAGACAGAACTAAGGTAAGTATCATGACTGCTGAATCATTTGATGAAGAGTGAAGAAATCAGGCAATACCTTTTTGAAGCTGAGTATATATGATGGTTTCCATTTAAAGGAAGTCTAATAGCAGTTTTCACCATGGGCACTGCAGACAGGGTTAGGCATCATACTTGGATAGCTGTGTAATGATACCTTTGTGCGTGTTATAAGATGCCGCGGGACTGTGAATTATGTATTCCTATTCCAGTTTTGTAGCTGGACTTGGACCACTGGTGCACTGTAGTAACCTTCTGGTTAGATAGTACAGAGGGAGGTTTGGGGAGCAGTGTGAATGAATAGATCAAAGGACACAACAGTGGGAGGAGACTCCTCCAGTCCAGTTACAATCATGGAATATACAAATCAGAGGTTTAAGTTATTGTTGTTCCTCTCCAACCTTTATATTTCCACCAAATATTTTACTGCAGATTTGCTTGTTGTCTTTGCCAGTTACGTTTTTTACAGCTTTTGTAAGTGCTTAGAAAGATTTCACTACAATGGTAGACCAGCACATAACATAGACACTTAAACCAGCAATACAATAATAATGGTTGCCAGATATAGAAGAAAACAGGATCACCCGAAAATAAAGATTCTTGAGTTTTGCTCCAATTCAAACATAACCATATCTGCCTTTTTTTTTACATAATTTATCAATCCAAATTAGTGGTTATTACATGATTAATAACTCAATACTAGTGATGGTTTGTTCACAAACGAGCCGGCACAAAGATGCAGCTCTTCGCGTGAAGAACGGGAGTCGGCTCATCTCAGTGAGCCAATAGCTCAATTTAATCTGCTCACCACGCCCCCTTTGGAGTGGTGTGGGGTGACCGACTGGCCTGAGGCTCCCTATTGTACATTTAATAGGCAGCCGTCCAGGAGCCAGAAGAGCCGGCTCTTCTCAGTGAGAGGAGCCTAATGATCCAGCTCACTAAGAAGAGCCGGACTTCTCATCGCTACACAATATCACTGAATGCAATGCCTCCTTCTGCCTATAGATGTCACTGTTATAATCTTGCAAGTAGATGGATTTACTATGTAAATGAGAGGAAACGGTGACATCTGCTGGTTAAAAATTACATGAAAAAAATTACCAACAACTTTATTTTTTAATAAAAGCCATTAATTACTTACAGAAAAGACATTATCCACTTCTAATTACACGGAGGTTACAGAGCAAATTTAATACATTACAAACCTTTTACACCAGCCGGACCCTGCAGAGAAGTCTGAAGCCTCGGGTGTCTGGGCAGATGCACAAGTTTCCTTGGTGTTTAATGTAGCAGATGCTTGAAAATGATCCAACTGAACCAAACCACATTGTACTTCTATATTAGCCTAAGGAACAGCCCCAAAGCTCTCTACCAAATGTTGTAGCAGAAAAAAAAAACCTGCCACCATACAGAAGTAGAGCTTTCTTGCAGAAATATTTGCTAATTTAGAGGTTTTGCTAATTATATGAAATTACACATATAGTTATAAACCTGGATGTAGCTGTCGGCCGAATGCTACTTTGTCCAATGTCTATTACTTCTGATACAACTAACACATGCCTTGTCCTGCTGAGTGTGAGAGGGTATTTTTTTTTTTTGTTGTATAGTGGAGAAAACTGCAGCCCCCCCCTGATACCTCCAGAGACGTTTTAGGATTCTTAAAGGGGCTTTCCAAATTATAGATATTGATACACTGGCCTTAGGATAGGGCATCTGCAATGTTACCCCACTGGGGCCCTAGTACAGTGTCGGGCCAGCTGGATTCCTAGGGACTGGTGTTGCTGCTTGTAATTGCGGCATAGCGCCAGGATATGTCTCGGTGGCTGGGTTCACGAGCACAGACCTTGTCCGCGCACGTCAGGGCCAACTGGGAGATGCAAGAAGAGGGGGAGGTCGCAGTATAGTGAAGGGATCCCACTGGGGCACTCCCGGTGTGGGGTAAAGGATCCCTAGGCAGATGATGAAGGGGAGGCTCATGATGTTAGCGGCAGGCCAGGGATCACACTTGATGACAGAAATGTTGAAAAATAACTCACAATCTCTTTAATGACAGCAGAAGGTAACAGGCTGTAAACTTTCCTTCCTGCAGGCACACACAAGGTGGTGGATTAGTTGGCTGTGAACTGTGAACTGTGAATTTGGAGTGGACTTTAGCCTTAGTCCAGTGGTTAGGAGCTGGCTAGAGGGGCCATGAATGGATCTGGTGCTTGGGAAGCGTGGTGCCAGTTTATGTGACATTTGCACACAGAGATGCAGGCTTAAAGGAAATCTACCACTGCTCGCATGATGAAATCATGCTAGCACACCACCCTGTAGGCTATTCAATACTTATTACTGCACATACTTTGGTTAGTGACATCAACCTTTAGTTTAGCTAAAAAATCCATTTACCTACATATTCGAATGAGGCTTCGGTGCTATCCCTACGTCACTAGCCACCTTTCGCTCCCTTCTGAACGTTAATTATGCATGCCTCCATCTTCTTATGTGCCCTCCTTCTGGTGCCAAGAGCTGTGATGTCACTTCCCTCCCAATACCTATTGTGCATGCGCAGAGACAAACTGTGGTAAAGCTGCAGTGAGAAGTGGCAGGCTGCGCGATAGTTTGTCTCTACACATGCGCAATAAGTACCGAGAGCAACGTGACGTCACGGCTCTCAACACCAGAATGTAGGTAAATCAATTTTTTAGCTAGACTAAAGGTTGATGTCCCTAACCAAAGTATGTGCCGTAATCAGTATTGAATAGCCTACTGGGTAATGTGCTTGCATGATTTCATCATGCGGGTAGTGGTAGATTTCCTTTATCAAGGGGATATAAAATAAACCTTTACTCACCTCCCCCGGTTCTCCTGGTGTCCTGCACCGTAGTCCGTTACATCCATGCCCCTGTTTGTTCACAGAATTGTCAGGAGCGGAGCTTCCATGCCCCTGTATGGAAGCTGCCCCGGCGGACTGCAGTTTGGGACACCGGGAGCAATGGGGAGGTGAATAAAGGTTTATTTTTTTTTAAAGCCCTACCAAGCCCTCCTATTACATATTTCTGCCCCTTTAATTGCTCGTTTGCATTAAACCCATATGAATTTTTGTTTCATTGGAGCACTACATCCATTACATACATTGGGCCTCTTTAACTGATCACAACCATTAAGTGTTGTGTAAAATGTAACTAGGATTGTCTTTTTCTAACAAAGAATCGTTCCAGAGAAAGCAGTAGCCCCTGTAAGGCTGTGATCCTGATGGTTTTGTAAAGATTGCAAGAGGACTGGTACAAGTGATTAGATAATTTTTTGTGAAACCATAGATATCCAGCCATGGGAATATCATGTAACCCAACTAGGTCTCATTGTGGTAATAGACTTAGCCAATGGTGGGCTTCATGTAAAAATAGAACACTGGAAAGGGGGGTATTCAATTAAAGGGGTTTTCCCACCAAGCAGGTTAGGGCTGTGGATAGGACCTAACTTGCTGATCAGTGATGAGACCCCCACAGATCACGAGAACGAGGGGTCTGATGGGGTCCCAGGTACATCAGTCGGACCCCTCGTCGCTCCCCGAATGACCATTCTGCTCCATTTATCTCTATAAACAAGGGGACCGACGGAGGTACCTGGGACCCCATTGGTCCCCTCATTTTGGTGTATTTTGTTTCTGTCCCCAACACAGTCTGACACTTTCTGGTCACTGACTGTAGCTGCTCGTGACATCACTTCCTGCTCTACAGCTATTGGCCAAAACTGCAGCTCAAAAGCTTCCTGCTCCACCTACTGTATATATAAAATCTACTCAGTTATTTCAATTCACATCATCCTGTATTTGAACATGAACTTTGATTTTTATCCCTTATCCAGAGATTAGGGGATAACAATCATGATCATGATCATGGGGGTCCGACTGCTGGGAACCCAATCGATATATAGAAGGGACCTTGCCGATCACCAGACCATGGATCCAGTTCTCACTAATTGATGGAGCAGCAGCTAGAGCATGTTGCCTGCAACTCCATTCTGTAGTATGGGACCATCAGAAGTTTCGGTGCTCAGGTATCTCCAGAACTCCCGTATGAGTGAGCTAAGAGACAGTCTCTGAACACAAATCATAACATGGATGGAGATGAGGTATAATGCACGCACAAACAAAAGACTAAAGCAGCACACCACAAAAAAATAGTGTCAAAATGTAGTAGTGGTGGATTTATTCCATATTGAAGAGCAACGTTTCGGCTCAAACAGTGACCCTTTCTCAGTGCACAAAAATCCACATGGCCTTTCTCATTTTTCCATGGGTATTTTGTCTTCTCCAGGAGAATGTAAACTTGTGTTATTTGTCTTAATCAGAAAGGTTAATTATATCCCTTGAAAACGACTCTCTGTTTTGTGACTCCGCAGCAATCCTTCCAGCCACTTCAATGCTCCCACTGTGCATAGAAGCTAATTGTGACTCAATAATGCCAATACAGAGACAAGTGACACCACCTCATATTGTGCCATCTGTCATCAGGAAATTATAGTCTAGGATCCAGATACTTTTTATTTTCCTTCTTATCAAGGAATAGACAGATGATTGAAAGAGTGAAATGAATGCTGGTATTTGTCATTAACCAGTACCTCCACCCCTCATACACATTCAGGAGGGGCACAGAACAGTATGAGGATGTATTTATATACATAGAAAACCCTATATACACATATGCACATATATACAGCATATAAACACCATACAACATATACACATAAAGCATATACACATATATATGGTACCATATACAAAATACAGCATATATAAGTCATCATATATACATCATATACAGCATATATAGATTCATTAGACACTTACATACTTTTACACACACATACAGCATATATACACCATGCAGCATATATACACCATACAGCACATACACACACATACAACATATATACACCATGCAGCATATATACACCATATAGTATATACTGTACACACACATACAGCATATATACACCATACAGCACATACACACATACAGCATATATACACCATGCAGCATATATACACCATATAGCATATACTGTACACACACATACAACATATATACACCATACAGCATATACACAAACATACAACATATATACACCATGCAGCATATATACACCATATAGTATATACTGTACACAGGGCCGATTCTAGCCTTTTTGTTGCCTGAGGCGAAATTTGAAAATGCTGCCCCCCCTCCCGCCGCACGCATACGCGCGCATGTGCGTGCCCCTGCTGATGCTACCTTACACACTAAGGAGGGTGAAGCTACTGCTGGGGAAAGCAGTGACTACACATTGAACACACAACCCCCCCCCAGTAAGTAATGTGCCTCTCACAGTCCCCCAGTAAGTAATGTCCTCACACAGCCCCCCAGTAAGTAATGTGCCTCACACAGTCCCCCCAGTAAGTAATGTGACCACACAGCCCTCCCAGTAAGTAATGTGCCCACACAGTCCCCCCAGTAAGTAATGTGACCACACAGCCCCCCAGTAAGTAATGTGCCTCACACAGCCCCCCCCCCCCAGTAAGTAATGTGCCTCACACAGTCCCCCCAGTAAGTAATGTGCCTCACACAGCCCCCCTCAGTAAGTAATGTGCCTCACACACAGCCCCCCAGTAAGGATACACATCGTGATGAGAGGATGTAGCACTCACCATTCAGTGCTCCCACGCAGCTCCCTCGTCTTCTCCAGCCAGCAGCCGATCTGTGAAGGGACACGGGTCGGCACGTGGTGACGTCATCACGCCGACCTGTGTCCTGCAGAGTGGTGCGCACAGGCGGGATGTGCTGCACCACTCTGCCTATAAATTACGTCGCCGCCTTAAAGGTGGCGATGTAATTTATTTTACAGGTGGCACGGACCTGCCAGCCATTGGCAAGTCCGTGCTACCCGCGGCAAAATACCGCTCTTAAATGCGGTCCGCTATCTGCCGCCTGGGGCAGAAGCGGCCCTGACTGTACACACACATACAACATATATACACCATACAGCATATACACACACATACAACATATATACACCATACAGCATATACTGTACACACACATACAACATATAGCAATACAGCTATAGTACAGACGCCCCCTAGTGGTAGGACAGGCAGCAATACAGCTAATACAGCTATGCCCCTAGTGAGAGGCAGGCAGTGTATACAGCTGTTATACAGATCGCCCCCTAGTGTAGTGACAGGCAGCTATTACAGCGTATACAGATCTGCCAACCTAGTGGTAAGACAGAGCAGCTATAATCGTATACAGATCGCCCCCTAGTGGTAGTGACAGGAGCTATACAGCTGTATACACATCTGCCCCCTATGATAGAGACAGGCAGTAAAGCTGTCTACACATCTGCACCTAGTGTAGAGACAGGCAGTTATAGCAGCTGGATAACACATCTGCCCCACTAGTGGTCGGAGACAGGCAGGTTTATACAGCTGGATAAACATCTGCCCGCTAGTGTAGAGACAGGCAGTATACAGCGTATACAGAATCGCCGCCCTGTTGAGTGGGTAGAGAACAGGCAGCTTATACAGCTGATTCAGATTAGCCCCTCTAGTGGTAGAGACAGGCCGCCATACAGCGGGATACACATCTGCCCCCTAGTGGTAGGAGACAGGCAGTTTATACAGCTGTATACACATTCTGCCCTAGTGGTAGAGACAGCAGTTATACAGCTGTGATAACAGATCGCCCCTAGTGGTAGGAGACAGGCAGTTATAAAGCCTGTATACAGATCGCCCCCTAGTGGAGAGGAGCAGGCAGTTATGCCACGCGATACAAATCTTGCCCCCTAGTGGTAGAGGACAGGTAGTTATACAGCCTGATAACACTGCCCGCTAGTGGTAGAGACAGGCAGTATACAGCTGTATACCAGATCGCCCCCTAGTGGTAGGACAGGAAAGCCATTACAGTTATACAGATTGCTCCTCGCTAGTGGTAGAGACAGGCAGTTATAAGCTGTTATGTTTGTTTTTTTTTTTTTTTAAGATCGCCCCCTAGTGTAGAGACAGGCGAGTAAACACTGTATAAACATTGGCCCCCTGTGGTAGAGAAGGTCAGTATACAGCTGTATACACATCGCCCCTGTGGTAGAGGACAGGCAGTTATACAGCGTATACAGATCGCCCCCTAGTGGTAGAGACAGGCAGCTATACAGTTATATACTAGATCGCCCCCTTAGTGGTTAGAGACAGGCAGTTATACAGCTGTATACAGATCTGCCCCCTAGTGGTAGAGACAGGCAGCGATACAGCGGTATACAGGATCTGGCCCCCACTAGTGGTAGAGACAGGCAGTTATACAGCGTGTAATAAAGATCGCAACTAGTGGTAGAGAAAGGAGTTAGAGAAGCTGGTATACACATCTAGCCCGCCTAGTGGTAGAGACAGGACAGTTATACAGCTGTATATACAGATCGCTCCCTAGTGGTAGAGTACAGGAAGGTTTTTGATACATGCTGTATTCAGATAGCCCTATAGTTGGTAGAGACAGGCAGCAATACGATGATGGGATTACACATATGCCCCATAGTGGTAGGTGTTTTAGAGACAGGCAGTTATTTACAGCTTTATACACACATGTGCCCCCCCCTTACTCCCCCATAGTGGTGAGAGACCAGGCGTTATACAGCTGTATTATATACAAATTGCCCCCCAGTGGTTAGAGACAGGGCCCGTTATACGAGCGTATAAACAGTCTGCGCCCCTAGTGGTAGAGACAGGCAGTTATACAGTTATTTACAGATCTGCACCCCTAGTGGTAGAGATCAGGCAGTTATACAGCGCTATAACAGGAATCTGCCCCTAGTGGTAGAGACAGGCAGTTTACAGCGGTATACACATCTGCCCCCAGTGGTAGAGAACAGGCAGGAACAGCTGTATAAGATCGCCCCTAGTGGTAGAGAGCAGGAAGTGATACAGTATATACAGATCGCCCCTAGTGGCATCCGACCCCAGTATCTTCTCCAGTATTATACCTTTTCTCCGCCGCACTGCCATCACGGGCTTTTCCCTCGCTTCGAGACCTTTGTCCTAGCCCGTCTTCAGCCATACCCAGTCCGCCGCTATTGACAGTTTCTGCCGCTCCATGGCCGTGTAATTTTCCCAGTCCTTTTAGCTTTCCGCTTGCAGCTTAGTTCCCCGGGAACCCGCAGCTCGTCCTTTCCCAGTGTCCTCACTCCACGCGTTCTTTCTCATGTCACCCCCTCTACGTGTTATCACGGTGCCCTCACCTGCCGCAACCCCCACTGGCCCAGGCGCCATCGCTCGGGGTGGTTTCCTTCGCTGTGGATAAGACAGGAGTATACAGCGTATACAGAATCTGCCCCCTAGTGGTAAGAGACAGGCAGCTATACACGCTATATACAGATCTGCCCCTAGTGGTAGAGACAGGCAGCTATACAGCTGTAGTACAGATCTGACCCCCTAGTGTAGAGAAGGCAGCTAACAGCTGTATACAGATCGCCCCCTAGTGGTAGAGACAGGCAAGCCATACAGCTGTATACAGATTGCCCCCTAGTGGTAGAGACAGGCAGTTAACAGCTGTATACAGATCTGCCCCCTAGGGTAGAGAAGGCAGCTATACAGCTGTATACAGAAGTCTGGCCCACCTAGTGGTAGAGAACAGGCAGCCTACAGCATATACCAGGTCTGCCCCTAGTGGTAGAGACAGGCAGTTATACAGTGTATACAGATCGCCGCCCCTAGTGGTAGAGGACAGGCAGTTATACAGCTGTATACAGACTCGCCCCCTAGTGGTAGAGACAGGCAGCCATGACAGCTGTATACAGATCGCCCCCTGTGGTAGAGGACAGGCAGGCCATACAGCTGTATTACAGATCGCCCCCTAGTGGTAGAGACAGGCAGCCATACAGCTGTATCAGATCGCCCCTTAGTGTAGGACAGGCAGCCATACAGCTGTATACAGATCGTCCCCTTAGTGGTAGAGACAGGCAGCCTACAAGCGTATACAGATCGCCCCCGAGTGGTAGAGAACAGCAGCCATACAGCGTAACAGATATGCCCTTAGGTGTAGAGGACAGGCAGATATACAGCTGTATACACAATCTGCCCCCTAGTGGTAGAAGACAGCAGCCATACAGCTGTATACAGATCGCCCACTAGTGTAGAGAACAGGGCAGCAAACAGCTGTATACACATATGCCCCCTAGTGGGAGAAGACAGGCAGCTATACAGCTGTATACAGATCTGCCCCCTAGTGGTAGAGCAGGCAGCACCATCAGCGTATAAGATCTGCCCCCAGGGGTAGAGACAGGCAGCCATACAGCTGTATACAGATCGCCCCCTAGTGGTAGAGACAGGCAAGCCATACAGCTGTATACAGATCGCCCCCTAGTGTAGAGGACAGGCAGCCTATACAGCTGTATACAGATCTGCCCCCTAGTGGTAGAGACGGCAGGCATACAGCTGTATACAGCTCGCCCCCTAGTGGTAGAGGACAGGGCAGTTATAAGCGTATATACAGATCTGCCCCCCCCTGTGATGTAGAGACAGGCAGTATACAGCATGTATAAGATCGCCCCACTAGTTGTAGGAGACAGCAGTTATACAGCTATATACAGATCTGCCCCCTAGTGGTAGAGACAGGCAGCTATACAGCTGTATACAGATCGCCCCTCGTGGTAGAGACAGGCAGTTATCAGCTGTATACAGATCGCCCCCTGTGTAGAGGACAGGCAGCATACAGCTGTATACAGCTCCGCCCCCTAGTGGTAGAGACAGGCAGCCATACAGCGTTACAGCTCTGCCAATAGTGGTAGAGACAGCAGCCATAAGCTGTATACAGATCTGCCCCCTAGTGGTAGAGGACAGGCAGCCATACAGCGCTGTGTATACAGCTAGCCCCCGAGTGGTAGAGACAGAGCAGGATCTAGGCCGTTCATCTGCTGAAAACTAGAACCCAGACAGAAACATCTATAATTAAACAAGAGTCACCAGCCAGCGCAGGAAGGGAGCAACAGGACGTCTGCGGGGGAAGGCTGTGAAGCCTGAAGACTGGGGGTGGACACACTGTCACAAGTCTCAGCACCAGGACAATGCCCAAAACCACAGAATGGACCGAAAGTCCTGGTTCTCATTATGGACGCAGTTATGAGCAATGCATTGTGGGATAGAAATTGCCTAAAAGTTCAATCTATAAAACCTGCTTAAAGGAAAAGAGTTTTAAAGATAATTTGTGGAGATTCTCCCTCCTTATAGGCCCGCCTCTGTGCACTGGAGCCCCACGCTCTGGGGCGTGTTGTGGTATGCAGCCTTCCATAGAATGTATTTAGAGGGCATGTGGATCCCATTTATATGGATAACTGGTAAAAAATGGGGATCCCTCCACCGGGTTCACAGCCTGTTTAATAACCTGAGCTCTGGATCAGGAGGCACAGATTACATCTCACTTATTATACAGAACTATTCACTTTGTCCCTGTTCAGTTAATTGCTCACCGACATAAACCGATATAACCAGCCAAACATTACTGGAGCACAAAGCTGCTGACTGCTCACTATACACAGGTCATCCACGGCTTCCTGCCTCCATATATGTCCTTAACCACCGCCACACCCAGAGGAAAGGGGAAGTGTCCTTACCATACCAAATACCAGACGATAATGTCTATACACTGCACATAACAGCACAATATACAGGGATAGTCCTACACAAGTGATGTCACAGACAGGGATAATACACAAGTGATGGCACAGTACAGGGATAATACACACAGTGATGTCACAGTACAGGGAATACACACAGATACACGACATCAACAGTGATGTCACAGTACAGGGATAATACACACAGTGATGTCACAGTACAGGGATAATACCACAGTGATGTCACAGTACAGGGATAATACACACAGTGATGTCACAGGGAAAGGGATAATACACACAGTGATGTCACAGTACAGGTAATACACACAGTGAGTCACAGTACAGGGATAATACCACACAGTGATGTCACAGTACAGGATAATACACACGTGATGTCAAGTACAGGGATAATACACACAGTGATGTACAGGACAGGGATAATACACACAGCGATGTCACAGTACTGGCATCGTACACACAGTGATGTCACAGTACAGGGATAATCACACAGTGATGTCACAGTACAGGGATAATACACACAGTGATGTCACAGTACAGGGATAATACACACAGTATGTCACCAGGACAAGGATAGATACACACAGTGATGTCACAGTAAATACAGGGAGAATACACACAGTGATGTCACAGTACAAGGAGAATACACACATGTGTGCAATCACAGCACAGAGATAATACACACAGTGGATGTACACAGTACAGGATAATACACACAGTGATGTCACAGTACAGGTATAATACACACAGTGATGTCACAGTACAGAGATTAATACACACAGTGATGTACAGTACAGAGATAATACACACAGTGATGTCACAGTACAGAGATAATACACACATGATGTCCACAGTACAGGGATAATACCCACAGTGATGTCACAGTACAGGATACTACTCACAACTGCTGATGTCACAGTACAGGATAATACACACAGTGATGTCACAGTACAGAATAATACACACAGTGATGTCACAGTACAGGATAATACACACAGTGATGTCACAGTCAGGATAATACACACAGTGAGTGTCACAGTACAGGGATAATACACACAGTGATGTCACAGTACAGATAATACCAACAGTATGTCACTTACAAGATATACATCACAGTGATGTCACAGTACAGGGATAAGTACCACAGTGAGGTCACAGTACGATAATACCACAGTGATGTCACAGTACAGGATATACACCACAGTGATGCCACAGTACAGGATAATACACACAGTGATGTCAAGTACAGGGATAATACACACAGTGATGTCACAGTACAGGTATAATAACACACAGTGATGTCACAGTACAGGGATAAACACACAGTGATGCCACAGTACAGGATAAACACACAGTGATGCCACAGTGAACAGAGATAATACACACAGTGATGTCACAGTACCAGGGATAATACACACAGTGATGCACAGTACAGGGATAATACACACAGTGATGTCACAGTACAGGATATACACACAGTGATGTCACAGTACAGGATAATTAACACCACAGTGATGTCACAGTACAAGGATAATACACACAGCACAGTGATGTCACAGTACAGGGATAATACACACAGTGATGTCACAGGGCAGGGATAATACACACAGTGATGTCACAGTACAGGGATTATACATGCAGTGATGTCACAGTACAGGGATGATACACAGTGATGTCACAGTACAGAGATAATACACACAGTGATGTCACCGTACAGGGATAATACACACAGTGATGTCACAGTACAGGGATAATACACACAGTGATGTCACAGTAAAGGAGATAATACACACAGTGATGTCACAGTACAGGAGATAATACACACAGTGATGTCACAGTGCAGAGATAATACACACAGTGATGTCACAGTACAGGGAAAATACACACAGTGATGTCACAGTAAAGGAGATAATACAGACAGTGATGTCACAGTAAAGGAGATAATACATACAGTGATGTCACAGGACAGAGATAATATATACTGTACACAGGGGTGCACACTCTTCCTTCCGCTTTCCATCCTCCATAGTCTGTACTAGTTGCTATGGTGGTTACACTAATCTATGTCTCAATCCTATCCACATCCAGACATGAGCAATCAATCCCAATGCTGATGATATGACATGGGGAGGAGGCGCAGCCCTGCACTCCGTATAGATATAACCGTGGGAGCGCAGCTTGTATATGCAACACTCGGCAGATATTTAGGATCAAGCTGTGAGGAGTCACGTCCACTTACAATAACAATCCCAAAAATGTTTGCATACAGAGTATATCCTCCCCTAATGGCCTCCTCACTACACCTATGCTCATCCTGATCCACCTGCTTCATTTACACTGAAGACTAATTAAACAAGGAAAATTTGTGTATCTAAGCCTGGAATGTATGATAACTGCTGGGCTGCGTATCTAATCCGACCATGTGTGATACTGACTGCTGAGTATGAGAAGAGTCAGATACGCCTATAGACACCCTATAGAGGTGACACGTAGACGGTGCACATCCAGCGTCAGCCATAATCCTACAGCACATGCACACACATGAATAAATGATGAATGGAGCCGCTCAGATCATGGAGACAGGTCTCTTCATGCTGTGCAGACACTAGTGAGCGCTCTCATCTTATAAAACTGTCACTATATGAGACATCCCCACCTTTACCTCTCATGTGTCTATACAGAAAGGCTCCATCACAGCTCAGTCACAGGGATAGTCCCCGGTTATTTGTCTTGGTTCATCCTTTTCCTCCCCCTACCCCATGGTTTCCTATTAGCTCTACTTCTACTGTCACTTGTTGCAGCA
Organism: Engystomops pustulosus; assembly: GCA_019512145.1. Taxonomy (NCBI): domain Eukaryota; kingdom Metazoa; phylum Chordata; class Amphibia; order Anura; family Leptodactylidae; genus Engystomops; species Engystomops pustulosus. The sequence continues at coordinate 11,367,021 of CM033643.1, read as the reverse complement.
TCTATTACTACACACCCAGAGCAGGCTTCCAGTTTCATAATGTTTCCTGCACGTGACTATATACAAGAATATAACTACTATAATACTGTCCCCTATGTACAGGAATATAACTACTATAATACTGCCCCTATGTACAAGAATATAACTACTATAATACTGCCCCCTATGTACATAGTACAGGACTATAACTATAGTTAATACTTGCCCCTATGGACAAGGACATAACTACTCTATAGTGTACTGCCCTCTGTACAAGAATATAACTGCATTATGGACTGCCCCAGATGTACAAGAAGATAAGCTTACTATATACTGACCCCCTATGTATCAGGAATATAATACTATAATACGGCCCCCTATCCCCATATTGTACCAGAATATAAACTACTATAATACTGCACCTATGTACAGACTAAAACTACTATAATACTGCCCCCTATGTACAAGAATATAACTACATAATACTCCCCTAGGTACAAGAATATAATTACTATGTAATTACTGCCCCTAGTACAGGGAAATAACTACTATAATACGCCCCCTAGGTCAAGAATATAACTACTATAACACTGCCCCTATGTACAAGACTATAACTACTTAAATACTGCCCCCTATGTACAAGAATATAATTACTATAATATGCCCTCAGTACAAGAATTATACTACTATATTATACTGCCCCATATGTACAAGAAATAAGCTACTATAATACTGCCCCCTAGTGTACAGGGAATATTAACTACTATAATACTGCTCCCTATTGTACAGGAATATAACTACTATAATATGCTCCTATGTACAAGAATTTATAACTACTATTAATACTGCCCCCTCTGTACAAGAATATAAAACTACTATAATACGCCCCCTATGTGAAAAGAATATAACTACCTATATACATGCGTCTATGTACAAGAAGATAATTACTAAATTACTGCCCTCTATGTACAGAATATAACTATATTAATACTGCCCGCCTATGTACAAGAAATAACTACTAGTGATACTGCCCCTATGTACAGGAAATATAACACTATAATACTGCCCTATGTCAGGAATAAAAATACTATCTATACTGCCCCCTATGCTACAAGAATATAACTACGATAATACTGCCCCTCTAGGTACAGGGAATATAATACTATAATGACTACCCCCTAGACAAGAATATAACTCCTATATACTGCCCCATATGCTCAGGAATATAACTACGATAAACTGCCCCCGATGTACAGGAATATAACTACAATAATACTGCCCCCTATGTACAAGAATATAAACTACTATAATACTGCCCCCTATGTACAGGAATATAACTATATAATACTACCCCCTTATGTACAGGAATATAACTACTATAAAAGCCCCCCTATGTACAGGAATATAACTACTATAAGATGCCCCCTATGGACGAAGAATATAACTACTAAATTACTGCCCCCTAGTCAGGCAATATAACTACTATAATACTGCTCCCTAGTACAGGATATAACCTACTATATGTATGCCCCCTAGGTACAAGAATATAACGCTATAATACATGCCCCCTTATATGTACAGAAGTATAACTACTATAAGTACTGCCCCTATGTACAAGAATAAACACTATAATACTGCATTATGTACAGGAATATAACTACTATAAATACTGCTCCCCTATGTACAGGAATATATGAACTACATACTTACTACCCCCATGGACAAGAATATAACTACTATAATACTGCCCCCTTATGTACAGGAATTAACTACTATAATACTGACCCCTATGTACAAGAATATAACTACTATATACTGCCCCCATGTACACGAATATAACTTACTATTAATACTGCCCCCATGTAGCAAGATATAAACTATATAAATACTGCCCCCTTGTACAGGAATATAACTACGTGTATTTAATGGCAAACTATGTACAAGAATATAACTACTATAGATACTGCCCCCTAGACAGGAATATAACTCTATAATACTTGCCCCCTATGTACAAGATATTATAAACTGATATAATAAGGCCCCATATGTACAAGAAGTATAACTACTATAATATGCCCCCTATGTACACGAATATAAAATACTATAATACTGCCCCCTATGTACAAGAATATAACTACTATGAATACTGCCCCTATGTTACAAGAGTATAACTATATAAACTGCCCCCAATGTACCAAGAATTATAACACTATAATACTTGCCCACAGTACAAGAATATAAACATACTATAAACTGCCCCTATGTACAGGGATATAAATACTATAATATGCCCCATATGTACAAGCGTATAACGACTATAGATTACTACCCCTATGTACAGGAATGAAACTACTGTAAAGACTGCCCCCTAGTGTACAGGAATATAACTACTATAATACTAGCAACTATGTACAAGAATATAACTACTATTTAATACTGCCCCTATGACAGGAATAAACTACATTAATACTGCCCCCTTGTACAAGAACATAAACTACATAAGAGCACCCCTATGTACCAGAATATAACTACTATAATACTGCCGCTATGACAAGAGTATAAATACTATAAACTGCCCCAGTACAAGAGTATAACTACTATAATACTGCCCCCAATGTACAAAATATAAGACACTATAATACTTGCCCCCTATGTACAAGAATATAAGACTATAATACTGCCCCCTAGACAAGAAATAACTACTCTCCTACTGCCCCCTAGTACAGGATATAACTGACTTATAATACTGCCCATATGACAAGAGTATAACTACTATAAACCTGCCCCCTATGTAAGGGAATATAAACTACTATAATAACTGCCCCCTATGTACAAGAGATATAACTACTATAAACGCCCCCTATGTACAAGAATATAAAACTATAATACTGCTCCTATGTACAGGGATATAACTACTATAATACTGCCCCCTATGTACAAGAATATAGCTACTATAATAATGCTCCCTATGTTACAGGGAATATAACTACTATAATACTGCCCCTATGTACAAGCATATAACTTACTATAATACTGCCCCCTATGTACAGGAAATATAACGACTATTAATACGCCCCCTATGTACAAGAATATTTTTTTTTTTTTTTTTTTTTTAAAAAAACAAAATTTTTTTTTACTATAATACGGCCCCTATGTAAAGGATTATACTATATTAATACGCCCCATATGGACAAGAGTAGAAACTACATAATATGCCCCCAAATGTCCAAGAATATAACTACTATAATACTGCCCTTGTACAAGAATATAACGACTATAATACTGCCCCTTCTATGTACAAGAATATAACTACTATAATTACTGCCCCTAGTACAGGGATATAATACTATTAAACTGACCCCATATTCAAGAGTATACACTACGATTAATAACTGCCCCCATGTACAGGAATATATACGACTATAATATACTACCCCCTATGTACAAGAAATAAACGACTATAATACTGCCCCTATGTACAAGAATTGTAACTACTATAATACGCCCTCCAATTGCTACAAGAGATAAACTTACTATAATACTTGCCCCCGATGTACTGAAGATATCTACTAATACTGCCCCCTATGTACAAGAATATAACTTGACTATAATACTGCCCCCTATGTAAGGAATATAATTACTATAATACTGCCCCCTATGTACAAGAAATAACTACTATAATAAGGCTCCTATGTACAAGAAAATAGTAACTTACTATAATATGCCTCTATGTACAAGAATAGTAACTTACTATAATAAATGCCCCCTATGTACAAGATATAAAATACTATAATACTGCTCCTATAAAAAGGATAGAAATTACCATGACGTATTGCCCCTATATACTCTCTGTACTCCTCAGTAATGTACTTGTAGACTGTAAAGCGTCTGGGTGGATCTTAGGACAGTCTGTAATCGGGATGCTGCACAGGTAATGACCTTGAGCCAGGGGTGAGGTGACCTCTGCAGATGGTTGCTCTGTATATAACACATCAGTCCTGCAGAGTTAGTGATGCTGGTGCAGACAGGAGGAGGAGGATCACACTGATCGCTCATGGACTCATTATCCCTGTGATGAATGCATTTTGCATATGAAGAGGTTGAGACTTTTCCTTCCATCTGTGATCTTCCTATATGCTGGGGGCAGGGGACTCCCATGGAGGTGAATTTAGGCACATTAGTATAACAATGGACCCAATCACAACCGCTGGTTTACAATGTAGGACCGCCGTCACTGTACAGGTCCAGGCTGCCCAGGGCTTGGATGTTGCCTATCTGACGCTGACATTGTGACAAACGTCAGCCACCAATAGGAATAAACAATGGGGTTTCTTAACAGACAGTAAGCAGAGGTCCAAACCAGGGCAAAACACTGATGAAGCTAGAGGCTTCTAGACAATTCTGGAGCTGCGTCACCAAAGGCTGACACTTGCTAAATCCCCCTTCACCGCCGCTTAGATCGGCGCATCATAACACATTATGGCGCGGTTCCCACTCACAGAACACAACTGAACAGAGACTGTAGGGAGGAATCCAACGGCAGGAAAAGGGGGGGGAGAGAAGGAGAAGATTATAGTGCACAGAAGGAGCTCGGGAGGTTTTTTAAAGTTCCTGGCACTGGAGCGGATAGGGGGCTGGATACGAGCCACCAAAGCTCTAATCATGGACTGAATTTCTGAACCACAGGGGGCGGATGGCAAAGATTTACATGGTAGGCCCATAATAGGCTCATAGACATAAGCCAATTTTTGGGTCTCAGTATGTAAAAAGACCCCAAAGGTATCCAAGAGTAACGCGGAATTCTGGATAACCCAAGGTCCTATGGTGACATTATACTAACCTTCCCAAACAGTATGGTGGTCCCACCAGGTAGTCCTCACAATATGTGGACCCACCAGCTGTTCACAATATGTGGTCACACCAGTGCCTCTCAAATATGTGGTCACACCAGCTTAATCCTCAAAGTAATTGGTCCATTCTCTCGATTCATATCCTAACCAGCTGATTCTCGCAGGTTGCGGCCAACGCCACCAGCGATTCTCATAATTTGTGGTCCCACCAGCTAATGCTCAGAGTAGTGTCTATCAGCTGGTCCTTACACTATGATGTTGGAATATGCTGGCCCCTAGGTTTATTGAGATCTCAATAATACTGGTAGTGCACAGAATATGCACACATGGTCTATCAGCGACCCTCCAGTCCCACCTGACAGGCACTGATCAACGAAGAAATCAATTTAGCCATATGAGGTCTAATGGCTGCATTATAACAACTGGTCCCCACCAGCTCACCAATTAAAGTCAAAATTTCGTGTAAAAAGATGACCCTGATTAATGCAAAAATCAACAGTATCATCTGCCCTAACATACATCAGTCCCAATGGCTGAACATCACAATACATCAGTCCCAATGGCTGAACATCACAATGCATCAGTCCCAATGGCTGAACATCACAATGCATCAGTCCCAATGGCTGAACATCACAATACGCCGGTCCTACTGGCTGAACATCACAATACGCCGGTCCTACTGGCTGGAAAACGACAATAGCGGTCCTTACTGGCGAACATCACAATACGCCAGTCCAACTGGGCTGAATGACAATACGCCAGTCCATGGCTGAACATACATACGCCAGTCCACTGGTCTGAACATTCACAAATACGCCAGGTCCCACTGGCTAACATAACAATACGCCGGTCCTACTGGTCTGAACATCACAATTACTCCAGGTCCTACTGGCTGAACATCACATAAGGCCGTCCCACTGGCGACATACAAAGCCGGTCCCACTGGCTGAAGATCACAATACGCCGGTCCTATCGGGGTGAACATCACGATACGCCAGTCCCACTAGCGGAACATTCACAAGCATCAGTACCACTGGTCTGAACATCACATACGCCCGCCCAATGGCTGAACATCACAATAAGCCGGTCCCACTGGCTGAACATCACAATACGCCGGTTCTTACTGGCTGAACATCCCAATACGCTGGTCCTACTGGGTCTGAAACATCACAATACACGGGTTCCAATAGTGAACCTCGCTAACGCTGGTCCCACCAGCTGAGAGACAAGCACAGTGACTTGAAATATACATTTGTCCTAGAAGCCGACATTGGAAATGCTGGGTCCCACCTGTGGAAGCCTCACATTGTCAACATTTTCGAACAACTGACCCCAGAACTTACGGAGTCCTGTCAATGCCACATCCCCCAATGGACTGGACTTCAGGAATATGACGGGTCTACTGGCTAGCCTTATTATACACTAAGCCATGGTCTCATTTATGAGGGTCCTCTGTATATTGCCGGTTCCCACCAGCTGACCCTCAAGAGTAAACAGTATGAATCCACCTCTATAGGCGGATGCAGTCTTCTCCTGCAGAAGGATATGACAGGAGGGTGTATTTCCTTACTGGCATGCCACGTTCCATGTCCGAAAACAATTGCACATATTGTATCCCAAAAACACTTGGACCACTGGTGGGGGGCAAAAAGCGGCACCGGCACCATTAACCACCCCTGCCAGTCACCGGCAAACGCCTGGGGATCAGTGCTGCTCATATGGAGCTGCAGACTGCAGGAAGACAAGAAGAGCGAAGGCCAGTGTGGCAGGGGTTAAACGACGCCAGCGTCTTCCGTTCTATGCATTCACATGCACCGGAGGACAGAATATAACTACTATAATACTGCCCCCTATGTACAAGAATATAACTACTATAATACTGCATGCAGAGTATTGCACTACAAGTTTATCCCAAACATATTACCCAGGTTATAAGAGCAGGATACAATGTGTTCTCCCCCCTTTATCAGTGGGTATCACCCGTGAGAGCCCCTTCCTGTGCTGTATATATTGTAGGTCATGACTATACACAGCACGGGGGCTGCAGCCATAATATGTATGTGTCAGATTTATGGTGTATATACATGAAAGATTAGATGTGTAGGCGACAGCCCCCTCCATGTACTCATCCTATATGTGTGTATACAAGGCGTCTGCAGCTTCTCAACAAATACATCTGTTTATATAACATGGGACAAGTCGGCAATAAGCGGAATGTAACAATGCAGTCAATCAAAGGCTTTTCCCACCTGTGCTCAGCGCTGAATGGAGGCATTATGGATACACAATCTATTTTAGGAATCAAATATGAATCTTTCATTCTAGTATCAGGCCCAGGACTAGCAGCACATGGAGTTACAGCATGATTTAACGGAGTTAGAATTAGAAAGCTGGGTAGGAATTTTACAAAGAAACAGCGCCCCCTTTGTGTGTTGGTGGAGTGTAGTATTGCAGCGCAGCCTAATTTGTGTAACTGGCCTCTTAGATAGTTGTCTTAGTAGGTACCAATAAATAAAAATTCATCCGGCTACTGTCTAAAAGGTATTGCCCAATTAAAGGGGTTTGAAAATTCAGTGATTGTGTAACCACTGGTGTGCCATTCAACCAGTTCGGACCCTGGTTCCTTCTCTTCCAGTCCCATCCCGACCCAAAGTGGTGAGGCTCCTGGGAATAAGTCATCAGCAGTGAGATCACCGACCACGAACATGTGATCCCTTAGGTAACCAGTGGCCCATTGGGAGCCACTTCTGGTCCAAATGGGACCTGAATATTAGGGACAGGTTCATGCCACAAGAATGTGACCCGAGGATCATGAAGTATCCCTACTTTTTTATTTTACAGTTTTCTGGCACCATAGAAATCCCCTTTAAGGCCATCATGACCAAAACATCAAATATGCACATTTGGGACACATCCCTATAGAGGACAGTTTAGTTAAGCCCCTCCTCCTTGTTCATTAAAATTCAGCTTCTTATTGCAATAGTGTTAGTTGACCGTGAGAACTTGATATGAGCAGCAACAAGAGATCTCTGGTCTCTGATCTCTTATTGGTTATATAGGTCATTCTAAGAATGCTGAGACTTTCGCTGTGAGAGAGGGAGGTAAAGCTGCTAAATCCACAGTCCGGACACAGAACGGCTCACAACACTGTAAAATAGTGGGAAATAATGAGCAATCGACGTCCCGACGCATAAATCTGGTGAAGCTGGCAAACGCCCCAGTCCTTTGTTCCTGTTATTAATGGATAGACCCCGAATTCCTCTACCACATCATAAATCAAGGTGCTGCTCCGGCTCCGAGGAGGACAAATGTCCTAATATTTAAAAATAGAAGCCAGGAGAGAATTTTTAATTGTAGAACCTTTGGATTGGCGGAATTCCCAAGCGGATGAATTAATGGGGACATCCCCTTTAATTAAGACTTTTTAATTAGGAGCATAATTCCATTCTATACAGGGACACTAATTACATCATAATCAATTTCCTATCCAATCCAGAGATCGCTACACTTTGTGTATCTCATCCCTTCCCTCTTGTTTCACTAGTGACTGCTCAATGGGCTGTACAGATGGAGCCGACTTAAAGGGGAGGTTATCCTGCCTCAAGTTATTGCTTCCTGAATTACATTAATAACCAGTTCAGCTCCGGATACTAATCCAGTCAGTTTCCCAAAGGCACCATAAAGGTGGGACCCCTAGTGATCAGCTGTGATCTGTGTGAGAAGTGTCCAAGTCTCCTACAGCGCCTCCGCAGGAGAAACGGAGTATTACACAATTTCAATAGGAATCAGGAATTTATTATTCCACCCAAATTCTTCTAGACACTATTTATAGCTACTGACTGACAGATGAGGTCCTTCTCCCGAATAATGGAAAGGGATTTTATTTCTATTTGCTTTGATGGTGTCTTATATTTATCATTGATGGTTCAAGCACTGGGACCACCAATGATCACAAGGGACTGCAAGTGAACGGAGCTGTGGTGGGACATACAAGTCCACCGATCCATTCACACAGGGCACTTTCAGACCCCTGTAATCACTTATGATCAGATATTATCCCCTGTCCTATATTTAGAAGATTAGTGTATGTCTTGGGACAACCCCTTTAAGTATGTCTTGGGACAAGCCCTTTAAGTATGTCTCGGGACAACCCCCTTTCATCATAATTTTTAGGTCCCAGGTTCTGACTCTTTTTAAGAAAAAAGGGAAAACCTTAAATGGAATTTTCTGGCACATTATTATCCCTATTTATGCTACAATTTCTGACTTTTTAAGTGGGTGGGGCTTATCAGAAGAGACAAGACTCCATGTAGACATTAAAACCATAATTTCAGTCACAAAGATAACATACTCACTGACCCCCGCTGCCACTAGAGGGAGCTCACTGTATACAGAATATATGAGTATGTTGTCATCTCACAAGCTCCCTCTAGTGGTGACGGCCAGTAGCTGGAATGTTTTTTTTTTATAGCTATACAGAGGATTTGTGTCTTTGTATCAGCGCTCCAGTCCTCCTCAATGTCCTGTAGAGAGATTTTATGGGATAGTGAAACAACCCTTTAACCCCTTCTTGGTAAGGACAGGAAGTGGTTAAATTTCATCCTATATTTTGAGCTCTGTATTGAGTCTGTTCCCAGGACGCCATGATTTCTAACATTCCCTGATTAAATAAGAAAGTGTCTGTGTGTGTGGGGCAATAACTATGGACTAATCCATCGGTCCACCCTATAACCTACTGTACAATGACTGAGGACGTCCTGCTTTAGACTGGGGGGAGGGCGGGAATTGGGGAGAAATTGGAAATCCCGGTTTTAGGAGAATCAGAAATTTAATCAAGACTTCCGATACTGGAAGTGCCAAAAATGCAGATTTAGAACTAACGGGAGGTTTCAAAGGTCATGTGATCCATCTGGGCCAAACATGTTGCCACTTCCAGAACTTCCCATGGGAGATCAGTCACCTCTGCAGGTCTCTGCTGGCTGGAAAGTATTACTAGCATCATGAAGGGTGTGAATACTTTCGCAACACTGTCTTTGATCTAATCCAAATACCCCAATACACTCAAAAAGTCACTAAAAAGAACCTATACAGACTAAGATAAATGACCCCCAATGTCCTATCTGCAGGCAGCATGTTATAGAGCAGGAAGAGCTGAGCAGATTGTACATAGTATCCTATCTGCAAGCAGCATGTTATAGAGCAGGAAGAGCTGAGCAGATTGTGCATAGAGTCCTTTCTGCAGGCAGCATGTTATAGAGCAGGAGGAGCTGAGCAGATTGTGCATAGAGTCCTATCTGCAGGCAGCATGTTATAGAGCAGGAGGAGCTGAGCAGATTATACATTGTGTCCTATCTGCAGGTAGCATGTTATAAAGCAGGAGGAGCTGAGCAGATTGTACACAGTGTCCTATCTGCAGGCAGCATGTTATAGAGCAGGAGGAGATGTGATGTCACAGTACAGGGATAATACACACAGTGATGTCACAGTACAGAGATAATACACACAGTGATGCCACAGTACAGGGATAATACACACAGTGATGTCACAGTACAGGGATAATACACACAGTGATGTCACAGTACAGGATAATACACATAGTGATGTCACAGTACAGGGATAATACACACAGTGATGTCACAGTACAGGGATAATACACACAGTGATGTCGCAGTACAGGGATAATACACACAGTGATGTCACAGTACAGGGATAATGCACACAGTGATGTCACAGTACAGGATAATACACACAGTGATGTCACAGTACAGGGATAATACACACAGTGATGTCACAGTACAGGGATAATGCACACAGTGATGTCACAGTACAGGATAATACACACAGTGATGTCACAGTACAGGGGTAATACACACAGTGATGTCACAGTACAGGGATAATACACACAGTGATATCTCTGTACTGTGACATCATGATGTGTTAAAAAAAAAAAAAAAAATACCTGTACTGTACATCAACTGTGTGTATTATCGCCTGTACTGTGACATCACTGTGTGTATTATCCCTGTGTAGTGCATCACTGTGTGTATCATCTCTGATATCTGTGACATCACTGTTGTGTATATATCCCTGTACTGTGGCACACGTGTGTATTATCCCTGTATGTGACTCACTGTGTGTATATCCCTGTACGTGACATCACTGGGTGTATGTATCGCCTGTACTGTGACATCACTGTGTGTATCTATCTGCTGTACTGTGTACATCACTGTGTGTATCTGTATGGCTTTGTGTAGACAGTGACATCACTGTGTGTATTATCCCTGTACTGTGACTCTACTGTGATGTATTATCTTTGTACTGAGTGACATCACTGTGTGTATTATCCCTGTACTGTACATCGCTGTATTATCCTGTAGGTGTACATCACTGTGTGTATTACCCTGTACTGTGACATCACTGTGGTGTATTATCGTTGTACTGTGGCATCACTGTGTGTATATCCCTGTAGCTGTGGCATCACTGTGTGTATATCCACTGCCTGTATGTGACATCACTGTGTGTATTATCCCTGTCCTGTGAATCACCTGTGTTGTATTACTTGACGTGGCTCGACTGTGTGTTTCCCTGTATGTGTGCATCACTGTGTTATTATCTCCTGTACTGTGACATCATGTGTGTAATTATCCTGTACGGTGCACACTGTGTGTATTATCTCTTCACTGTGACATCACTGTGGTATTATCTTTGTGATTCCTAGTGGACATCACTGTGTGTAATTATCCATGTAACTGTGACTCATGTGTGTATTATCTTTTGTACAGTGACTCACGGTGTGTATTATCCCTGTACTGTGGCATCACTGTGTGTATTATCTGCATCACTGTACTGTGACACACTGTGTGTATTATCCCGTACTGTGAACATCACTGTGTGTAATTTTCTTCTGTACTGTGACATCACTGTGTGTATATTCTGTACTGTAAATCACTGTGTGTATATGTCTGTACTGTGACACACTGTGGTATATTCCTGTACTGTGACATCACTGTGTGTATTATTCCTGTCTGTGACATCACTGTGTGTATTATCCCTGTACTGTGACATCACTGTGGTGGTACTATGTCTGTAGCTGTGACATCACTGTGTGTACTATGTCTGTACTGTGACATCACTGTGTTGTATTATTCCTGTACTGTACATCACTGTGTGTAATTTTTTTTTTTTTTTAATTCCTGTGTAGCTGTGACATCACTGTGTGTTCTTATCCCTGTAGCTGTGACACACTGTGGGTATGTTTCCTCTGTACTGTGATCCTCACTGTGTGTATTATCCCTGTACTGTGGCCATCAATGTGTGTATTATCTCTGTATGTGACATCATCTGTGTGTATTATCCTGTACTGTGGCATCACTGTGTGTATTAATCTCTGTAGCTGTGGCATCACTGGGTGTATTATCCCTGTACTGTGACATCACTGTGTGTTTACCTGTACTGTGACTCACTGTGTGTATTATCTCTGTACTGTGACATCACTTGGTATGGTATTATACCTGTACTGTGACATCACTGTGTGTATTATACCATACTGTGATATACTATGTTTACTATCCCTGTTACGTGACTCACGGTGTGTATTATCCCTGGCACCTGTGACATCACTGTGTGAATTATGCCTGTACTGTGACTCACTGTGTGTTATATCCCTGCACTGTGACATCACTGGTGTACTATCTCTGTACTGTGACATCACTGGGTATTTTCCCTGTACTGTGACATCACTGTGTGTATTATCCCTGTACGGTGACATCACTGTGTATATCATCCCTACTGTTACATCACATATGTATTATGCCTGTATTGTGACATCACTCTATGTATTATCTCTGTACTGTGACATCACTGTGTGTATTATCCTGGTACTGTGACTCACTGTTGTAGTATCCTGTACTGTGACATCACTGTGTGTATTATGCTGTCACTGTTTAGTTCCCTGTACTGTGACATCACTGTGTGTATACCCTGTACTGTGATATCACTGTTGTGTATTACCCTGTACTGTGACATCACTGTGTGTATTATCCCTGTACTGTTGACATCACTGTGTGTATTATCCCTGTACTGTGGACATCAACTGTGTGTATTAATCCTGTGCTATGTACTGGTGACACTCACTGTTGTATTTGCCCTGTACTGTGACCCACATATATGCTGCTTAAAGTTACATCTTGTATGGCCTCATTGTAGAATTTCCAGTAAACATTTGGGAGAGTAAATGGAATGTTGAACTTTCTGCAAAAACAAATAACGTTGTTCTGGACGCGTGGCCCCGTAATAGATTTTACCTTGCAGGCAGCGGTGGATTGGAGAACTGCAAGTAAATCTCTAATAACAAAATTCCACACTTGTAGAGAGCGACGTATCGTGCTCCTGCCGCCCCAAAGACGTATTGGATTGCATTACCATCAGAGTAGGAACGCTGCAGTGAAAGGTGGATTTGTATTCGCATTGTGTCATTAGTCTGATAATAAAAACATAACCAGGCTTCAAAATTTGTCAGGCGCCGAGCGCGCCACGCAGAATAGTAACGAGGCTGAGATGAGCCCCTGCCAAAATTATACAGCAAAACTAAAAAGGAGACGGGCCAGGAGAAATAAACATTCCGGGAAATAGTGAGTCACTCCCACGGAATAATCTCACTATTCAGTGCTGCGATTCAGCAAAATGTAATATAGAAGCAGCCGAGGGCTGAAAGCTTAAGGGACGGTACTGTTTTACAGTACAGCAGTCCCCGGTTAATACAAGATGGTTTCTGTATGTTGAATTTGTATGTAATTTGAATTGTATGTATCGGAACTGTATATTTAATAATTGTAGATAAAACAAAATTTTTTTTTGCCCCAGTGACAATTGCAGTTTTATAATTTTTGTGTTGCTGTAATGGGACCAAGGGTTTCAATACTTACAGAGAACTTACAGCTGATTATTGCATCCTGGGACTATAGTAAAGTACGCAGAGAGCTTCACCAGAGGTCACAGTGGGCAGAGAGGTCTCATCTGTAACTAGGGGTCATCTGTAAGTCGGGTTGTCTTTTAAGTAGGGGACCATCTGTACTCTGAATTCTTGGGTTGTTGTTGCTTTGTTGTTGCTATTCAGATCCCAATATTCTTGATTTTTAATGTTACACTCACAAATGAAATGTATTTTATTGATATTTTTGTGTGATAGAGCACTCTTTGATTCTTCAATTTTCATGAAGTATGAAAAACATGATACCTGTGTTTCGTGCATATGTATTCAGCCCCCTGTACTCTAAAAACCCTAAATAAAATCCAAACGGAGGGATGTAACTAATTCATCTGGCTCAATTTCTGCCAAATACCTCTAAAATGCATGGCCACATTATCGAGGCTTTAGACCTGTTTTTGACACTTTTCAGACTAATTGACCTAAAGGGGCGTGGCTGATAAAAGGGGGTGGTCACTAGAAAAACGGGAGGAGCTCCTGGAAAATACTCTGTGTGCCCAAAAATTAAGCTTACAACAAACTTAATACTTACACCAACTCTATTATACTGTGCCAGAATTTACCCAGTACAGTGATAATCATAAAATCATTTATTATATAGCGCACACAGATTAAGCAGCAGCGCACAGAGTTTTGCCAAATGAGTCCCTGTCCCCTGGCGGCTCCAATATAAACCACGCAAAAAAAAAAAAACAGGGATAATACACACAGTGATGTCACAGTACAGGGATAATACACATAGTGATGTCACAGCACAGGGATAATACACACAGTGATGTCACAGTACAGGGATAATACACACAGTGATGTTACAGTACAGAGATAATACACACAGTGATGTCACAGTACAGGGATAATACACACAGTGATGCCACAGTACAGGGATAATACACACAGTGATGCCACAGTACAGGGATAATTGTGCCTGGAAAAAAATTCGGCGAGCCGATTGCCCAGATACTATCTGTCACAGTATGATCCACATGACACACAAAGGCTTAGGTGAGGATGCCGCTTTGTAATGTCTCGGCTTAAGCCTTATTGATGACTGACTCACTAAATGTGATTCTGTAGATCACTTATACGGATATGGCAGCTTGGAAGCCTCTAAAACAGCACCAATCTGGTTTATGACTCTAATTGTCTGTAAATAATTTATAACAGTGTTTATAATCTATTATAATTCCTACCCCTACATGTGATTACAGTACCCTCCCTCCCCCCCCCCACAACCCAAAACCCAGCATATTAGTCAATGCACCAGGGTGACCTTCCATCTATTTGCTCTATTGCTTCGTTAATCTTTCCGTTGTTGGTTCTGTCCTAAATTGCTGCCGATGTCTTCGCGGAAACCTTCTGCTAAGTACCAAACATGGATGGGTGACATGTTTTGGGATTACGATAGTTTTCAACCAGAAGGCAGAAGCCATTTTAAGAGAGACCCACGAGGGAGGTAAATAGAGCAAATGACACTTCCAAAGCCGAACGAAGGACCCACAATTCATGGCTGTATATTTTACATTTTGGTGTCTGGGTGGAGGAGCAATTTAACCCACTGTGGCACAACATTATGTAACTTTACACAGTGTGAGAGAAAAAATCAACAGTACAATGCATGCCGCCCATATTGGCCCCAAACTGTGCTGGGTCCGCCAGGCTTGGTCGAAGTGTCACTGTGGTTGCTTCTCCAGAGGATGGTATAGGCTTGGTGCCCCATGGGAAGGTCCAAGAGTCAGGGCCCTGCGTGACCAGTTACCTTTGAATTCATGTCAAAGCATAAAGCAAAGTTAACAAAGGGCTGACTTCTCCAGTCTGCTCCAGGACAGATGAAGGGTTAATGCTGATGAAAGCCCTGGGCTAGCTGTCCCTCTCTCTCATAAGCCTGGTTGCAGGTAGACCTGGCGTCTCTCCTCCAAGCTCTCTCTCCATTTTGTACCTTCTATCAGCGGGAGACTGGGTACATTTCAGCACATAAGCAATGACCAATCATTCTCTCATAGACTTACACCTTGAGTCCCCATTATATTCTATGGCAGGAAGGTCTAAAGTGGTAACAAGTTTCCAGAGGGTGTATGGAAGGGCTGCACAAATTAACCCTCTTCCCAGAAGAGTGGATTGTTTGCTGCATTATGCAGCAAACACCACACAAACACCCGTCACCCGTGCTGGCACCAATTGGTGGCACGATGTTTGACTTTTTCTGCCACGAAGGCTGTTCATCTGTCACTCCAATATCTTTGGCAGAACATCTCTATACCTTCCAACCATCTGGAATCCGGTGATGAGTCCCCAAATTTTGGGCTCCTTTCCCAGCTGGCGTGAGGTACGTCCTGGTCCTTTGGACCTGATAGGGTTGAATACTGAGATAATTAGAAAACTGCCAGCTTTCTGCATTTTTAAGTGTGCCTCTTCTTCTACTATGTGTAGCAGAGGTGGGCAGCGGCTATGTGATGAGGTATCCTGCCTGGCAGCTTTCATACAGGAAGGAGAGGAGAGAAGACTGCTGCAGGGAATGAGAAGGTGAGTATCTCTGTTTATTATATTCTATTAAGCAACACAATATTGGAGCTGCAGGGGAATAATATGGGGGGGAAGCTGTTGTGGGGGTATTATGAAGGGAACGTTGTCGGAGGTAATTGGAAGGGACTGCTTGGTGGGGGTAATATATTGGGGGAGACTGCTTTGGGGAACTATAGTGGGGTTGCTGTGGGGGTGGGGTGATTGACCTGGGCACAATAAGAGAGAGTGCGGCAAGGCACAATAAGAAGGAATAGCTGCTTGGTGGGTAAATATGAGGGGGGATCTAGGACAGCAAATCAGGGGGGGCCAGAATATTGAGGGGCCACAGGGACCTGGCAAAGGCCAATGGACAACGGAGCTTGGAAGACACAATGAGAGCAATTTTATAAGGTTCCGCCGGACCGCGTTTTCTCCCGAATATTTCCTTTTTTGCTCCGAATTGCCCCGGGTTTTTTGGGGTCACGCGATCGGATTGTGGGCGCATCGTTGCCTCGGCTTTCATGCGACTCGAACCGTCACATGTTGGGTGTCGTCATCGGACAACCCTAATTGAATCGACACCGCACAACAAAATTAGTGTCGTCAAGCAAGCGACGGCGTACCTGCACCGGGAACTGAACCATCCAGCAATGCATTCCACTTCAATCGACGTTGTGAAGTGCGAGGACAGGACGTATAAATCTGCCCCAATGTGGAGGTGAAGGGTTTTTTATTCCGGGTGGGTTCACAAGCTATAGAGCTTCACAGAACCGTGCAGAAGCCACGGACAAGGACTATTAGTGCTGATACTGGAGAGGTCATAGTTTTTATGATTGAAAAAAAAGGTCATTTGGAACAGAGCCATTGGAAAAAAAAGGGCAGTATTGGCACTATTATATCTGCATTTGTGTGTTTGTACACTTGTACTGTGCTTTGATTATACAACTATAATGTGAAAAAGCTATCCAACAAAAGCCCACCACAGGCGCTATTCATCATTGTCTTGCCCCCTGCAGCCCAGATATGGGGTTTCCTCTTCCTTTGCTGTTTTCCGTTTTTCTCTAAATTCATTCTGCAATGTCAGCATAACCCTTATTATCTCTTCTATACAGTGCGTGTGATTTTCCGCTTTTACTTGTCTTCTCACGCTTACTTTAGCAACATAAGAACTGACACAGTACACAGTCGGGGCTACCCCGGCTCCGGATGAACATCGAAAACTTGACTGCTGACAAGGACTTCAGAGTAAACTAAAGTAGGTGCGCATACTAGTGGTGGAAATCTGAACACAAGGAAAGAGTCCAGCCTTTGATCACCGAAGTGTTTCTTTATTACTATTTTAGGTTACTCTATCCATTTTTTCAGAAATCATTAGTCTTGTTGTACTTGAGGAGTACACAGTGTTTTTTGGGCTCTATAAGGCAGTAATAGTAATTTTCTAATAGCTCAGGTTGCGCATTTTTCTGGCGTAGTTTGCAAATAAATACAATGTAAGAGTGTTCGTGTCAGTTTTTGTCGAAAGTCGAGAGCACAAAACAAAAAAAAAATTAAGGACCCCCGCTTTAAGCACATTGGCGCATGGTAGGGGTGCACCAGATTATTGAAGACTGTGCACCTGTCTTTTATAATCTGGACAAGTTTTGCCTCTCTATTTAATATGTGCCCCTAATTTCATCTTAAGGGTGGTCACTTTTCAATAAATCTCTTCCATAAGACAAGGTCTCAGCATGTATTGTCTCTTGCCTTTCTTCACTGTTCTCACCATGCTTCCTCTGCATATAATAAACACAACTTTCCTTCTCTGACTGCTCCATGCTGTCCTTTAAGTGAATCCACCTTATTTCTTTTCAGTTGTCCTCCGACAGCTCTCCTGCTACAGCATTCTTCCTATTCATCAGTGCTTAGAGACATGTAAACAAAGCATGAAAGAATCTGCAGACAGCACTAGAGTAAGTATCCCATGACTGCCGAATCATTTTGATGAAAGAGTGAAGAAATCAGGCATACCTTTTTTAAGCTGAGTATATATGATGGTTTCCATTTAAGGAGTCTATAGCAGTTTTCAACCATGTGAGGGCACTGCAGACAGGGTAGGCATCATCCTTGGATAGCCGTGTATGATACCTTGGCTGTTATAAAATGCCGCGGTACTGTGAATTATTATTCTATTCCATCCAGTTTTGTAGCTGGACTTGGACCACTGGTGCACCTGTAAGCAACCTTCTGGTTAGATAGTACAGAGGGAGGGTTGGGGAGCAGTGTGAATGAATGATCAAGGACCACACGGGGATGAGACTCCTCCAGTCCCAGTTACAATCATGGAAATATCAAATCAGAGGTTTAAGTTATTGTTGTTCCGCTCCAACCTTTATATTTCCACCAAATATTTACTGCAGATTTGCGTGTTGTCTTTGCCAGTTTTTTGTACAGCTTTTGTAAGTGCTTAGAAATTTCACTACAAGGTAGACCAGCCATAACATAGACACTTTACCAGCAATCCATAATAATGGTTGCCAGATATAGAAGAAAACAGGATCACCCGAAATAAAGATTCTTGAGTTTTGCTCCAATTCAAATAAACCAATCTGCCTTCTTTTTGTACATAATTTATCACATCCAATTAGTGGTTATTACATGATTAATACTCATACTAGTGATGTTTGTTCACAAACGAGCCGGCACAAAGATGCAGCCTTCGCGTGAAGAATGGGAGTCGGCTCATCTCAGTGAGCCAATAGCTCAATAACCCCTCCCTTAATCTGCTCCCACCAGCCCCCTTTGGATGGTGTGGTGTGACCACCGACTGGCCTGATGCTCCCTAATTGTACATTTAATAGGCACCGTCAGGAGCCAGAAGACCTGCTCTCTCATGAAGGAGCCTATGATCAGCTCACAAGAGACCGGACTTCTCGTGCTACACCAATATCACTGAAGCAATGCCTCCTCTGCCTATAGATGTCCTGTTATAATCTCGAATTACATGTAAATGAGGAAACGTGAAATCTCTGCTGGTTAAAATTACATGAAAAAGTACCAACAACTTTTATTTTTTAATAAAAGCCATATTACTTACAGAAAAGACTTATCACTTCTAATTACACGGGGTCAGAGACAAATTTTAATACATTACAACCTTTTACACCAGCCGGACCCTGCAGAGAAGTCTGAAGCCTCGGGTGTCTGGGCAGAATGCACAAGTTTCCTCCTTGGTGTTTAATGTAGCAGATGCTTGAAAATGATCCAACTGACCAACCACATTGTACTTCTATATTAGCCTAAGGACACTCCCCCAAAGCTCTCTACCTCTACAATTTTGTAGCAGAAAAAAAAACCTGCCACCATACAGAAGTAGAGCTTTCTTGCAGAAATATTTCTAATTTAGAGGTTTGCTAATTATATGAATTACACCATATAGTTATAAACCTGGATGTAGCTGTGTCGGCCCGAATGCTACTTTGTCCAATGTCTATTACTTTCTGATACAACTAACACATCCTTGTTCTGCTGATGTGAGAGGGTATTTTTTTTTTTTTGTTGTTAGTGGAGAAAACTGCAGCCCCCCCCGATACCTCCAGAGACGTTTTAGGATTCTGAAGGGCTTTCCAATTATAGATATTGATACACACTGGCCTTAGAATAGGGCATCTGCAATGTTACCCCCACTGGGGCCCTAGTACAGTGTCGGGCCAGTCTTGGATCCCGTTGGGTAGGTCCCTAGGAGATCGATAATGCGGTAGTGCGCATGATGTTACTGCTGGCACGGCGCAGGTGATCCGCGACTCAGTGAATCGATAACAGGGGAAACGTGATAGATTGAATAACTCACGGCCACCATCATCTCTTTTATGACAGCAGTGGGTACACAGGCTGTAAACTTTCTTCCGCAGGCAACACACAGAGGTGTGGATTAGTTGGCTGTGAACTGTGAACTGTGAATTTGTAGTGAACTGTTAGCCTTAGTCTCAGTTAGTTGAGGAGCTGGCTAGAGGGGCCATGAGGATCTGGTGCTTGGGAACGTGTGCCAGTATTTATGTGACATTTGCAGCAACATAGATGCAGGCTTAAAGGAATCTACCACTGCTCGCATGATGAAATCATGCTGCACACCACCCTGTAGGCTATTCAATACTTATTACTGCACATACTTTGGTATGACATCAACTTTAGTTTAGACTAAAAAAATCATTTACCTACATATTCGAATGAGGCTTCGGTGCTATCCCTACATCACTAGCCACCTTTCGCTCCCTTCTGACTTATTATGCATGCCTCCCATCTTCTTATGTGCCCTCCTTCTGGTGCCAAGAGCTGTGATGTCACTTCCCTCCCAGTACCTATTGTGCATGTTGCACAGCTGCAGTGAGAAGTGGCAGGCTGCGCAATAGTTTGTCTCTACGCATGCGCAGTAAGTGCCGAGAGCAACGTGACGTCACGGCTCTCAACACCAGAATGTAGGTAAATCGATTTTTTGGCTAGACTAAAGGTTGATGTCCCTAACCAAAGTATGTGCCGTAATCAGAATTGAATAGACTACTGGCAGTGTGCTCGCAAGATTTCATCATGCGGGTAGTGGTAGATTTCCTTTATCAAGGGGATATAAAATAAACCTTTACTCACCTCCCCCGGTTCTCCCGGTGTCCCTGTACCTGCAGTCCGTTACAATCCATGCCCCGTTTGTTCCAGAATTTCGGAGCGGAGCTTCCATGCCCCTGTTGGAAGCTGCCCGCGCGACTCATTTTGGGAACCCGGGAGCAATGGGGAGGTGATAAAGGTTTTTTTTTTTAAAGCCCTACCATATTTCTTGCCCTTTAATTGCTTGTTTGCATTAAACCCATATGAATTTTTGTTTCATTGGAGCACTACATCCATTACATACATTGGGCCTCTTTAACTGATCACAACCATTAAGTGTTGTGAAAATGTAACTAATTGTCTTTTTCTAACAAAGAATCGTTCCAGAGAAGGCTGTGGCCCCTGTAAGGCTGTGATCCTGATGGTTTTGTAAAGATTGCAAGAGGACTGGTCCAAGCGATTAGATAATTTTTTTGTGAAACCATAGATATCCAGCCATGGAATATCATGTAACCCAACTAGGTCTCATTGTGGTATAGACTTAGCCATGGGGCTTCCATGCAAAATAGATCACTGAAAGGGGGTATTCAATTAAAGGGTTTTCCACCAGAGCAGGTTAGGCTGTGGATAGGGCCTAACTGCTGATCAGATGAGACCCCCACAGATCACGAGAACGAGGGGTCTGATGGGGTCCCAGGTACATCAGTCGACCCCTCGTCGCTCCCCTATGCACCGAAAATGACCATTCTGCTCCATTTATCTCTATAAACAGGACCGACGGAGGTACCTGGGACCCCATTGGTCCCCCTCATTTTGGTGTCTTTGTTTCTGTCCCCAACACAGCTCTGACACTTTCTGGTCACTGACTGTAGCTGCCGTGACATCACTTTCCTGCTCTACCTATTGGCCAAAACTGCAGCTCAAAAGCTTCCTGCTCCCCACCTGTAATAAAATCTACTCAGTTTATTTCAATTCACATCATCCTGTATTTGAACTTAAACTTTGATTTTTATCCCTTATCCGAGATTAGGGATACAATCATGATCATGATCATGGGGGTCCGACTGCTGGAACCCAATCGATATATGAAGTGGACCTTCGCCGATCACCAGACCATGGATCCAGTTCTCACTATTGATGAGCGCAGCTAGAGATGTTGCCTTGCAACTCCATTCTGTAGTATGGGACCATCAGAAGTTTTGGTGCTCAGTATCTCCAGCACTCCCTTTGCTGTCTATGAGTGGAGCTAAAGACGTCTCTGACACAAAATCATAACATGGATGGAGATGAGGTATAATGCACGCACAAACAAAAGACTAAAGCAGCACATCCACAAAAAAATAGTGTCAAATTGTAGTGTGGGTGGATTTATTCACATGAAGAGCAACGTTTCGGCTCAAACAGTGACCCTTTCTCAGTGCACAAAAATCCACATGGCCTTTCTCATCTTTCCATGGGTATTTTGTCTTCTCCGAGGAATGTAAACTTGGTGTTATTTGTCTTAATCAGAAAGGTTAATATATCCCTTGAAAACGACTCTCTGTTTTGTGACTCCGCACAAATCTTCCAGCCACTTCAATGCTCCCAACTGTGCATAGAACCTAATTGTGACTCAATATGCCAATACAGAGACAAGTGACACCACCTCATATTGTGCCATCTGTCATCAGGAAATTATAGTCTAGATCCAGATACTTTATTTTCCTTCTTATCAAGGAAAAGACAGATGATTGAAAGAGTGAAATGAATGCTGGTATTTGTCATTAACCAGTACCTCTCCACCCCTCTATCACATTCAGGAGGGGCACAGAACAGTATGAGGATGTATGATATACACTAGAAAACCTATATACACATATGCACCTATACCAGAGCATATAACACCATACAACATATACACATAAAGCATATACAATATATATGGACCATATACAACAACGCAATATAACCATACAGCATATATAACCAGACAGCATATGCACACATACAGCTATATCCAAAATAACAGCATATATAAGTCATCATATATACAGTCATATACAGCATATATAGATTCATTAGACACTTACATACTTTTACACCCATAACAGCATAGATACATCCCAACCATACAAGCATATACACACATACAGCATATATACACCATCGCATATCTCACCATACGATATCACAACATACAACATATATACACCATGCAGCATATATACCCCATATAGTATATACTGACCACATCACATACAACATATATACACCATGCAGCATATATACACCATATAGTATATCTGTACACACACATCAGCATATATACACCCATACAGCCATACACACATACAGCATATATACACCATGCAGACATACATACAGCACATACACACACATAACAACATCTATACACCATGCGCATATATCACCATAAGTATATACTGTACCCACACACTATCCAACATATATACACCATACAGCATATACAACAACATACACTATATACACCTGCAGCTATATACACCATTAGATATATACTGTACGACCACACAACGCATATATACACATACAGCACTTACACACATACAGCATATATCACCATACAGCATAGACACAAACATACAACCTATATACACCATACAGCATACTGTACACCAACTACACAGATCTATTATCACCCATGCAGCAATAATACAAAGCCATAGTATATACTGTACAAGGGTCCATTCTAGCCTTTTGGTGCCTGAGGCGAAATTTGAAAATGCTGTCCCCCCCACCCCCTCCCTCCGCCGCATACGCGCGCACGTGCGTGCCCCCTGCTGATGCTAACCTTACACACAGTAGTCATTAGACCCAGACATTAGTGACCTCTTAACCTTACAGGTGACCATCTGCTCCATCCGGAAGGGTATTTCTTTACGCTTTCTTTCTGGCCTTGTTTGTCTCTGATTCACAACAAAATGTCTTCACCTCCTTCAGCACAACTCCCCATGGCGCCCCTAAAAATACCACAGTCACTTACAGTATAATGCTGTGATTCCAATATATATTATCCTCACACATGACTGAACAAACTATTCCCAACATAAAACCCTTTAGTCACCCAAATTAGAGCATTAGAGCAATTCAATGTCCCACACAGCCCCCATGTCTCCTCGCCCCTCCCCATCATTCTCCCATCTCACCTCACAGATGCAGCTCTGGCTGTGTGGTCACTGCTTTCCTTGGCAGGTCATGTGACCTACATCACCAAAGGTCCTTCAGCCTCAGGGGACTTATACTCCGAGGGTGAAGCTAGTCTGGGGAAAGCAGTGACTACACATTGACACCAACCAACCCCCAATAAGTAATGTGCCTCACACAGTCCCCCAGTAAGTAATGTCCTCACACAGCACCCCCCAGTAAGTAATGTGCCTCACACAGTCCCCCAGTAAGTAATGTGCCCACACAGCCCCCCAGTAAGTAATGTCCTCACACACCCCCCCCCCCCCAGTAAGTAATGTGCCTCTCACAGCCCCCCAGAAGAATGTGCCTCACACAGCCCCCCAGTAAGTAATGTGCTCACACAGTCCCCCCAGTAAGTAATGTGACCACACAGCCCCCCCGTAAGTAATGTGCCTCACACACAGCCCCCAGTAGCTAAATGTGCCTCACACACAGCCCCCCACTAAATAATGTGCCTCCACACCCCCCCCCAGTAAGTATGTGCTCACACACAAGCCCCCCCAGTAGAATGTGTTCACACAGCCCCCAGTAAGTAATGTGGCTCACACACAGCCCCCCAGTAAGTAATGTGCCTCCCACACAGCCCCCCCATACGTATGTGCCCCAACACGCCCCCCCAGTAAAGTAATGTGGCCCCACACCAGCCCCCCCAGTAAGTAATGTGCCTCACACACACCGCCACCCCCCCAGTAAGTAAGTGCCCCACACACAGCCCCCCCATAAGTAATGTGTCTCACACAGCCCCCCAGTAAGTAATGTGCCTCACACAGCCCCCCCCAGTAAGTAATGTGTCCTCACCAGCCCCCCAGTAAGTAATGGCCTCACACAGTCCCGCCAGATAAGTCCACAGCCCCCCAGTAGTAATGTGCTCACACAGCCCCCCAGTAAGTAAGGTGCCTCACACAGCCCACCCCCCAGTAAGTACTGCCCACACACCCCCATTAATGTCCCAACAGCCCCCAGTAATGTCCTCACACAGCCCCCATGTTCTCCCCCTCCCCTGTCATGTCTCCCACCTCACCTCACAGAGCAGCTCTCACTGTGTGGTCACTGCTTTCCCTGGCAGTCATGTGTTACCATGACATCACCAAGGTCCTTCAGCCTTCAGAGGACTTATACTCCAGGAGGGTGAAGCTAACTGCTGGGAAGCAGTGGACTACACATGGTGTCATCACGATGTGTGTCCTGAGGATACACATGTGATGAAAGGATGTAGCACTCATCTCACCTTCTGCTCCCACGCAGCCCCTCGTCTTCTCGCAGCCAGCAGCCGATCTTGAGGGACACGTGGTCGCACGTGGTGACGTCATCACACGCCGACCTGTGTCCTGCAGAGCGGTGCGCACAGGCGGGATGTGCTGCATCACCCATCTGCCTATAAATTTACGTCGCCGCCTAAAGGTTGGCGATGGTAATTTATTTTACAGGTGGCACGGACCTGCCAGCCATTGGCAAGTCCGTGCTACCCGCGGCACAAATAACCGCTCTTAAATCGGTCCGCTGTCCTGCCGCCTGGGGCGGGGACTTCACTCGCCTCATGGCAGAAGCGGCCCTGACTGTACACACACATACAACATATATCACTAACAGCATATACACACCACATACAACATATAATACACCATACAGCATATACGTCACACACATACAACTTATACCCCATACAGCATATACCCATATACACACAACTACACCATATAACACCATACGCATATACAACACCACATAACAACTATATACACCATACAGCATATACACACACACATACAACATATATACACTATACAGCATATATACACCATACAGCATATACTGTACACACACATACAACATATATACACCATACAGCATATACACACATACAGAATATATACACCATACTGCATATATACATTACATATACATACAGTAATATATACATAAAATATACACACATATACAGCATACAGTATATACATTCATTAGACACTTCCATACATTTACACACTCCTTACTTAGAAGCCGAAAAAATTCTAACTCACTATGTAGTCCTTTGGTATTAGTATACTTTAAATCGACTCTCTGGCAAAAAACATTTTATAAATGTAATTTTCTTGCGTAACACGGGAGGCTTTTAACAGGATCATTACAAAATATGGTGATATCCTAAAACAAAATAAAGTGATTGGGGAATATATCCCAGTTAACCAGTTTTGTGTTTAGGAAAGCCAAAAATGTGACTAATCTCATAGCCCCAACGCTGAAGAAACGCTGTTACAAGAGCAATATAAATAAGAGAAATCATTTTTGGTAAAATGGCGCAAAAACTTGAAACAAAAAAACTCCCATATAAAGTGTTCTGAATAGTGGAAATCGACATATTCCATAATGAATTGGATGTTTTTTGCCCCTAAGGACTTTCCATAGTAAAAGGTGAAGTTTTTAGTAGGAAGTACTAAAGACTGGAGGACCGGCTTCAATATACATTGTTAAATAGCTATCACACCCTTGCCAGGATTATTTTTCCCCATATTGCATTTACTTATACAACTAAGGTATTTTTGGTCTTGGTCTCACTGGTGCAGGTTTATGTATTTTGGGTCTCCCTGTTCCATCTGGGGCCATTTTGCTCCGTGTTTAGATTGACCTAAATAATGTGATATATAATTATGAGTTTTCGTGTATCTGAACTTTAATAAAATGGAGATTTTTATTTAAAATTTACAGCTCTCCTTTTTCTTTTTGGTACCTATACAGTGATCGGCCTAACAACTTCAATCACATGGAGGAGCACTGAGTATGGAGTAAGTAGTAGAAACCAGCAGTGAAATACTTACATGAAGTATAGTCTGTGTTCTTTCATCACTAGGGGTTATATCTTTGTGAAGATAGTATCCACACAGGATCGGCTAGGGGGTGGGGATTTTAGATGAGTGGATAAACAAAAAAGGAAACATGCATAGCACAGCAAACCCTATGACATGCATATTTTTTCCACAAGACTTATGCATCCATAGAGCTGCACAGACACAAGGCTCTCCTGCTAAATCCTATACAAAACATGGTCTTCCCCTCCAGAGAATGCAAGTATCAGCAGTAGAGCTCTCTACTGTAATGTATGTTTAATTTTACTTTATTAACCCATAAAATATGGTTTTAATCCATTTTAGCCGGGACATAATCTGTTTTGGCATTTCCACTATTTTTACTCTTCTGTCCTGTACTTCATTGCCTTTTATGAGAATTCAATATTGGCCAAATTCCCAAAGTTTCTCTGGTAGTAATAAAAAAATTAAAAAAATAAAACACGCTGTTAATACAGTGTACAATAAAATCTAGACTCATCTGCATTTGTTCCCTCTCCCATGCACTGTTCTTAGATGACAGTATTGCTCCTGGTAGTCGAGCTTGCCAATATTTGCTGCCTAGAAGCTCATGTTTATTGAAGGTTTCCCATCTGTTTTATAATTAGGTGTGTGTCTTTCTATTTGCTTGTGTATTTTAGCCTTATTAGTGGTATTTTGTCTACTCAACATTTATTTTATGTGTTAAAAACAGATTTTCTTGTGTTATTTTGAAATAAATCCAAGTTGTTTCCAGCCAATCTGTTGCTTTCTGCTTGATATTGATTGGCAACTTCCAGTGGCATAATTAGAGTCCTCTGGGCACTTCCCATTATTCCCAAAAAATGTATTCCACCCTTACTTAACTCACAGTAACTGCAATTAAAGCCCATAAACCTCCAGTAGGAACCACCATCTCTCACACTCAAATCCAAATAGCAGGACCCAGGTAACTCCATTACAAATATAGGAGGGAATTTGCAACTTTCTACCATCGGTGCCTGATCTAATGGCTTGGAGGCTGCTGGATTCCCCTGGCACCTGAAAGGCTCGCTTTAGCGCGGCCCAGCTCTAGACAGGTCACGGTTGCTTGGTCCAGGTGGAACAAGCCTCGTCTGGCATGTATATTGCAAGAAGAGGGCGATACAGCAGTAAGGTGGAAAGTAGAGGGGAGACCCATGATGTTAGCGGCAGCCAGGGATCACACGTAAACAAGAGTTGTAGATCAACTCACAGTTGCCTTATTCCAGAACTCGAACATAGCAATGGTAACAGGCTAAGGTAAAGTTCCAATCTGCTACGGTCCAAGTTCCCAGGTTGGATATAGTCTGGCAAAGGCTCACAGCCCAGATTCAGGAACTTTGGGCTGGAGCAAGTATAAACTGCTTTGGGAGGAATGCTAGAGCAGGCTCTGGAAGGTAGAGTCCTGCAGCAGGCCTGATAGGGTTGGATTACAGGTGTAACAGCAGGCTTGCTGTCTACAGGCCGTGTGTTTTCATATGTGCTTTTCTTCAGCACTCACAGAAAGAACTAGAATTTTCCAGCCACAGGAAGTCCAATATAAACTTAGATCATGTGGAAGATCTGTACTAACAGTGATCAAATATGACTTCTGATTGGTTGATTATGGACATTGGAAGTATAAAAAGTGTGTAAGAGACCCGTCCGGCGGGCCATTACACATTTATCAGGGCTTGTATGCAAGTTTTTTGGCATAAAAGCGCTGAAATAATTGCAATGCTTAGTGAACCGCCAAGCATTTTGATTACTTTCCCCTTTAGTAGGCATGGGGGGCGTAAAGGAAAGCGCGGCCAATAGTAAGGTAGACCAGCGCGCCCCATACCAGTATATTCGCTATAGCCTCCAAGCTGTTAAAGCCTGTATAGACGCTGGTAAGAGCACAATTGTACACCAGGCAGGGCATAGATGCTTTCCATGATGCTGTTTGGTCACCAATGTCCTCTAGCAAATCTCTGAGGCCTAAATAAAACAGCCTGAGTTATACTGATCTATGATTATTCTACTGATTATTTTCTAATTAGTTTTCTTCTAAGGGTAATTGGGGAATGTATCACAGGGTCTGCCAGCGGAGAGCTAGACTGCACCATTTTTTGGCTGCAGCAGATTTATATTGGTGGCTTAGTGGTTAGCATTACAGCCTTGCAGCGCTGGGATCCTGGGTTCAAGTCCCAGGGTCAAAATCTGCAAACAGTTTGTATGTTCTCTCCATGTTTATATTGTGAGCCCCATTGGGGACAGGGACTGATTTGGCAAACTCTGTGCAGCGCTGCTTAATCTGTGTGCGCTATATAAATAAATGATTTATTATTATCACTGTACTGGTAAATTCTGGCACAGTATAAGAGTTGGTGTAAGTTTAAGTTTGTGTAAGCTTAATTTTTGGGCACACAGAGTATTTCCCAGGAGCTCCACCCCTTTTTTTCTAGTGACCACCCCTTTTATCCAGCCACGCCCCTTTAGTCAGATTAGTCTGAAAAGTGTCAAAACAGGTCTAAAAGCCTTGATAAATGTGTGGCAAGGCATTTTAGAGAGTATTTGGCAGAAATTGAGCCAGATGAATTATTACATCCCTCCGTTTGGATTTTATTTAGGGTTTTTAGAGTACAGGGGGCTGAATACATATGCACGAAACACAGGTATCAGGTTTTTCATACTTCATAGAACTTGAAGAATCAAAGAAGTGCTCTATCACACAAAATATCAATAAAATACATTTCATTTGTGGCTGTAACATTAAAAATCAAAGAATATTTGGGATCTGAATAGCAACAACAAAGCAACAACAACCCAAGAATTTCAGAGTACAGATGGTCCCCTACTTAAAGACACCCGACTTACAGATGACCCCTAGTTACAGACGGACCTCTCTGCCCACTGTGACCTCTGGTGAAGCTCTCTGGATACTTTACTATAGTCCCAGGATGCAATAATCAGCTGTAAGTTGTCTGTAATGTATTGATAACCCTTGGTCCCATTACAGCAAAAAAATGATAAAAGCTGCAATTGTCACTGGGGCAAAAAAAATTTTGTTTATATCTACAATTATTAAATATACAGTTCCAACTTACATACAAATTCAACTTACATACAAATTCAACATACAAGAACCTATCTTGTATGTAACTCGGGGACTGCCTGTACTGTCCCTTTAAGCTTTCAGCCCTTGGTTGCTTCTATATTACATTTTGCTGAATCGCAGCACTGAATAGTGAGATTATTCCGTGGGATTGCTCACTATTTCCCCGGAATGTTTATTTTCTCCTGGCCCGTCTCATTTTTATGTTTCTGCTGTATAATTTTGCAGGGGCTCATCTCGGCCTCGTTACTATTCTGCGTGGCGCGCTCGGCGCTGACAAATTTCTGAAGCCTGGTTATGTTTTTTATTATCAGACTAATGACACAATGCGAATACAAATCCACCTTTCACTGCAGCACTTCATACTCTGATGGTAATGCAATCCAATACGTCTTGGGCGGCAGGAGCACCGATACGTCGCTCTCTACAAGTGTGGAATTTTGTTATTAGAGATTTACTCTGCAGTTCTCCAATCACCGCTGCTGCAAGGTAAAATCTATTACGAGGGCCACGGTCCAGAACAACGTTATTTTGTTTTTGCAGAAAAGTTCAACATTCCATTTACTCTCCCAAATGTTATTACTGGAAATTCTACAATGAGGCCAATACAAGATGTCACTTTAAGCAGCATATATGTGATGTCACAGTACAGGGATAATACACACAGTGATGTCACAGTACAGGGATAATACACACAGTGATGTCACAGTACAGGGATAATACACACAGTGATGT
This sequence comes from Engystomops pustulosus, assembly GCA_019512145.1. NCBI lineage: Eukaryota > Metazoa > Chordata > Amphibia > Anura > Leptodactylidae > Engystomops > Engystomops pustulosus. The sequence goes on along the minus strand of CM033643.1, from coordinate 11,336,274 downwards.
CACAGTACAGGGATAATACACACATTGATCACAGTACAGGGATAAATACACACAGGTATTCACAGTACAGGGATATACACACATGATTCCATACGGTATACTACCACACACCGTTGATGTCACAGGATAGCAGGGATACTACACACAGTGATGTCACATACAGGATATCTACACACAGTAGTGTCACAGTACAAGGATTAATACGATCACAGTGATGTCACAGTACAGGAGATAATACATAGAGTGATGTCACAATACAGGCATAATACATATAGTATGTCACAGTCTAGGGTGATATACACAGTGATGTCACCGTACAGGGATAAACACACAGTGATGTCACAGTACGGGAAAATACCCAGTTGATGTCACAGTACAGAGATTATCACACCAGTGATGTCACAGTGGCAGGGATAATACACACAGTGATGTCACAGTACAGGCATAATACACACGTGATGTCACAGTGCAGGGATAATACACACATGATGTCACAGTACAGGGATAGTACACATAGTTATATCACAGTATGGTAAATACACACGTGATGTCACAGTACAGGTATAATAATACAGTGATGTCCAGTACAGAGATAATACACACAGTGATGTCACAGTACAGGATATATACACAGTGATGTCCAGTACAGGGATAATACACCCGTGGATGCCACAGTAACAGAGATATACACACAGTGATGCCACAGTACAGGATAATACACACATGATGTCACAGTCAGAGATAATACACACATTGATGCCACAGTACAGGGAAATACACACAGTGATGTCACAGTACAGGGAAAATACCCATATGTCACAGTACAGGGATCTACACACAGGATGTCACAGTACAGGAATAATACACACAGTGATGTCACAGTACAGGAATAATACACACAGTGATGTCACAGTACAGACATGTACACACAGTGATGTCACAGTCAGACATAGTACACACAGTGATGTCACAGTACAGGGAAATACACACTGTGTCACAGTACAGGAATAATACACACAGTGATGTCACAGTACAGATAATACACACAGTGAGGTCACAGTACAGACATATACACACAGTGATGTCACAGTACGACATAGTACCACAGTGATGTCACAGTACAAAGATAATACACACAGTGATGTCACAGTACAGGGATAATACACACAGTGATGTCACAGTACAGGATAATACACACAGTGATGCACAGTCAGGATAATACACACGTGATGTCACTGTACAAAGATATCCACACATGATGTCCATACAGGATAAAACACAGTGATGTCACTGTACAAAGATAATACCACAGTGACACAGTACAGAATACACACAGTGTTGTCACAGTACAGGAGATATACACACATTGATGTCACTAATACAGGGATAATACACACAGTGATGCCACAGTACAGGGTAATACAACACAGTGATGCACATACAGAATAATACACACAGTGTTGTACAGAACAGGATAATACCACAGTGATGTCACAGTACAGGATATACCACACAGTGATGCCACAGTACAGGGATAATACACACAGTGATGCCACGTACAGGGATAATACACACAGTGATGTCACAGTACGGGATAATACACACAGTGATGTCACAGTACAGGATAATACAGCGATGTCACAGTACAGGGATAATACACACAGTGATGTCACTGTACAAAGATAATACACACAGTGATGTCACAGTACAGGGATAATACACACAGTGATGTCACTGTACAAAATAATACCACGTGATGTCACAGTACAGAGATAATACACACAGTGATGTCACAGTACAGGGATAATACACACAGTGATGTCACAGTACAGGATATACACACAGTGATGCCACAGTACAGTGATAATACCACACATGATGCCACAGTACAAGGGATAATACACACAGGTGATGTCACAGTATCAGGGATATAACACACAGTGATGTCACTGTACAAAGATACTACAACCACAGTGATCACATTACAGGGATAATACACCACAGTTATGTCACAGTACAGGTAATAACACACACAGTGATGTCACAGTACAGAGATAATACACACAGTGATGTCACAGTACAGGGATAATACACACAGTGATGTCACAGTGTACAGGGATAATACACACGTGAGCACAGTACAGGGTAATACACACAGGATGTCACATTACAGAGATGATACACACAGTGATGTCACACAGGGATAAATACACACAGTGATGTCACATACACTGGGATAATACACACATGATGTCACGTACAGGATATCGTATGCATCAAAATGAGTAATAACACAGTGATTCACAGTACAGGGATAATACACACGTGTGTCACAGTACAGAGATGATACACACAGTGATGTCAGTACACACAGGGATAATACCACAGTGATGTCACAGTACAAGGAGAATAATACACACAGTGATGTCACGGTACAAGATAATATACACCATCCCATGGGCATGTGGACTAATAATGACTTAATATTTTCAAGCCTCAAACACCCAATTTTTATGAGATTCAATTAACTAAATAAATGCCAGGTTTATTCTCCCATCAATCTCTTATATTACTTTTGCAGACACATAAGATATCCCAGTAAGACAGCCGGCTGTCCTCTCTATCCTCCGTATATACAAAAAGTTTTCTGGTGTTGTTCAGTCTTCTATATGGAGCCCCATCCTAAACGTGGAGCCCGTGTAAAAAATTTCTATTTAAATATCGCCCGCTATTTGTGGTATTACCATTTCCTGCTCGCATTCGCACGTGTCTGACCTTTTCAGAGAAAAATATAGTAATTATTAATCTGAGAATTCATTTTTGTGCAACCCAGAGTGAAGAACACAAAACAGGCTGATCCCAGGGCTATAATTTCATGAATACAATTCCGGGTTTTATGATACATTTCATTGCAATGTACGTTTTCTCCAGGTGAAATTATATAGATTACATCTTGAACTTGTGCATTTGGTCATGTGACCTTGTATTAGGAATGCATTTGCTTATATGGGGACAATCATGACAAAAAACCCGGAAAAATTGGAAAACAATGACATAGGATAGAAAAAAGGCTGATGGTTTGATCATTAATGAGAAAACCCTGTCTATGGGGCTCATTACTAGGGTCCGGACCGCATTTTCGTTGTGTTTCCCGGTTATTTCCGATGCCCGCTGCATTTAACAGGGTTTTTTTCGCACAGCATCGGTTTTGGCGCATCGCTTTCACGCAACACAAATCGGGGGTGGGCCGTTTGACGATCCGATGGATTCGGACAACGCGCGGGATTTAACGTTGCAAATTTTGTCGCAAGATACGCCTTACAGCACCGGGGAGAAGAAGTGAACTCCGGCGGACCACAGGGGAAGCGACACATGCAGGATTTTGAGCGCACAATGTTGGTCAGTCGCTCCCAACTTCATCTTCGTGCGACCGTCCGGATTGAGGATCGCACAGGGCCGGTTAGTAAATTTGCCCCAATGTCTCAGTAGTTTTCCATGTTTCGTTGTCCACCCTACATCGGGGACATTGAAGGTGGAGCTTCTTCTTAAAAGATACCAAACGTCTGACCAAAACAAACTTTTACTTTAGTGGCTTGACCTCTAGTAAACCTCCAGGGCTCTCTGTAGTTTTGTCATCTTGCCCCCGTGGTTTTCTTTCACAACTATAACCAAACTATAACCCCCCCACCAGGGTCGACCTCACCTTCCCTGTCACACCCATCAGTATGGGCAGAGACAGATTTGGTTAGTAGAGCCAAACTGCTCTCCTCCATAGGTTCACCCTAATGCACCATGAAACCCTAAACAGACCCCCATACCTACCTCCAGACCCCCAGTACTTCACCACCCCAATGAACTAGTCTACAATGGACCTCCACCTCAACACACGCTCTTACTGGAGCAAAGTCATCATAGGAGAGGCTGGACCTCATAGCAGGACCACTTCTGCATGGGCCTCGCCCCCTCCCCTTAAAAAATATCAACATATACACTTACATGTTTTAAATCACACACAAACGCATTTTATGCCCTCATATATGCACTATATACCCACTCAACGTATATAAACAATATATTTTATACACACACATATATCACCCTCAATACACACAGATCCTAAGTATATACATTATATGCACATACCACTTATTATATCTATAACTCATGAATTATACATGCATTAATACACCACCATATATACACTCACATATAGTATCAACCACCATAGACGTACTGCATATAAATGCCATATAGCGTATACACGCACACATACAGTATATAAACATCTAACACATATCCATACAGCCCATGCTCACATACTCACTTTATACTCAAATACATTAGAACTAAGCACTTTGAAGCTTTGGAGGTGGTTATTAGTCTGACAGTCCGGGAAGGGCATTCCGGAATTTGGTATTGTCTGATAGTCCAAGGTACAGCATTCCAGGGAATTGGTGCCATTCAGGAGAGTCCTGGAGACCTGAGTGGGAGGTTTTGAATTAAGGAAAGAATAATCTAAATATCACTCACTGCTATCGAAGAACACGGGTTGGCGATAGACTGAGATTAGGAGGGAGAGGTAGGAGGTGCAGCATTATGCAGAGCTTTGTGGATGAGGGTTATTATTTTTAAAACTGTATTCGAAAGGGGACATACAATCAGTGCAGTGACTGGCATGAACTGAGGCATCCGTGTAGAGTTTGGTCTGCTGCATTGGAAATAGATTGTTAAGAAGAGAGTTTAGTGAGTAGAAGACCAATTTTTAGGGAGGTACAGTATTCTAGTCAAGAGTTACCAAGCGGCAATCATTTGTTTTACAGTTTAAATTGTAAGAAATGTCGGATTGTAGAATTGTTTTTAAGGACACAGATCCCACAATCCTTGAAGTGAAGGTAAAACACTATACAGTCACTTATTACATATAGGCAAGGAAGGACTCCTGAGCAGTCTCACATTTGCCATGCCCCTGTCTCCATGGGGAATGTTTTATTGGCAAACAAGAGGTTTGAGCAGAAGAATAAGACCATCTAACCGACGATGTGGACAATGCAAAAAACAGAAACAAGTTGAAATGGCTCAGTTTTTGGCTGGTTTTGGTGTGATAGATGCAGGTCCTATCGCTTGGGATCTACACCTATCTTGAGAACAGGAGCCTACAGACCCTAATACATCATCCAGGCTTCCTGAGCATTATCTGTGTGTATGAGCAACTTACAATTCAATTATATTATGGAGCTTTTTATGAGTTATCATCAATTTATCTATATGAATTAAAAAAAATATCTCATGGTTATGACTTGAATGACATAGGATGGCCATGGTATACCCCTTTAAAAACACTTGGGAGGAGATACATCTCAATTCCCCCTGTACACTACCTCCATGGCCAAATGGGCTGGAAGGGGTGTGCCCAGTGTGGAGTGGGCTGGAGCAGGTCAGTACTGCCCCATGTCTGTGTGTAGCTATAGCCTACCCCCATGTTTTTCTTTTCTGAAAAAAAATTAAAGCCTTTTGGTGATTAAATAAAAAGAATGGCAGGTTGTGTTCACATGGTTAAGATGTACATTAAAACGTATGACTCATTCACTTCTATAGATTCAATAAGAAGCTTCTCTATTTTCTTACTCCCAGGACCTTTCATACAGGATTTATATCACATCTTCTGATGTAAGTACCTCAATACAACATATACTTCTTGGCTTGAGATATTGGCAGAGAGCGTAGAAGATATCAAAACCATGTTTGGAATCCTGCAGCCCTTACATCAACTCCCTTCAATTTGACAAAACACTTCTGGCTCTTAGCTAGGAGATGGGAGAGGAGACTGTTTTTGGAAACCCTGAACCTTATACAGAGATCTTCATATTATGCACATAGATGATAGATGAAACATGTCCATTTCCATATGAGGGACTGACATCCCGATGTGCTATCTCACAGGAGCAGATGTTGTTAAAAGAAGGATCATGCTAATCAATGGAGAATATTCTCGACCTTCGGACTGGCCATACTTGTGCAGATGAGAATCTCAAAGACTTTTTAGGTGCTTTGGGTGTATAATTAATAAAATAGACAAGACCCCCTGCTGCAACTTATTCGTCGAGGAAATTGGATACAGGCTGACCTACCCCATCATGTTTCAAAGCGACAAGAAGCTCTTAAACAAGATGGGAGCTTTTAGAAGCCGAGTGGCCAAAACCAACTTATTCATATTGACGTCTTGAGGACACCATATCGTTGAAAAAGGAGGGGAAATTTGCATTATCATGAACGTTCCCACCCCGGTCCCCTTGAACAGAAGAAGGCGCAGGAATGGACTCCAATGATAATCCACTCAGTCCACAACTCCCAGTTATCCTGCAGTACTAGGAAGTCCGTGAAGTGTTGCCCGGAACGCAGCACATCTTTGGCTGTCAGGACTGCAGGTGAAGGCATGGAGTCACTACTCAACCTTCTGCTAACTCTGTGCTGGGTGACGGTTTGGGTGCCCACAGAGATTGCTCCCATGCCATACCAGCCATATGTTCTTCACCATGCTTTAGGACTACCCCCAAATTGATGTTGGTACATGAGGTATCACCGGAAGAGGACCTTTTTTTTTTTTAATTTTTTTTTATTCTTGGCATCAGTTACTTTACTTTTTGATATGTTTGTATCCAAGAATTGTAGTACAGAACTGGATTAGGAGGAAAATCTCTATGGAGCAAGAGTTGAAACAAAACATTAGACTCAGCTTCTGGATTCAGGACTTTCTGGTGCTCTCATTTCAGTCTCTGCGCCGTAACAGAAGAAGTTCCAGAGGGTCAAGGCACCTTCTTCAGCCATTAAGTGACCTCTTCAGACATGGAACGAGATGAAAGACCCCGACAAAAGAAGTGTTGTCCCATATCTAAGGAGGTCACTGATTGGCATAAAAAGGTCATCTGACATTCCAACACTTCTGGTGGGGTAGAGGCCCGAAACCGAATGACTATTTATTTAGTTTTTGTAGTGAATTTGCTTGAGCCTCATTCACTACTATTTAGTTGTTAGGAGTATCCTTTGGATTTTTGATTCTATTGGTTATTAATACTCCTGTTCTGACCTTGGATTGTATAATTCTCATTGTATCGCTTTGTACACCAATTGTTACCTGTCTGCTCCACTACAGCACCTGCCAACAAGAAGGCAAGTTTCACTTCACCCCCTTTCAAGGATCACCCAGGTCTTTTAGGACCACCTTTATCGGGGCATTTATTTCACTGCAGACAGGCCCATGGTCCCACAGGGTGCATTCCCAAACTTACTAGCCTTCACTTACGCCAAGACTTCTTTTTGTGTTCATCTTTTGGACTGGTTCTGATGGTTTCTGATCATAAATGAATCTCCATTTGTCTTGATGCATCATGAACCAAACATACCTTGAGAATTCTGCAGCTACATGATGCAGAAACATATTGTGTGTTAATATCCGGAGCTGAGTAGTTTGGCTGAAAAACTATTATAAAATTATGATAATGAGGCTCTTTCACTCCTGGGCCTGCCGTGGCGCTTCTCCTCATATCCTAATTATGCACTGCTCCAGTTTTGTCCTGTCCAGCAAGAATACGTCATCAATGTGTTGTCCTATGACAGACATAAGTAATCAAACGCTACAACCATCCCCCGCCGCTGTGTAGAGTCATCCAGCTCCGGTTTGATTAGTCTTGTCTGGACAGTTCAGCGCTCCGTGAAACACAAAAGCCATCTGCACCTGGTTTTCCCCCAAGTCCTGAATTCTATAATTGTTTTGGGCAACAACCATTCAGCTCAGGATTAACAAGATATGTCTCTGCATCAATGTCGCTACAGCATCTCAATGTATGTTTGGTTACCATGCACAAAAACAAATAGTAGATTTCCATTAAAACAAGAGAAGTAACACAGGCCCAAAACATGAGTGAGGTTCCCTAAACAAGTCCTGGGGTTCCTATAAAAAAAATGTCCATCTACTGAAGGCAAACTATCCAAAAAGCATCGGAATAATAAATAACATAGCGACCATTATCATGTCCACAGCTGTCTTTGATGCTCGCTCTCGTCTTTCACACTTGTTTTATAATGGTTATTTTCCGCAGTTTCAGACACACATGATTCATTCGGTAGGAGCTCTTCTAGGCAAAAACACGAGATTCAAAGACAACCTAATTTAAGATAATTTAACTAGGTCTTTCCCTTTCTTTTCACCAGAATTTACAGATTGAGGATTTTTTTTGGCAATGTGTTTGCCCAGATACTGGGGTCCATTAGTAGTTCCGATATATATATATTGTCAACATGTTGAGTATCGTAGGTAATCATTATGTAGATGAATCAGTAATACACGACTTTACAGCTATTACAATATTGCGATAGCATTGTACAGACGTGCTTATGGTATGGAGAATGTTTTAAAAAACTATTTTAATTCAATTTAATCAGGCACCAATGGAATCTGAAGCTTTTCTGCTTTGCTTCAGCGAGTCCTGTCCCTCATCCCAACCTTGGATGGGGATGAGCGAGAAAAGTGTTAAAAAGTGTTAAAAAAATTCTAAAAAAAGATAGTGTTTAAGAGGAGAATTGTTCCCATACTAATTTCCATTTTCCAGGGCAAATGAGAAACATCGACTTGGACAAACGGATTCAGACCAGAATCAAATCTTTTGAAAAATTCTGGCAATCTTCAGGAATTGATCATATTTTAATAAAATATTAAAAATGCCACACCATTTTACTATATATATCCGTTTCATCCTTATATTAAGGAAAGAAAATCTGCGGAGATTCAACCAATTATGGCTTACTCCGCCTTGGGAAAACAACAAGCGGAGTCTCATGGTCCGGGGAGGCCATGCATTTGCCGCTGTTGTTCCAACTAGGCACCGGAACATTCAGTTGGGTTGCGGGGTCAAAAAATGGAGTTGTGGACCCATGAGCTGGAGCACGTAAGTCGTTCTCCTTTTTTCCTCACCCCCCTGCCAACCCCCTGGGCGTTTCCAGAGTCCTTATAAGATATCTATTTTTTCATTTTTTACCCAGAAGGAATAGAACCCCTTACAATCGTAACAAACTCAGTTGCCAAAAAGATTTAAGCACGCCATCAAACGACAAAATTAGTGTAGAAACAGACTTAAAACATTAGGGATAGCTTGATACATATAACAAACTGGTGTGACTGTAAGATGTGCAAGGAGCTGACTGAGAAGAAACAAAGTTTGAATTGTCAAAATCTGGACAAAAACCCCAAACCATGGGGGCTCGACAATTTAAGACTTATGTGAACAGGATTTTGGCTAAAATCCACAACAATCACGCAACTGATAAGACATTGTAAGAGTTTATCTAAAATAAGAACCAGAAATGTTTCCATCTCACCTTTTTATTTTTTTTATTTTTCGCACTAGTACATGTGGAATTCTGACAAATTATCATAAAGCATTTTGAAATACATTCTTCCTTTCTGGCATGCTGATGAATTGTCATAATAATTTATCTACTTGTATATCTGTGAACTACACCTCACTAACACCTAGAGTGAGGCATATGATTGGAAGGAAAATGTGCCATGTGCCCTCAGACACTATACACTGCGTGGATACCAGCATCACTGTTTTGAACTACGGTACCTTTAAGGAATCTTTTCCGATGTTGATTCCTAAGAAGCAGTGATTGCAAGGTTCAGGTCCTGCCAAACTTTTAGTCAAGTTGCGTTCCCAAAAACCGAACCCAAATTTTCTGCCCCAAAAGTTTGGTTTGTTTGGCTAAACTCTTTTACCCCCCTGGCTGGTACCACCCCCCAAATTGCTCAAACCGTAAGTGGGTGTTAATCCTTCAATTCTGCCACCAGTTTACTCTAAAGATTTATCACTTCCCTGATGACGCACAGGGCGTATGTTTCCTCTCGAAAAATGGCAGCCAAACCCCAACGTCGCCCAGCTCTGCTCATTCCCTTCTGAAGAACCTCTCCCAAGTACATGTATTCCCCCTGATCCTGTGCTATGATCATGTGCTTTTTTGTAAAGATAGAACATAATCTGAAATGGAGTTTTTCCCTTCGAAGCTAAAAAGAATCATTCTTCTAGCTCTCATAATCAAAAGACTTTGAATCAGCTTTAAGAGACCTTTCAATCATCACCTCCACTAGCCTCCACTACCCCACCTCAACTCTTTGCATGCATTAGGTTATGCCTCCCCCCTCACTGATTGCGGGCACAGTTGGAATTTTTTTTCCACCTGTTACTGTTTCTTTCCTACAACATCTGCCCGATCAGTGATCAGGGACTACCCACTGGACAGTATAGAGCCAAGGAAGCTGGAGAGCAGGTACAATTCCGAGAAGCAGTGGAGTCAACACATGGATCAATGGTTTGCGGAGCTGGAGGAATTTCATCGTTCATATTGTTGCAAAATTTTATTTGTTTTGGGGCCACTGATGGACACTTAGATCTGAATATCCAGGATCTGCTTTTCATGTTTTTTGCTTTGTAATAGCCTGTCTGGAGATTTTCTTTTCCTATACTTCCTTCTAAAACCTAAAACTACTTTGCAGTAGTCCCCTGGTTTGGACTTTGCCATGCTCAAGTTTACAAAAATAACCCATTTATACACATTTTTGAAACTATATGTGAGAATGTCCATTGCAGAGTTTAAGCAAATGTGATTCACTAAAATCATACATTTTAGGAAAATGCCAAAAGGTCAGTTCTGCGCTCATTTTCACTCCTTGATTCCCTAGTTTTGTTTACCTCCTTTATCCTACACCCTACCCCTGCCTCCCGTGGAAGACCTCAATCTGTAAATTGATCTTATTTCCTGGTTTTTCATTTTCATTCTTACTTTTGATAGGCCCTACTTCACACAGTGATGTCACAGTACAGGGATAATACACACAGTGATGTCACAGTACAGGGATAATACACACAGTGATGTCACAGTACAGGGATAATACACACATCCCATGGGCATGTGGACTAATAATGACTTAATTTTTTCAAGCCTCAAACACCCACATTTTTATGAGATTCATATTAACTAAATAAATGCCAGGTTTATTTCCCCATCAATCTCTTATGATTACTTTTGCAGCACATAAGATGATCCCCAGTATACAGCCGGCTGTACTCTCTATCCTCCGTATATACACAAAGGTTTCTCGGTGTTGTTACAGTCTTCTATGTGGAGCCCCATCCTATACGTGGAGCCCGTGGACTGTAAGCAACACGAGAAACCTTGTGTATTACGGAGGATAGAGGGTACAGCCGGGCTGTTACTGGCGATGCATCTTATGTTGTCTGGCAAAGTAATACAGAGAGATTGATGGGGAATAAACCTGGCATTATTTAGTTATATGAATCTCATAAAAATTTGGGTGTTTGAGGCTTGAAAATTTAAGTCATTATTAGTCACATGCCCATGGGATGTGTATATTATCTTTGTACAGTGACATCACTGGTGTATTTTTTTTTTTTTTTCCCTGTACTGTGACATCACTGTGGTATTATCCCTGTACTGTGACATCACTGTGTGTATCATCTGACTGTAGCATGTGTATCTCAATGCAACTGTGTGTATTATTCCCTGTACTGTGACATCACTGTGTATATTATCGTTTGTCATGGACATCACTGTGGTGTATTATCCCGTGTACGGTGACATCACTGTGTGTTTATCCCTGTACTGGGACATCACTGTGTTTATTATCCCATGTACTGTGGACTCTCACTGTGTGTATCTATCCGTACTGTGACATCACTGTGTGTATTATCCCTGTATGTGCCACTGTGGTATATCCCTGTACTGTGACATCACTGTGGTGTATTATCCCTGTACTGTGACATCACTGTGTGTATTATCTCTGTACTGTGACATCACTGATGTGTTATCCTGTACTGTACTGTGATACCTACTGTGCATCTGTGTGTATTATACATCTGTGTTATATCCTGATAGTGACACACTTGTGTTACTGTACTGTGATGTATTATCCCTGTACTGTGATCACTGTGTGTATTATCCCTGTACTGTGACATCACTGGTGTGATTATCCCTGTACTGTGACATCACTGTGTGTATTATCTCTGTACTGTGACATCACTGTGTGTATCTATCTTTGTGTAGCAGTGACATCACTGTGTGTATTATCCCTGTACTGTGACATCACTGTGTGTATTATCTTTGTACAGTGACATCACTGTGTGTATTATCCGCTGTACTGTACATCGCTGTACTGATCCTGTAGTGTACATCACTGTGTGTATTACCCTGTACGTGGACATCACTGTGTGTATTATCGCTGTACTGTGGCATCACTGTGTGTATTATCCCTGTACTGTGGCATCACTGTGTGTATATCCCTGTACTGTGACTCACTGTGTGTATTATCCCTGTCTGTGAACAACACTGTGTTGTATTATCTTGTACTGTGGCATCGACTGTGTGATTATCCCTGTACTGTGTGCATCACTGTGTTATTATCCCTGTACTGTGACATCAATGTGTGTAATTATCCTGTACTGGTGACATCACTGTGTGTATTATCTCTGTACTGTGACATCACTGTGTGTATTATCTTTGTACAGTGACATCACTGTGTGTATTATCCCTGTACTGTGACATCACTGTGTGTATTATCTTTGTACAGTGACATCACTGTGTGTATTATCCCTGTACTGTGACATCACTGTGTGTATTATCCCTGTACTGTGACATCACTGTGTGTATTATCCCTGTACTGTGACATCACTGTGTGTATTATCTTTGTACTGTGACATCACTGTGTGTACTATGTCTGTACTGTGACATCACTGTGTGTACTATGTCTGTACTGTGACATCACTGTGTGTATTATTCCTGTACTGTGACATCACTGTGTGTATTATTCCTGTACTGTGACATCACTGTGTGTATTATCCCTGTACTGTGACATCACTGTGTGTACTATGTCTGTACTGTGACATCACTGTGTGTACTATGTCTGTACTGTGACATCACTGTGTGTATTATTCCTGTACTGTGACATCACTGTGTGTATTATTCCTGTACTGTGACATCACTGTGTGTATTATCCCTGTACTGTGACATCACTGGGTATTTTCCCTGTACTGTGACATCACTGTGTGTATTATCCCTGTACTGTGGCATCAATGTGTGTATTATCTCTGTACTGTGACATCACTGTGTGTATTATCCCTGTACTGTGGCATCACTGTGTGTATTATCTCTGTACTGTGGCATCACTGTGTGTATTATCCCTGTACTGTGACATCACTGTGTGTATTACCCTGTACTGTGACATCACTGTGTGTATTATCTCTGTACTGTGACATCACTGTATGTATTATACCTGTACTGTGACATCACTGTGTGTATTATACCAGTACTGTGATATAACTATGTGTACTATCCCTGTACTGTGACATCACTGTGTGTATTATCCCTGCACTGTGACATCACTGTGTGTATTATGCCTGTACTGTGACATCACTGTGTGTATTATCCCTGCACTGTGACATCACTGGGTGTACTATCTCTGTACTGTGACATCACTGGGTATTTTCCCTGTACTGTGACATCACTGTGTGTATTATCCCTGTACGGTGACATCACTGTGTATATCATCCCTGTACTGTGACATCACTGTATGTATTATGCCTGTATTGTGACATCACTCTATGTATTATCTCTGTACTGTGACATCACTGTGTGTATTATCCTGGTACTGTGACATCACTGTGTGTAGTATCCTGTACTGTGACATCACTGTGTGTATTATCGCTGTCCTGGACACTGTGTGTAGTATCCCTGTACTGTGACATCACTGTGTGTATTACCCTGTACTGTGATATCCTGTTGTGTATTATCCCTGTACTGTGACATCACTGTGTGTGTATTATCCCTGTACTGTGACATCACTGTGTGTATTATCCCTGTACTGTGGACATCAACTGTGTGTATTAATCCGGCTAGTACTGGTGACACTCACTGTGTGTATTACCCTGTACTGTGACCATCACATATATGCGCTTAAAGTGACATCTTGTATGGCCTCATTGTAGAATTTCCAGTATAACATTTGGGAGAGTAAATGGAATGTTGAACTTTCTGCAAAAACAAATAACGTTGTTCTGGACGCGTGGCCCTCGTAATAGATTTTACCTTGCAGCAGCGGTGGATTGGAGAACTGCAGAGTAAATCTCTAATAACAAAATTCCACACTTGTAGAGAGCGACGTATCGGTGCTCCTGCCGCCCAAAGACGTATTGGATTGCATTACCATCAGAGTATGGAACGCTGCAGTGAAAGGTGGATTTGTATTCGCATTGTGTCATTAGTCTGTATAATAAAAACATAACCAGGCTTCAAAATTTGTCAGCGCCGAGCGCGCCACGCAGAATAGTAACGAGGCTGAGATGAGCCCCTGCAAAATTATACAGCAAAACTAAAAAGGAGACGGGCCAGGAGAAAATAAACATTCCGGGAAATAGTGAGCACTCCCACGGAATAATCTCACTATCAGTGCTGCGATTCAGCAAAATGTAATATAGAAGCAGCCGAGGGCTGAAAGCTTAAAGGGACGGTACTGTTTTACAGTACAGGCAGTCCCCGGGTTACATACAAGATAGGTTCTTGTATGTTGAATTTGTATGTAATTTGAATTGTATGAGTCGGAACTGTATATTTAATAATTGTAGATATAACAAAATTTTTTTTTGCCCCAGTGACAATTGCAGTTTTTATAATTTTTGTGTTGCTGTAATGGGACCAAGGTTATCAATACTTACAGAGAACTTACAGCTGATTATTGCATCCTGGGACTATAGTAAAGTATCCAGAGAGCTTCACCAGAGGTCACAGTGGGCAGAGAGGTCCATCTGTAACTAGGGGTCATCTGTAAGTCGGTGTCTTTTAAGTAGGGGACCATCTGTACTCTGAATTCTTGGGTTGTTGTTGCTTTGTTGTTGCTATTCAGATCCCAATATTCTTGATTTTAATGTTACACACAAATGAAATGTATTCTTATTGATATTTTGTGTGATAGAGCACTCTTTGATTCTTCAAGTTTTCATGAAGTATGAAAAACATGATACCTGTGTTTCGTGCATATGTATTCAGCCCCTCTGTACTCTAAAAACCCTAAATAAAATCCAAACGGAGGGATTGTAATAATTCATCTGGCTCAATTTCTGCCAAATACTCTCTAAAATGCACTGCCACATTATCGAGGCTTTTAGACCTGTTTTTGACACTTTTCAGACTAATCTGACCTAAAGGGGCGTGGCTGGTATAAAAGGGGGTGGTCACTAGAAAAACGGGAGGAGCTGCCTGGAAAATACTCTGTGTGCCCAAAAATTAAGCTTACACAAACTTAATTACTTACACCAACTCTATTATACTGTGCCAGAATTTACCCAGTACAGTGATAATATAAAATCATTTATTATATAGCGCACACAGATTAAGCAGCATGCGCACAGAGTTTTGCCAAATGAGTCCCTGTCCCCTGGCGGCTCCAATATAAACCACGCAAAAAAAAAAAATGTTACAGTCTTCTATGTGGAGCCCCATCCTATACGTGGAGCCCGTGTACAAATATTTCTATTTAAATATCGCCCGTAATTGTGGTATTACCATTTCCTGCTGCGCATTCGCAACGTGTCTGACCTTTTCAGAGAAAAATATAGTAATTATTAATCTGAGAAATTCATTTTGTGCAACCCAAGAGTGAAGAACACAAAACAGGCCTGATGCCAGGGCTATAATTTCATGATGAATTACAATGCCGGGTTTATGATGACATTTCAATTGCAATGTACGTTTCTCACAGGTGAAATTATATAGATTACATCTTAGACTTTGCATTTTGCATGTGACCTGTATTAGGAATGCATTTGCTTATATGGGGACAATCATGACAAAAACCCGGAAAAATTGGAAAAACGATGCACATAGGATAGAAAAAGGAGATGGGTTGATCAGTAAGTGAGAAAACCCTGTCTATGGGGCTCATTTACTAAGGGTCCGCGGACCGCATTTTCGTTGTGTTTCCCGGTTATTTCCGATGCCCGCTGCATTTAACAGGGGTTTTTCGCACGCGATCGGATTTTGGCGCATCGGCTTTCACGCAACACAAATCGGGGGGTGGGCCGTGTGACGATCCGATGGATTCGGACAACGCGCGGGATTTAACGTTGCAAATTGTGTCGCAAGATACGCACTTACAAGCACCGGGGAGAAGAAGGTGAACTCCGGCGGACCACAGGGGGGAAGCGACACATGCAGGATTTTGAGCGCACAATGTTGGTCAGTCGCTCCAGACTTCATCTTTGTCGGACCGTTCGGATTGGGGATCGCGACAGGGCTGGGTAAGTAAATGTGCCCCAATGTCTCAGTAGTTTCCATGTTTCGTTGTCCACCCTACATCGGGGACATCTGAAGGGTGGAGCTTCTTCTTAAAAGATGACCAAACGTCTGACCAAAATCAAACTTTTACTTTAGTGGGCTTGACCTCTAGTAACCTCCAGGGCTCTTCTGTAGTTTTGTCATCTTGCCCCCGATGGTTTTCTTTCACAACTATAACCAAACTATAACCCCCCCACCAGGGTCTGACCTCACCCATTCCTGTCACCCATCAGTATGGGCAGAGACAGATTTGGTTAGATAGCCAAACTGCTCTCCTCCATAGGTTCACCCTAATGCACCATGAAACCCTAAACAGACCCCCCATACCATACCTCCAGACCCCCAGTACTTCACCACCTCCAATGAACTAGTCTACATGGACCTCCAACTCAACACAGCTCTTACTGGAGCAAAGTCATCACTAGGAGAGGCTGGACCTCATAGCAGGACCCCACTTCTGCATGGGCCCCCCTCCCCTTAAAAAATATATACATATACACTTACATGTTTATAAAATCACACGCATTTATGCCCTCATATATGCACTATATACACACTCATACAGTATATAAACACATATATTTATACACACATATATACACCTCAAATACACACAGATCCTAAAGTATATATACATTATATGCACATACACACTTATTATATCTATAACTCATGGAATTATACATGCAGTATATACACACCATATATACACTCACATATAGTATCAACGCACCATATACGTACTGCATATAAATGCATATAGCGTATACACGCACACATACAGTATATAAACATCATACACATATACATACAGCCCATGCTCACATACATACAATTTATACATCAAATACATTAGAACATTAAGCACATTTGAAGCTTTGGAGGTTGGGTATTAGTCTGACAGTCCGGGGAAGGGCATTCCAGGGAATTTGGTATTAGTCTGATAGTCCAAGGTACAGCATTCCAGGGAATTGGTGCCATTCAGGAGAAGTCCTGGAGACCTGAGTGGGAGGTTTGAATTAAGGAAGAGAATAATCTAATATCACTGGCTGATCGAAGAACACGGGTTGGGCGATAGACTGAGATGAGAGAGGAGAGGTAGGGAGGTGCAGCATTATGCAGAGCTTTGTGGATGAGGGTTATTATTTTAAACTGTATTCGAAAGGGGACATACAATCAGTGCAGTGACTGGCATGAACTGGAGGCATCCGTGTAGAGTTTGGTCTGCTGCATTGAGAATAGATTGTTAAGAAGAGAGTTTAGTGAGTAGAAGACCAATTTTTAGGGAGGTACAGTAGTCTAGTCAAGAGTTAACCAAAGCGACAATCAGTGTTTTACAGGTTTAAATTGTAAGAAATGGTCGGATTGTAGAATTGTTTTTAAGGTACACAGATCCCACAATCCTTGAAGTGAAGGTAAAACATATACAGTCACTTATGTACATATAGGCAAGGAAGGACTCCTGAGCAGTCTCACATTTGCCATGCTCCTGTCTCCAGGTGGAATGTTTTATTGGCAAACAAGAGGTTTGAGCAGAAGAATAAAGACCATCTACCGACGATGTGGACAATGCAAAAAACAGAAACAAGTTGAAATGGCTCAGTTTTTGGCTGTTTTTGGTGTGATAGATGCAGGTCCTATCGCTTTGGGATCTACACCTATCTTGAGAACAGGAGCCTACAGACCCTAATACATCATCCAGGCTTCCTGGAGCATTATCTGTGTGTATGAGGCAACTTACAATTCAATTATATTGGAGCTTTTTATGAAGTTATCATCAATTTATCTATTATGAATTTATAAAAAAATATCTCATGGATATGACTTGAATGACATAGGACTGGCCATGAGTATACCCCTTTAAACACCTTGGAGGAGATACATCAGTCCAATTCCCCCTTACACTACCTCCATGCCAAATGGGCGTGAAGGGGGGTGTGCCCAGTGTGGAGTGGGCTGGAGCAGGTCAGTAATGCCCCATGTCTGTGTGTTAGCTATAGCCTACCCCCATGTTTTCTGGAAAAAAAATTAAAGCCTTTTGGTGATTAAATAAAAAGAATGGCAGGTTGTGTGTCACATGGTGTAAGAATGTACATTAATAACGTATGACTCATTCACTTCTATAGATTCTAATAGAAGAAGCTTCTCTAGTTTACTCCCAGGACCTTTCATACAGTGATTTATATCAGCAGCTTTCTGATGTAAGTAACACTCAATAACAACATATACTCTCTTGGCTTGAGATATTGGCAGAGAGAGTAGAAGATATCAAAACCATGTTTGGAATCCTGCAGCCCTTACATCAATCCCTTCAATTTGACAAACACTTCTGGCTTCTTAGCTAGGAGATGGGAGAGGAGACTGTTTTTGGAAACCACTGAACCTTATACAGGAGATCTTCATATTATGCACATTAGATGATAGATGAAACATGTCCATTTCATATGGAGTGACTGACAATCCGATGTGCTATCTCACAGGAGCAGATGTTGGTTCAAAGAAGGATCAGGCATATCAATGGAGAGGAATATTCTCGACCTTCGGAACGTGGCCATACTTTGTGCAGATGAGAATCTCAAAGACTTTGTAGGTGCTTTGGGTGTATAATTACATAAAATAGACAAGACCCCCTGCTGCAACTTTATATCGTCGAGGAAAAGTGGATACAGGCTGAACCTACCCCATCATGTTCAAGCGACAAGAAGCTCTTAGACAATGATGGGGAACTTTTTAGAAGCCGAGTGGCCAAAAACCAACTTATTCATATTGACGTCTTGAGGACACCAATATCGTTGAAAAAAGGAGGGGAAATTTGCATTATCATTGAACGTTCCCACCCCGGTCCCCTTGAACAGAAAGAAGCGCAGGGAATGGACTCCAATGATAATCCAGCTCAGTCCACAACTCCCAGTTATCCTGCAGTACTAGGAAGTCCTGGAAGTGTTGCCCGGAACGCAGCACATCTTTGGCTGTCCAGGACTGCAGGTGGAGGCCTTGAGTCACTCAACCGGTCTGGCTAACTCTGTGCTGGGGTGACAGTTTGGGTGCCCACAGAGATGGCTCCCATGCCATACCATGCCATAGGTTCGCCACCACTGCTTTAGGACTAACCCCAATAGATGTTGGTACATGAGGTACCACCAGATGAGGACCTTTTTTATTTTTTTTATACTCTTGGCATCAGTTACTTTTGATATGTTTGTATCCAAGAACTGTAGTACAGAACTGGATTAGGAGGAAAATCTCTATGGAGCAAGAGTTTGAAACAAAAACATTAGACTTCAGCTTCTGGATATCAGGACTTTCTGGTGCTTCTCATTTCAGTCTCTGCGCCTGAACAGAAGAAGTTCCAGAGGGTCAAGGCACCTTCTTCAGCCATTAAGTGACCTCTTCAGACATGGAACAGGAAGTGAAGACCCCGACAAAAGGGAAGTGTTGTCCCATATCTAAGGAGGTCACTGATTGGCATAAAAAGGTCATCTGACATTCCAACACTTCTGGTGGGGTAGAGGCCCGAAACCGAATGACTATTTATTTAGTTTTGTAGTGAATTTCTTGAGCCTCATTCACTACTATTTAGTTGTTAGGATATCCTTTGGATTTTGATTCTATTGGTTATTTAACTTCCTGTTCTGACCTTGGATTGTATGAATTCTCATTGTATCTGCTTTGTACCACCAATTGTTACCTGTCTGCTCCATCTACAAGCACCTGCCAGACAAGAAGGCAAGTTCACTTCACCCCCTTTCAAGGATCACCCAGGTTCTTATAGTAGGGCCACCTTTATCGGGGCAGTTTATTCACTGCAGACAGGCCCATGGTCCACAGGGTGCATTCCCAAAACTTATCTAGCCTTCAGCTTACGCCAAGACTTCTTTTTGTGTTCATCTTTTGGACTGGTTTCTGATGGTTTCTGATCATTAAAGGAAATCTCCCATTTGTCTTGATGCATCATGAACCAAACATACCTTGAGAATTCTGCAGCTACACTGATGCAGAAACATATTGTGTTTAATCCCTGAGCTGAGTAGTTTTGCTGAAAAAACTATTATAAAATTATGATAATGAGGCTCTTTCACTCCTGGGGCTGCCGTGGCGCTTCTCCTCATATCCTAATTATGCACTGCTCCAGTCTTGTCCTGTCCAGCAAGAATACGTCATCAATGTGTTGTCTATGACAGACAGAAGTAATCAAACGCTACACCATCCCCCAGCCGCTGTGTATGAGTCATCCAGCTCCGGTTGATTAGTCTTGTCTGGACAGTTCAGCAAGCTCCGTGAAACACAAAAGCCAGTCTGCACCTGGTTTTCCCAAGGTCCTGAATTCTATAATTGTTTTTGGGCAAAACCATTCAGCTCAGGGATTAAACAAGATATGTCTCTGCATCAATGTCGCTACAGCATTCTCAATGTATGTTTGGTTACCAATGCACAAAAACAAATAGTAGATTTCCATTAAAACAAAGGAGAAGTAACACAGGCCCAAAACATGAGTGAGGTTCCCTAAAAACAAAGTCTGGGGTTCCTATAAAAAAAATGTCATCTAAGTGAAGCAAACTATCCAAAAAGCATCGGAATAATAAATATACATAGGCGACCATTATCAATGTCACAGCTGTCTTTGATGCTCGCCTCTCGTCTTTCACACTTGTTTATAATGGTTGAATGTCGCAGTTTCAGACACAATGATTCATTCTGTAGGAGCTCTGCGAGGCAAAAACACGGGAGATCAAAGACAAACCTAATTTAAGATGACATTTAACAGAGAT
The DNA here is from genome assembly GCA_019512145.1 of Engystomops pustulosus. Classification (NCBI taxonomy): domain Eukaryota; kingdom Metazoa; phylum Chordata; class Amphibia; order Anura; family Leptodactylidae; genus Engystomops; species Engystomops pustulosus. Next base: position 11,315,110 of record CM033643.1, on the reverse strand, counting down.
CTTTCCCTTTCTTTTCACCAGATGTACAAGATTGAGGAATTTTTATGGTCAATGTGTTTGCCCAGATACTGGGTCATTAGTAGTGTCGATATAATATATTGTCAACATTGTTGAGTAGTCGTAGCGTATCATTATGTAGATGAATCAGTAATACACGACTTTATCAAGCTATTACAATATTTGCGATAGCATTGTAAAGAAGGCTTATGGTATGGAGAATGTTTAAAAAAATATTTTAATTCAATTTATCAGGCACCGAATGGAATCTGAATCTTTTCTGCTTTGCTTCAGTCGAGTCCTGTCCCTCATCCCAGACCTTAGGGAGGGGGATGAGCAAGAAAAGTGTTAAAAAAGTGTTAAAAAAATTCATAAAAAAAGATAGTGTTTAAGAGGAGGAGAAGGGTTACATACTAATTTCCAGGGCAAATGGAGAAACATCGACTTGGACCAAACGGATTCAGACCAGAATCAAATCTTTTGAAAAAATTGATGCAAATCTTTCAGGAATTTGATCATATTTAAATAAAAATATTTAAAAAATGGCCACACCATTTTATCCGTTTCATCCTGGATAATTAAGGAAAGAAAATCTGCTGAGATTCAACCAATTAGTGGCTTACTCCGACCTGGGGAAAACAAACAAAGCGGAGTCTCATGGTCCGGGGAGGCCATGCATTTGCCGATGTTGTCCCAACTAGCACCGGGAACATTCAGTCGGGTGCGGGGTCAAAAAATGGAAGTTGTGGGACCAGGAGTTGGAGCACAGTAAGTACGTTCTCTTTTTTTCTCACCCCTGCCAAGCCCCCATGGGCGTTTCCAGAATTCCTTATAATAGAGATTCTATGGTTTTCATTTTTTACCCAGAAAGGACATAGAACCCCTTTAATCGTAACAAACTCAGGTTGCCAAAAAGATTTAAGCAAGACATACAAATCGGACAAAATTAGATGTAGAAACAGACATAAAACATTAGGGATAGCTTGATACAATATTAACAAAACTGGTGGTGACTGTAAGATGTGCTAAGGAGCGACTGAGAAGAAACAAAAGTTTGAATTGTCAAAATCTGGACAAAAACCCCAAAACCATGGGGGCTCGAAAATTTAAGACTTTATGTGAACAGGATTTGGCTAAAAATCCACAACAATCACGCAACTGATAAGACATTGTAGAGTTTATCTAAAATTAAGGAACCAGAAATGTTTCCATCTCACATTTTTATATTTTTATTTCGCACTAGTACATGTGGATTCTGACAAAATTATCATAGCAATTTTGAAATACAATTCTTCCTTTCTGGCATTCTGATGAAATTGTCATAAATATTTAATCTACTGGTTATATCTGTGAACTAAACCTCACTAACACCTAGAGGTGGAGGCATATGATTGGAGGAAAATTGTGCCATGTTCCATCAGACACTATACACTGCGTGGATACAGCAATCACTGTTTGACTACGGTAACTTTAAGGAATCTTTTCTTATGTTGATGTCTAAGAGCAGTGATTGCAAGGTTCAGGTCCATGCCAAACTTTTAGTCAGAGTTGGCGTGCCCAAAACCGAACCCAGATTTCTGCCAAAAGTTTGGTGTTTGGCTAAACATCTTTACCCCCCTGGCTGGTACCACCCACAAATTGCTCAAACCGTAAGTGGGTGTTAACTCTTCAATTCTGCCACCAGTTACTCTAAGATTATCACTCCCTGATGACGTCACAGGGCGTAATGTTCCTCTCGAAAATGGCAGCCAAACCCCAACTTGCACAGCTCTGCTCATCCCTTCTGAAGAACCTCTCCAAGTACATGTATTCCACCTGATCCTGTGCTATGATCATGTGCTTTTTTGTAAAGATAGAACATAATCTTAAATGGAGTTTTCTTCGAAGCTAAAAAGAATCATTCTTCTAGCTTCTCATAATCAGAAAGACTTTGAATCATCTTTAAAGAGGACCTTTCATCACCTCCACTACCCACCTCAACTCTTTGCATGCATTATGCCTCCCCCCTCACTGATTGCGGCACAGTTGGAATTTTTTCTCCACCTGTTACTGTTTCCGAGCAATCACTGCCCGATCAGTGATCAGGACTACCCACTGGACAGTAGAGAGCCTAAGGAATGCTGGAGAGCAGGTAAAATTCCAAGAGAAGCAGTGGAGCAACACAATGGATGCAATGGTTTGCGGAGCTGGAGGAAGTTCATCGTTAATTATATGGTGACAAAATTTTATTTGTTTTTGCGGCCACTGATGGACACTTAGATCTGAATATCCAGATCTGCTTTTCATGTTTTGCTTTGTAACTATCCTGTTCTGGAGTATTTTTCTATACTTCCTTCTAAAAATCTAAAACTACTTTGACAGTAGTCCCCTGGTTGGACTTTGCCAGGCTCAAGTTACACCCATTTATACAAATTTCTTGAAACGATATGTGAAGAATGTCACATTGCAGAGTTTAAGCAAATGTGATTTAACTAAAATCATTACATTTTAGGAAATGCAAAAGTCAGTTCTGCTGCATCATTTTCACCCTTGAGTCACTAGTTTTGTTACCTGCCTTTATCCTACACCCTGCCGCCAGTGAAGACCTCAATTCTGTAAATTGACTCTTATATCCTGGTTTTCATTCTGACTTTTGATAGGCCCTACTGTGATGTTATCTCTATCATTCTGACATTATCTCTGGGAAATATGCAAATATGTTTTCCAAGGTGGGAAATAGAGAACAATACCTCCTTTTGCTATCTTGTAAGGCAGCCCCCTCAACACCAACCATGACTTACAAGAAGCCTAATAACGTGATGTTGGATTAAGCCAAACCAGTATATCTATTCCAGAAGGAACAGATTCCCAACTGTAGACAGCACAGTTTCGACCTGGTTGGGTCTCTTCAGTACAGTATACAGAGGCTGTTGACTAGGGCCAGGAAGTAAGAGTTCTCCTTATGGAGAGTTTGCCAATTAAGACCACATTATAGGGGTGTGGAGATTTATAGCCATTGGTGCTTCACTAGGGGATTCTGTAAAATATGAAAATATCTTTTCGAAGGTGGATAATGGAAGGTAGCAAAAGGAGGCATTGGGGCACATTTACTTACCTGGTCCTGTCATGATCCCCGGTCCGGACGGTACGACAAAGATGAAATCCGGCGCAATTCACCGAGATTGTGCTTCCGATGTCCTGCATGTGTCGCTTCCCCGCTCAGGTCCGCCAGAGTTCACCTTCTTCTTCCTGGTGCATGTAAATGCATTGCCTTGCGACACAATTTAAATGTTAAATACTGCGCTCAGTCCGAATCCGTCGGATCGTCCGATGGCACGCCCCCCGATTTGTGTCGTGTGAAAGCCGACGCCGATGTGCCAAAATCCGATCACATGCCTCACAATCTCCTTATAAATGCGGCGCAAAATGGTAATCGTCGGAATATCCAGCATTTGTGCGGTCCGCGCACCCTTAGTAAATGAGCCCCATTGTTTTTTATTTCCCACCTTGAAGAACTTATTTGCAAGAATTTCCTAGTGGAGCATCAATGGCTGTAAGTCTCCACGCACCTATGAGGCGGCCTTAGTTGGCCAACTCGCCATAAGGAGAACTCTTACTTCCTGATGTTATCTCTATCATTTTGGACCTCCTTTTTGTTTTGGACTTATTCTGTTATCGCATGGACTTTTCACAAGTTTCATCCCAGTGTAGGCTGGTAGATTATCACTGCCATGGGCCCTGGGTTGTATGAATATTATAGCCCCTACAAGTCTGGAATCATTTCCTACATCTGGTGCTAGAATCAGCTTGGAGGATGCGTCCCTTCTGTTCCTTTCAATCTAAGGTTTCAGGTCCATTGGAGAACCTTCAGAGGTCCTGAAATGGTTCTTGTGTACATGTATTGAAAGAATGAACAGATTTAAAAGAATTTAATGGGTGAAGGTACTTCTCAGTATAAAATTTGGTAGGTGGTTTGGGTGGTCATGGAAACCCTTGGAAGGCTTGGGTCCCGGACTAATCCCCAAACCACCTATATTATAATCCACTACTGAGTGTAAGGGTTTAAAGGTGAAAACCAATGGAGATTCTTGGATGATGCCCTTGGGATGAGTTTACAGCTAAACCATTTAGGTGATAAGAAGACGTTGCTGTATCCTGCTTAATGTCAATAAAACACTGTTACTCATGAATTTTTTAGTTTGAGATAAATGGTAATGGGTTTTGTTAATCGGAGTGCAAAGGGTGGAGATGGACGAAAGCAAGGGAACAAAAGGATTGTTGCATATTGTAAATAATAATGTAAATTCTCTTTTGAACTCAATATTTTAACCCCGGAAGAGGTGCGGCGCCACCTCAACACCACTTAAATAGACAGATCACCAGACGAAGATGGCATACACCCCCGGGTACTGCATGAACTATGTACAGTGATAGACAGACCACTTTTCATAATATTTGAAGATTCTTTAAGGACAGGTTCTGTTCCACAGGACTGGCACATAACAAATGTAATGCCAATATACAAACACTACTACTAATGGAAACTACAGACCTGTGCGTTTAACTTCTGTTGTAGGGAAAATATTGCAGTATCTCACTGTGCATAACCTTATAACCCAGAATCAGCACAGGTTTTTGAGGGATCGGTCCTGTCAGACTATTCTGTAATCAGTATTGGGGCCACTTCTTTTCAATGTTATTATTAAAGACATTGTAGAGGATTTACACAGTCAAGTTTCAATATTTGCAGATAATACTAAACTCTGTAAAATTATTAATACTGAGGTCGAAATTATAGGATTACAGAGGGATTTGTGGAAGCTTGAGGAGTGGGTGGAGAAATGGTTGATGAGGTTTAATGTAGAAAAATGTAAGGTTATACACTTGGGCCATGGAAACAAAAAGTATAGTTATGTTCTTAAAGTTATTACTTGGTAAAACTGCATCTGAAAATTACTTTAAGGCATTGGTGGATGGTAAACTTAATTTTAGTTACCATAGACAGCCTAAGCAAATAAACTATGGGATGTCTCAAGAGAGGAATAGATTCTCATGATAAGGACATAGTTTTGCCTTTATACAAATACTTGGTCAGACCACACATGGAATATTGTGTACAGTTTTGGGCACGAGTGTATAAAGAGGACATAGTAGAACTGATACAGTTGCAGACGAAAGCAACCAAGATTATTAGGGGAATGGGGGGACTAGAATACAATGATAATACCTAAGCCTGTGGCCAGGACAAGGGGAGATCCCCTACACAAAGAGGAGAGGCGATTCTACCATCACCATAGACAGGGGGCATCCTCTATAACTAGAGGAAAGGTGGTTCTACTATCACCATAGTCAGGGGGTATCCTCTACAGCTAGAGGAGAGGTGGTTCTACCATCACCATAGACAGGGGGCATCCTCTACACCTAGAGGAGAGGTGGTCCCACCATCACCATACACATGGGGGCATCCTCTACACCTAGAGGAGAGGTGGTTCTACCATTACCATAGACAGGGGGCATCCTCTACACCTAGAGGAGAGGAGGTTCTACCATCACCATAGACAGGGGGCATCCTCTACACCTAGAGTAGAGGCAGTTCTACCATCACCATAGACAGATGGCATCCTCTACGCCTAGAGGAAAGGTGGTTCTACCATCACCATAGACAGGGGCATCCTCTACACCTAGAGGAGAGGAGAGGAGGTTTTACCATCACCATAGACAGGGGGCATCCTCTACACCTAGAGGAGAGGCGGTTCTACCATCACCATAGACAGGGGCATCCTCTACACCAGTGGTGGCGAACCTATGGCACGGGTGCCAGAGGTGGCACTCAGAGCCCTTTCTGTGGGCACCCGGGCCATCGCCCCAGCACACCAGACAGGTCTCAAAGAATCTTTCTGCAGTTCCTAGCAACTTAAAAGATGCTGCTTTCAGACAAATGTTGATACTTACTTCGTTACTAGGGACTGTAGGAAGAGGGAGAATGAATAGACAGGGCTGAATTATCTTTGGAGGACCTCCCGCTGGCCCCATGATTCTCTGTGTACAGGGGGACACTGGAAAGAGGCTAAAATGATGCAAATTTTCCATCTTTGTACTGTGTTTCTGTCCTCAGGAGGCCAATATGATTGAGAGTTGTTGAAGAACGTGGAGCAATAAGTTACTGCTTTCATTTTTGGTTGGCACCTCGCGATAAATAAGGGGGGTTTTGGGTTGCTTTTTGGGCACTCGGCCGCTAAAAGGTTCGCCATCACTGCTCTACACCTAGAGGAGAGGAGAGGAGGTTTTACCATCACCATAGACAGGGGGCATCCTCTACACCTAGAGGAGAAGCGGTTCTACCATCACCATAGACAGGGGCATCCTCTACACCTAGAGGAGAGGAGGTTCTACCATCACCATAGACAGGGGCATCCTCTACACCTAGAGGAGAGGCAGTTCTACCATCACCATAGACAGGGGGCATCCTCTACACCTAGAGGAGAGGCAGTTCTACCATCACTATAGACAGGAGGCATCCTCTATGCTTAGAGGAGAGGCGATTCTACTATCACCATAGACAGGGGGCATCCTCTACACCTAGAGGAGAGGCAGTACTACCATCACCATAGACAGGGGGCATCCTCTACACCTAGAGGAGAGACACTTCTACCATCACCATAGACAGGGGGCATCCTCTACACCTAGAGGGGAGGCGATTCTACCATCACCATAGACAGGGATTCTTTACTGTAAGAACACTGAGACTATATATCCGCCACGGCGCTTATGCCGGCTCGGCTCTGGATCAGAGCCGAACCGGCATCGGGAAACACGGGGTGCCGGTGCCCAGTGTAACACCCGCGGCCGGGGTGGGCTCTGATCGCGGGTGAGTAACACGTTAAATGCCGCGGTCAGCACGACCACGGCATCTAACATGTCTCTGGGGGGTCTTTCCCCTACGATCGGCCCCCCTTAACCGTTTTCGGGGGGCACCGATCGCTGCTATGGAAGTGCTGGGGTCCGATCTGGTCCCCACCACTGCCTGCAGGCACTGCCAGTAAGATGGCGTCTGTGACGTCATCTTACTGGCATAGTGCCAGCCTATGCAAGTGCATAGGCTAACACTGATAATACCCTGCAATACATGATTATTGCAGAGTATTATCATGAACAAGCAATCAGATGATTGCTTGGTCATTTCCCATGGTGGAAAAAGTGAAAAAGTAAAAAAAAATGTTATTCAATAAAAAATAAAGTAATAAATCAATAAAAATGGCCATAAGCCCCATAACATATAAAGAGACATATAACCCCAAAAAAGTCTAAATCATAACAAAAACCCCACATATATAGTATCACCGCGTCCGTAACAACCCGTAGAATACAAGTAAATCATTATTGAACCCGTACGATGAACGCCGTAAAAAAACTATTGAAAACCCACCAAAAATTAACATTTTTACCTATTCAATCTTACAAAAAATGCCATCAAAAGTTATCAAAAAAACATATGTACTCCATAATGATACTGCTGCAAAGTACAGCATGTCCCGCAAAAAACAAGCCATCAACCAGCTCCCAAGTCAAAAAAGTAAAAATGTTATGCCACTTGGAAGACGGCAATGCAAAAATGATAGATTTTTTCCCACATTACGGTTTTATTTGACAAATTTAGTAAAATGTAAGAAAATATATTCAAGTCTGGTATCCCCGTAATCGTATCGACCCATAGAATAAAGCTAACATGATTATTAGTCTACACGGTGAACACGGAAAAAAAAAAGGTCAAAAATCCAGTACAGAATTGATGCTTTTTTACTCATACCCTCGAAAACGAGTTCCTAAATTTTCAACAATAGGTGATACCAACCCCAAAATGGCAACTCTGGAAAAAGCATCTCATCCCACAAAAAAAAATGCCGTCACGTGGCCCCAATAACGAAAAAGCGAAAATTTATAGCCTACAAAAGGGACCAAAGAGGAAACTAAAATCCTGGCAGCTGCAGGTCCCTCTTTCCATTCTGCGCCTCGCTGTGCCCCCATAACACAAGTCACAGCCACATGTGGGGGGTCTCTGCACTCGGGAGAAATTGCAGAACAAATTTTATGGTGGGTTTTCTATTTTTATCTTTTGGAAATGTGTAAATTTTAGGGCTAAATGAGCATATAACCGGAACAATATGACCATTCTAAATTTCACCTCCATTTTGATTCAATTACTACGAAGATCTCAAGGGGTTAACAATCTTCCTAAAAGCTGTTTCTGATAGTTTGAGGGGTGCAGATTTGAAAATGGGTTGATTATATACGGGGGTTTTGATACTAAATATGTAACATTTCATTCAAAACTGTATTTATCCGCAAAAGAGTAAATTCTGAAAATACGGAAAAGCGATATTTGATTTGTAAGCCGAGCGACATCAAAATATATTATCCAGACATTTCAAAAATTATAAAAATGTAAAGTAGACATATGGGAAATGTTATGCAGCAACTTATTTAGGTGGTAAATCTATCTACCTGAAAATGTAATGATTTTGAATTTCAAAAAAGTGAGATTTTTCAAAAAATTCATCATTTTTTCTTTTTTTGGAAAATAAACGCAAAACTTATCAGCCAACATTTACCACTAAAATGTACAACATGTGGGGAAAAAACAATCTCAGAATCGCTTTGATAAGTAACAGTGTTCAAAAGTTATAACCATATAAAGTGACGCAAGTCAGAATCCAAAAAATGGGGCGGAGCCTTAAGCTGTAAAATGGCTGCGTCCTTAAGGGGTTAAGTTTGGAATTGATGGATGTGCGTCTTTTTCCAACCTTATATACTATGATACTATATTGTGGCTCAAGAGTCTTAGCATTATGCTTGATTTGTGATAGGATGGGTGGCTGACTCTCTGCTGCTATCTCCTTCGCTTCAAGGCAAGATACATGACTTCATGGGACAGCTGACTAAAAACCATGGAATTTTCTAATTATAGTTTATATTTAGCTAAAACGATGATCTGCTCACATCCCAGAACTTCCTGCTCCAGCCAAGTTTTATCTAAACATGGGGTTTTAGCTAATTGAGTATCTTAACACAATGACCTGAAAACTTACGTCTGAGTTCAAGAACTATACAAGTCACTGTGGTCCTGACACACAAGACTAAATTCCTGGCATATTCCGATGACATCACTGTCACAAGCTCCCATCTCATGTACATCTCATGTATTAGGAGTCATAATGATTAAAAATGAATGTAGGTCTACAGATATAAAGCGATTTGGATAGAAGATTATCGGATGAGCGCAAATCAAATTAAAATAATAAGCAAATGTCTTCATCTCCCTGGTTATTGGCATTTATCATTCTGAGCACAGATCAAACACTTAATGCGCTCAGACTGAGACGCTAGCGTTGTCTATGGCTGTAATTAAACCTTTGCTATCAATTATTTAGAGGTAATCAGTAAATCCACCTTTGGCTGGATAACCATGTTGCAGAACTGACATAATAGCTGCACGACTGACGTCTTAATATAGATCTCAGCATCTCGCCCCCCCCAGTAATTGAGCGAGTATTATATCTAATATTCTATGAATAAATAAATAGCTGTATTTGAACTATGGCTCAGTGTTGAGAGCTTGGCTGGCTCGGGCACATAGAAGAGTCTAATAAGCATTCAGCGGACAACAGCTATTTCATTATAATCAACACATTTTTTTTCTTTCATGAGGACCAGGCCATGTTTACTGTGCAAAAAAATGGAAAATAAAAATGTTCACCCGTTTGATAACCCCTTTATGATTTGCAAGTGATTACTTTAAAAGACTTTTAAATGGTCAGTAACTTTTTTTAAATTAGCATAAATCAATAGTACAAGAGACTACAAGAAACTTTGTAATAAATATTATCAGAGGAAAGTGCTGGCTCTTTAAGTTACTTTGGCTCTTACCATCCCTCCTCCATTAGTGTCTTGATTACCCCAACCAAACACAGTGATTGACGGTGAGAGTCACAATTGTTCTGCCCACACCCAGGGATTGACAGTGAGAGTCCTGATTACTCCACCCACATATAGTGATTGGCAGCTAGAGACCGGGTTACACAGTAATTTCCAGTGAGAGCCCGGATTAACCACCACCTAACACAATGATTGATATTGAGAGTCCTGATTATTGCACCCACACACAGTGATTGGCAGTGAGAGTCCTGCTTACCCTACCCACATACAGTGATTGACAGTGAGAGTCCTGATTACTCTGCCCACACAAAGTGATTGACAGTGAGAGTCCTGATTACTCTGCCCACACAAAGTGATTGACAGTGAGAGTCCTGATTACTCCGCCCACAATCAGTGATTGACAGTGAGAGTCCTGATTACCCCGCCCACAATCAGTAATTGACATTGAGAGTCCTGATTACTCCACCCACACACAGTGATTGACAGTGAGACAGCCTGATTACCCCACCCACACACAGCGATTGATAGTGAGAGTCCTGATTACTCCACCCACACACAGTGACTGACAGTGAGAGTCTGATTACTCCACCCACTCACAGTGATTGACAGTGAGAGTCCTGATTACTCCACCCACACACAGTGACTGACAGTGAGTACATAGCCAATTTGAAAACAATTCTTCCTTTCTGGCATTCTGATGAAAATTGTCATAAATATTTAATCTACTGGTTATATCTGTGAACTAAACCTCACTAACACCTGAGGTGGAGGCATACTGTTGGAGGGAAAATTGTGCATTTTCCACAGACACTATAAACTGCGTGGATACAGCACATCACTGTTTGACTACGGTAACTTTAAGGAATTTTTCTTATGTTGAGTCTAAGAGCAGTGATTGCAAGGTTCAGGGCCATGCCAAACTTTTAGTCAGAGTTGGCGTGCCCAAAACCGAACCCAGATTTCTGCCAAAAGTTTGTGTGTTTGGCTTAACATTCTTACCCCCCTGGCTGGTATCCACCTACAAATTGCTCAAACCGTTAAGTGGGTGTTAAACTCTTCAATTCTGCCACCAGTTACTCTAAGATTATCACTCCCTGATGACGTCACAGGGCGGTAATGTCTCTCGGAAAATGGACAGCCAAACCCCACTCGCACCGCTTGCTCTCCTTCTGAAGAACTCTCCAAGTACATGTATTCCACCTGATCCTGTGCTATGTCATGTGCTTTTTTTGTAAAGATAGAACATAATTTAATGGAGTTTTCTTCGAAGCTAAAAAGAATCACTTCTTCTAGCTTCTCATAATCAGAAAGACTTTGAATCATCTTTAAAGAGGACCTTTCATCACCTCCATCACCCACCTCAAATGCTTTGCATGCATTATGCCTCCCCCCTCACTGATGCGGCCACAGTTGGAATTTTTTCTCCACCTGTACTGTTTCCGAGCAATCACTGCCCGATCAGTGATCGGACTACCCACTGGACAGTATGAGAGCCTAAGGAATGCTGGAGAGCAGGTAAAATTCCAAGAGAAGCAGTGGAGCAACACAATGGATGCAATGGTTTGGGAGCTGGAGGAGTTCATCGTTAATTATATGTGACAAAATTTATTTTTTTTGGGCCACTGAATGGACACTAGATCTGATATCCAGATCTGCTTTCATGTTTGCTTTCTGTAACTATCCTGTTTGGAGTATTTTTTTATACTTCCTCTAAATCTAAAATCTAAAACTACTTTGACAGTTAGTCCCCTGGTTGGACTTTGCCAGGCTCAAGTTACACCCATTATAACAAATTTCGATTGAAACGAATGGAAGAACTGTCACATTGCAGAGTTAAGGAAATGTGATTTAACTAAAATCATTACATTTTAGGAAATGCAAAGTCAGTCTGCTGCAATCATTTTCAACCCTGAGTCACTAGTTTTGTTACCTGCCTTTATCCTACACCCTGCCGCCAGTGAAGACCTCAATTCTGTAAATTGACCTTATATCCTGGTTTTCATTCTGATTTGATAGGCCCTCTACTGTATGTTATCTCTATCATTCTGACATATCTCTGGGAAATATGCAAATTGTTTTCCAGGTGGGAAATAGAGAACAATGCCTCCTTTTGCTATCTTGTAAGGCAGCCCCCCTCAACACCAACCATGACTTACAAGAAGCCTAATAACGTGATGTTGGATTAAGCCAAACCAGTATATCTATTCCAGAAGGAACAGATTCCCAAACGTAGACAGCACAGTTTCGACCTGGTTTGGGTCTCTTCAGTACAGTATACAGAGGCTGTTGCTAGGGCCAGGAAGTAAGAGTTCTCTATGGAGAGTTTGCAATTAAGACCACATTATAGGGGTGTGGAGATTTATAGCCATTGGTGTGCTTCACTAGGGGATTCTGTAAATATGAAATATCTTTTCGAAGGTGGGTAATGGAAGTAGCAAAAGGAGGCATTGGGGCACATTTACTTACCTGGTCCTGTCATGATCCCCGGTGCCGGACGGTACGACAAAGATGAAATCCGGCGCAATTCACCGAGGATGTGCTTCCGATGTCCTGCATGTGTCGCTTCCCTGCCTAGCCGCCAGAGTTCACTCTTCTTCTCCTGGTTGCATGTAAATGCATTGCTGCGACACAATTTAAATGTGAAATACTGCGCTCAGTCCGAATCCGTCGGATCGTCCGATGGCACGCCCCCGATTTGTGTCGTGTGAAAGCCGACGCCGATGTGCCAAAATCCGATCACATGCCTCACAATCTCCTTATAAATGCGGCGCAAAATGGTAATCGTCGGGAATATCCAGCATTGTGGCGGTCCGCCCCCTTGTAAATGGGCCCCATTGTTTTTTATTCCCCACCTTGAAGAACTTATTTGCAAGAATTTCCTAGTGGAGCATCAATGGCTGTAAGTCTCCACGCACCTATGAGGCGGCCTTAGTGGCCAACTCGCCATAAGGAGAACTATACTCCTGATGTTATCTCTATCATTTTGGACCTCCTTTTTGTTTTGGACTTATTCTGTTATCGCATGGACTTTTCACAAGTTTCATCCGCAGTGTAGGCGGGTAGATTATCACGGCCATGGGCCCTGGGTTGTATGAATATTATAGCCCTACAGTCTGGAATCATTCCTATATCTGGTGCTAGAACAGCTTGGAGGAGAGTCCCTATGTTCCTTCAATCTAAGGTTTCAGGTCCAGTGGAGAACCTTCAGAGGTCCTGAAATGGTTCTTGTGTACATGTATTGAAAGAATGAACAGATTAAAAGAATTTAATGGTGAAGGTACTTATCGTATAAAATTTGGTAGGTGGTTTGGGTGGTCATGGAAACCCTTGGAGGCTTGGGTCCGGACTAATCCCCAACCACCTATATTATAATCCACTACTGAGTGTAAGGGTTTAAAGGTGAAAACCAAGGAGATTCTTGGATGATGCCTTGGGTGAGTTACAGCTAAACCATTTAGTGATAAGAAGACGTTGCTGTATCCTGCTTAATGTCAATAAAACACTGTTACTCATGAATTTTTTAGTTTGAGATAAATGGTTAATGGGTTTTGTTAATCGGAGTGCAAGGGTGGAGATGGACGAAAGCAAGGGAACAAAAGGATTGTTGCATATTGTAAATAATAATGTAAATTCTCTTTGAACTCAATATTTTAACCCCGAAGAGGTTGCGCGCCACCTCAACACACTTAAATAGACGATCACCAGACGAAGATGGCATACACCCCGGGTTACGGCATGAACTATGTACATGATAGACAGCACACTTTTCATAATATTTGAAGATTCTTAAGGACAGGTTCTGTTCCACAGGACTGGCACATAACAAATGTAATGCCTATACAAAACACTACTACAATGGAAAACTACAGACCTGTGCGTTACTTCTGTTGTAGGGAAAATATTGCAGTATCTCATGTGCATAACCTTATAACCCAGAATCAGCACAGGTTTTTGAGGGATCGGTCTCTGTCCAGACTATTCTGTAATCAGTATTGGGGCTGCCACTTCTTTCAATGTTATATTAAAGACATTGGGGGTCATTTACTAAGGGCCCGTCGAGTTTTCCCGACGTGTTACCCGAATATTTCCGATTTGCGCCGCTTGTACATGAATTGCCCGGGTTTTTGGCGCACGCGGATCGGATTGTGGCGCATCGGGGGCCGCATGCGCGGACAGAAATAGGGGGGGCGTGGCCGGACGATAAACCCGACGTATTCGGAAAAACGCCGCATTTAAAAACGAAATGTGTCGCTTGGGAGGCTCACTTCACCTTCTATGGGATGGGCATTCCGGGGCGTTAAGATTATTTTCAGGCGCTGCAGCGCCACCTGGTGGACGGGCGGAGGAACTACCATCTTAAATCCCAGCCGGACCCGAATCTGTGCAGAGAACGCGCCGCTGGATCGCGAATGGGGGGTAAGTAAATGTGCCCATGTAGAGGATTTACACAGTCAGTTTCAATTTGCAGATAATACTAAGCTCTGTAAAATTATAATACTTGAGGTCGAAATTATAGGATTAGAGGGATTGTGAAGCTTGAGGAGTGGGTGGAGAAATGGTTGATTGAGAGTTAATGTAGAAAAATGTAAGGTATACACTTGGGCCATGGAAACAAAAAGTATAGTTATGTTCTAAAGTTATTACTTGGTAAAACTGCATCTGAAAATTACTTTAGGCATTGGTGGATGGAAACTTATTTTAGTTCCATAGACAGCCTAAGCAAATAAAACTAGGGGATGTCTCAAGAGAGGAATAGATTCTCATGATAAGGACATAGCCGTGTCCCTCCCATCGAAGATGAAGTGCCGCTCTGACCTGCACCAAGTGCGTTCAGAGCGGCGATTCATCTTCTTCAACCACGGAGGGAAGGGATTAACCGGTTACGGGCCCTTTCCTGTTTTTTCATGTCCATTTTTCACTCCCAACTTCAAAAATCTATAACTTTTTTATTTTTACAGTAAAGGCTGTGTGATGGATTGTTTTCTGCGAAACAAATTGCACTTCATAGTGATGGTATTAAATATTCCATGCCATGTACTCGGAAGCGGGGAAAAAAATCCAATGCAATGAAAATGCATTTGCGCCATTTTCTTGTGGGCTTGGTATTACGTCTTTCACTGAGCGCCCAAATGACATGTCTACTTTATTTTTTGGGTCGGTACGATTAAGGGATACCAAATTTGTATAGGTTTTAATGTTTTCATACATTTACAAAAATTAAAAACTCCTGTACAAAAATAATTTTTTTTATTTGCCAAATTCTGGCGCTAATACCTTTTCATACTTTGGTGTACGGAGACTGTGGGTGGTGTCATTTTTGTGAAATTTGATATGTTCAATGATTATCATTTGGACTGTACACCTTTTGATCACTTTTTATAGAGTTTTTTTATTTTTTCAAAATGGCAAAAAAGTGCCATTTTCGAATTTGGGCGCTATTTTCCGTAACGGGGTTAAACCACTGAAAAACCGTCATCATATTTGATAGATCGGGCATTTCGGAAGCGTCGATACCTGATATGTTTATGATTTTTACTGTTTATTTATTTATGTTAGTTTTAGGGAAAGGGGAGTGGGTGATTTGAAATTTTAGTTTTTTTATATTATTATTTTTTTTATTTATTTTTATTTATATATTTCAGACTCCCTTAGGGTACTTTAACCCTAGGTGTTGATCGATCCTATCATATACTGCCATACTACAGTATGGCGAGTATAGGAGATTTTCCATTCATTACAATGTGCTATCAGCAATGTAATGAAGGGGTTAAAACGAAATAGCCTCAGGTCTTCGGAAGACCCGAGGCTAACATGGAGACGGATCTCCGCCCCCGATGACGTCACGGGGAGCGGCGATCCCAGGTAAGATGGCGGCGCCCATGCGCCGCTATCTTTTTGAGGCTGCCGGCAGCTTTGCCGGCAGCATCGGTGTGAAAGCACCCGCGATCGGTGCTAGCACTGATCGCGGGTGTTACGCGTAGCCTTTGTGCAATATTGCCAGCAAAGACTTACCGGCTGAGCCCTCTCCATGAGCGCGACCAGGTGGGGGCCACAAATATTGTTCCGCGGGCCGTGAGGTTGAGACCCCTGCCCTACACAAAGAGAGAGGCGATTCTACCCTCACCATAGAAAGGGGGCATCCTTATAACTAGAGGAAGGTGGTTCTACTATCACCATAGTCAGGGGGTATCCTCTACAGCTAGAGGAGGAGGTGGTTCTACCATCACCATAGACAGGGGGCATCTTCTACACCTAGAGGAGAGGTGGTCCACCATCACCATACACATGGGGGCATCCTCTACACCTAGAGGAGAGGTGGTTCTACCTTACCATAGACAGGGGGCATCCTCTACACCTAGAGGAGAGGAGGTTCTAACCATCACCATAGACAGGGGGCATCCTCTACACCTAGAGTAGAGGCAGTTCTACCATACCATAGACAGATGGCATCCTCTACGCCTAGAGGAGAGGTGGTTTACCATCACCATAGACAGGGCATCCTCTACACCAGTGGTGGCGAACCTATGGCACAGGTGCCGGAGGTGGCACTCGGAGCCCTTTCTGTGGGCACCCAGGCCATCGCCCCCAGCACACCAGACAGGTCTCAAAGAATCTTTCTGCAGTTCCTAGCAACTTAAAAGATGCTGCTTTCAGACAAATGTGATACTTACTTCGTACTAGGGACTGTAGAAGAGGGAGAATGAATAGACAGGGCTGAATTATCTTTGGAGGACCTCCGCTGGCCCCATGATTCTCTGTGTACAGGGGGACACTGGAAAGAGGCTAAAATGATGCAAATTTTCCATCTTTGTACTGTGTTTCTGTCCCCAGGAGGCCAATATGATGAGAGTTGTTGAAGAACGTGGAGCAATATGTTTACTGCTTTCATTTTTGGTTGGCACCCTCGCGATACATAAGGGGGGTTTTGGGTGCTTTTGGGCACTCGGCCGCTAAAAGGTTCGCCCATCACTGTCTACACCTAGAGGAGAGGAGAGGAGGTTTTACCATCACCATAGACAGGGGGCATCTCTACACATAGAGGAGAGGAGGTTCTACCATCACCATAGACAGAGGCATCCTCTATACCTAGAGGAGAGGGTTGCACCATCACTATAGACGGGGCATCCTCTAACCTAGAGATAAGCGTTCTACCATCACCATAGACGGGGGAATCCTCTACACCTAGAAGAGAGGTGGTTCTACCATCACCCATAGACAGGGGGACATCCTCTACACCTAGAGGAGAGGCAGTTCTACCATCACCATAGACAGGGGGCATCCTCTACCCTAGAGGAGAGGCAGTCTACCATCACTATAGACAGGAGGCATCCTCTATGCTTAGAGGAGAGGCGATTCTACTATCACCATAGACAGGGGCATCCCTACACCTAGAGAGAGCATGCAGTTCTACCATCACCATAGACAGGGGCATCCTCTAAACCTAGAGGAGAGGCAGTTCTACCATCACTATAGACAGGAGGCATCCTCTATGCTTAGAGGAGAGGCGATTCTACTATCACCATAGACAGGGGCATCCTCTACACCTAGAGGAGAGGAGGAGTACTACCATCACCATAGACGGGGGCATCCTCTACACTAGAGGAGAACGGAGGAAACAGCTAGGCCAGGTATACCATGAGCAGGAACGTACAGAGAAGGGAGTACTACTCACCCATAGACAGGGGCATCCTCTACACCTAGAGGAGAGACACTTCTACAATCACCATAGACAGGGGGGCATCCTGATACACTAAGAGGGGAGGCGATCTACCATCACAATAGCAGATTCTTTACTTAAGAACCTGAGACTATATATCCGCCACGGCGCTATGCGGCTCGGCTCTGGATCAGAGCCGAACCGGAATAGAGGGGCGTGATCGTTGCCCGGAACACCACAGTGAGAGGGGGTGGGGACATCTCTGATACGCGGGTTGGGTGAGTAACAAGTTAAATGCCGCGCGTCAGCACGACCACGGCACTCACACACCTGAAAACTGTCTCTGGGGGCTTCTATTCCCACTCACGAGACGGCCCCTCGTGAACCGTTTTCGGGGGGCACCGATACAGCGTGCTATGGAAGGCGGTGGTCCGATCTGGTCCCCACACTGCGCTGCAGGCATGGCAGTAAGATGGGTCTGTGACGTACATCTTACTGGATAGTGCCACCAGCCTATGGAGAAAAGTGCATAGGGCTAACACTGATAATACCCTGCAATACATGATTATTGCAGAAGTATTATCATGAACAAGCAATCAGATGATTGCTTGGTCATTTCCCATGGTGAGAAGGAAAAAGTGAAAAAAAGTAAAAAAATTTTATTCAATAAAAAATAAGTAATAAACATAAAAATGGCCATAAGCCCCATAACATAATAAAGAGACATATAAACCCACAAAAAGTCTAAATCATAACAAAAACCCCACAATATAGTATCACGCGTCCGTAACAACCCGTAGAATACAATAGTAAATCATTATTGAACCCGTACGATGAAACGCCGTAAACACTTAAAAATAAAAAAAACTATTGAAACCACCAAAAAATTAACATTTTACTATTCAATCTTACAAAAAAAATGCCCATCAAAAGTTATCAAAAAAACCTATGTACTCCATAATGATACTGCTGCCAAAGTACAGCATGTCCCGCAAAAAACAAGCCATCAACCAGCTCCCAAGTCAAAAAAGTAAAAAAATTATGCCACTTGGAAGGACGGCAATGCAAAAAATGATAGATTTTTTCCCACATTACGGTTTTTATTTGACAAATTTAGTAAAATGTAAGAAAATATATTCAAGTCGGTATCCCCGTAATCGTATCGACCCATAGAATAAAGGCTAAAGATTATAGGCTAAACGGTGAACACGGAAAAAAAAAGTCAAAAATCCAGTACAGAATTGATGCTTTTTACTCATACCCTCGGAAAACGAGTTCCTAAATTTTCAACAATAGGTGATACCAACCCCAAAATGGCAAACTCTGGAAAAAAGCATCTCATCCCACAAAAAAAAAAAATGCCGTCACGTGGCCCCACCCAATAACGAAAAAGCGAAAATTTAAGCCTACAAAAGGGACCAAAGAGGAAACTAAAACCTGGCAGCTGCAGGTCCCTCCTTCCATTCTGCGCTCGCTGTGTGCCCCCATAAAACAAGTAACGTCCAATGTGGGGGGTCTCTGCACTCGGGGGAGGAAATTGCAGAACAAATTGTATGGTGGGGGTTTTCTATTTTTATCTTTGGAAATGTTGTAAATTTTAGGGCTAAATGAGCATATAACCGGAACAATATGACCATTATAAATTTCACCTCCATTTTGATTCAATTACTACGAAGATCTCAAGGGGTTAACAATCCTTTAAAAGCTGTTTCTGATAGTTGAGGGGTGCAGATTTGAAAATGGGTTGATTATATACGGGGGGTTTTTGATACTAAATATGTAAAATTTCATTCAAAAACTGTATTATCCGAACAAAACAAAAAGAGTAAATTCTGAAAATACGGAGGAAAAGCGATATTTGATTTGTAAGCCGAGCGACGAGGGACATCAAAATATATTATCCAGACATTTCAAAAATTATAAAAATGTAAAGTAGACATATGGGAAATGTTATGCAGCAACTTATTTAGGTGGTTAAATCTATCTACCTGAAAATGTAAAGATTTTGAATTTCAAAAAAGTGAGATTTTTCAAAAAAATTCATCATTTTTTTCTTTTTTTGGAAAAATAAACGCAAACTTATCAGCCAACATTTACCACTATAAGTACAACAAACATGTGGGGAAAAAACAATCTCAGAATCGCTTTGATAAGTAACAGTGTTCAAAAGTTATAACCATATAAAGTGACGTAAGTCAGAATCCAAAAAATGGGGCCTGAGCCTTAAGCTGTAAAATGGCTGACGTCCTAAGGGGTTTAAGTTGGAATTGATGGATGTGCGTTTCTTTTCCAAACTTATATACTATGATATATATTGTGGCCTCAAGAGTCTTACAGATTGCTTTGATTTGTGATAGGATGGGGGCTGATCTCTGCTGCTATTTCCTTCGCTTCAAGGCACAGTACATCGATAATGGACAGCTGACTAAAAAAACCATGGAATTTTCTACTATTAGTTTATATTTAGCTAAAACGATGATCTGCTCACATACAAGCAGAACTTCCTGATCCCAGCCAAGTTTATATCGTTAAAAATGGTGGTTTACTAATATTGAGTATTCTTAACACAATGACCTCGTGAAAACTTACGTCTGAGTTCAAGAACTACAAGTCACTGTGGTCCTGAACACAAGACTAAATTCCTGGCATATTCCTTGATGACATCACTGTCACAAGCTCCCATCTCATGTACATCTATGTATTAGGAGTCATAATGATTAAAAATGAATGTAGGTTACAGATGGCAAAAGATTATAAAGCGATTTGGATAGAAGATTATCGGAATGAGCGCAAATCAAATTAAAATAATAAGCAAATGTTTCATCTCCCTGGGTATTGGCTATTATCATTCTGAGCACAGATCAAACACTTAATGCGCTCAGACTGAGACGCTAGCGTTGTCTATGGCTGTAATTAAACCTTTGCTATCAATTATTTAGAGGTAGTAATAGTAAACCACCTTTGGCTGGATACAATGTTGCAGAACTGACATAATAGCTGCACGAATGACGTTCTAATATAGATCTCAGCATCTCGCCCCCCCCAGTAATTGAGCGAGTATTATACTAATATCTATGAATAAATAAATAGCTGTATTTGAACTATGGCTCAGTGTTGAGAGCTTGGCTGTCGGGCGCACATAGAAGAGTCTAATAAGCCTTCAGCGGAACAACAGCTATTCATTATAATCAACACATTTTTTTTTTCTATGAGGACAGGCCATGTACTGTGCAAAAAAATGGAAAATAAAAATGTTCACCCGTTTGATACCACCTTTAGATTTGCAAGTGATTACTTAAAAGACTTTAAATGGTCAGTAACTTTTTTAATAGCATAAATCAATAGTACAAGAGACTACAAGAAACTTTGTAATAAATATTATCAGAGGAAAGTGCTGGCTCTTAAGTTACTTGGCTCTTACCACCCTCCTCCATTAGTGTCTGATTACCCCAACCAAACACAGTGATGATGGTGAGAGTCACCAATTGTTCTGCCACACCAGGGATTGACAGTGAGAGTCCTGATTACTCCACCCACATATAGTGAATTGGCAGCTAGAGACCGGGGTACACAGTAATTTCCAGTGAGAGCCGGATAACCCCACACTACAACAATGATTGATATGAGAGTCCTGAGATGGCCACCCACACACGTGATTGGCAGTGAGAGTCCTGATTACCCCGCCACACACAGTGATTGACAGTGAATGTCCTGATTACTCTGCCCACACAAAGTGATTGCCAGTGAGAGTCCTGATTACTTGCCCACACAAAGTGATGACAGTGAGAGTCCTGATTAATCCGCCCACAATCAGTGATTTGACAGTGAGAGTCTGATTACCCGCCCACAATCAGTAATTGACATTGAGAGTCTGATACCCACCAACACACAGTGGATTGACAGTGAGACAGGCCTAGATTACCCACCCCAACAGCGATTGACAGTGAGAGTCTGATCTCCTGATTATCCAACCACAACCAGTGAATGACAGTGAGGAGTCCTGATTATCCACCCACTCCCACACACAGTGATTGACAGTGAGAGTCCTGATTACTCCACCCACACACAGTGACTGACAGTGAGAGTCCTGATTACCCCACCCACACACAGTGAGAATCCTGATTAGCTCCACCCACACAACAGTGATTGCCAGTGAGAGTCCTGATTACTCCACCCACACACAGTGATTGACAGTGAGTGTCCTGATAACCCCACCCACACACAGTGATTGGCAGTGAGAGTACTGTCACAGCTGTAAGTTAAATTCATAAAAGTAGCTGATACGTGAGCAGGGAACATCAGTATTTCCAGGCACATATTCTGTAGCAGAGTTAAATGTGATTACAGAGGATTTTGATCTGTCACTTAACTACTGAGTTGAATCCTCGGTGAGACTGGCAGAATCAGTCATGTGTCAGTCACTTTATATTTCAGTAAAGTCTGAAGCAACATCTTTTCCTTCACAAGAAAAATCAAAACACTGTTTGTAACCTTTAATTTCAAAGCGAGCTGTAGAAAACATTTGTGCGATGATTCCTTCTAAAATAGAATAGGAGATGAAAGCGATGAAGCCTCCTCCTGTACAATTCATGTTCCCGCAGAATCACATTTATTTGTGCATCTTTTCAAACCACTTTAAACACAGTCATTGCGGCTGATGGTGGATGATAGCCGGAGCGCCTGATGGTTATTTTTAGTTATTTGGAAATAGGTTAAAAACAGGAGCATCAAAAGCTTTCGGAGGACGTTGCATTGCACAAACAGTGTATGGATTTTGTAAGGCAAATGTGTAATACTATCATTGACCTGCGGAGGCACTGCAGGGAAAACAAACAGTTGCTCTACAGATCACAGCTGATCGATCACTGGAGGTTCCGGAACATTCCAGAACATTCCGGAACAGTTTACCAGGGAGCTGTTCTAGTACAACTGGATTTTACAAAGAGGACATGTTCTTTTACAATCTTGAAATTGTATTTTGTAGGCCTCATGTACACATCCGTATGCTAAAATGGCCCGCGAACAAGGAAATGCACCTATATATTTTGCATAATAAAATGCTCATAATAACGAATGCGTGATATCAGAGCCTGGAATATTTCTACTGTAATTATAACTGCAGGAGTTTTTCAGATTCTCTAATGAATAATTATTCGCACCATTGCTTAGCCACAAGCTGAGATACATCTATGCCACATGCATGTTCTTTTCGAAATTTAAGTGTGTCACATGAAGAGCTGGGGGGGGGGGGAATATGCTGACACAATGGGGCACATTTACTAAGGGTCCGTCGGACGCATTTCTGTCAGGTTTCCTAAATATTTGCGATTTGGCCTGTATTGCACAGGGCTTTTTGGCGCACGCAATCGGATTTTGGCGCAACAGCGCCAGCTTGTGTGCGACACAAATCGGGGGGGGGGGGGGGACTGGTCCGGACAACCCGCGGAATTTACAATTGAAATTGTGTTGCAAGATCAGCACTCACATACACCGGGAAGAAGAAGGTGAACTCCGGCGGACCACAGTGCGGAAGCGACACATTCAAGAAATCGGGCGCACGCTGTAAGTGAATCACGGCAGCTCCGAATCCTCGTCGGACATTCTGGATCGGCTGACGCAACGGGACATGTAAATGTAAATGTGCCCCAATGTAGATGAGAACTGAGTGTATTTATTTGAAGGGCGCAGTAGCCTAAGACACAGTCCAGGGGGAGATTTAACAGAAGTGTCTGGGGTAAAACTGTTCTAGTTGGCCATGGAAACCAATCAGAGCTCAGCTTTCATTTTATAAACATCTGTGGGAATATGAAAGCTGAGCCCTGATTGGTTCCCATGAGCAACTAGAGCAGTTCTTCTCTCAGACACTTCAGATAAATCTCCCCCTGAATTCATATGAAACAATTTCATAAGGGAGGATACGAGTTTCTGGCAGTTGTTGATACATCTGTCAAGATCAGTTTATTGAACGCTATCAAACTCACAACCCAGAGCAAGTAGTTTGGTAGCATAGCAATGATAAGCCCCTTTTAGCCCCCAATGGATGCAAATAGCTTTAATAATAAAATGGTTGCTAATCATCAATACTGGATTACTCTTGTCCGAACCCTTTGACACTGCCGACTGAGAAGGTCCGGATCCTGCATGTACCAACACCTGCAATGGAAGAGCAATTCAGGAGTCAGGAGAGTCTTGTCTGGGGTCTATGTAAAAAAAATTTTTAACCACTCTGGGGTCTAACTTTAAACCTCTGATAAGTAGTTTGTATTTATTTATGATTCTGGGATAATTTTGGCTAATTCAGGAATTGGGGTCTGGTCTGGGGTCTCAATTTATTTAAGGGTTTGGGATTCCTTTTGGTTCTGTTTTATGGCCTGGACTCAAGGAAAAATACCACTTGCGAGGCAGTGAATCAAGCTATACCTACCTGTCGGTGTCTTATCCCCGATCCCCGAACACATCTTTTTTAGCGTTAAGCCATCAAGGGTTCCTGTGAAAAATAAGACTTTTAAAAATATGCTAATATTTGATAATTATACACGCCTCCAGCAGCCATACTCACCTCCTCTTCCCTGCTTATAATTATGCACGCCTCCTGAGTGACGTCACCGTGCTCTCCAACAGGTAAGAAGAGGTGAATATGGCTGCTTCATAAAGAAAAAAAAACAGCTCCTCTTTGCCTTTCTGCTTCTTTCTCCTGTAGTGAGCAGTGTATTTGAAAGCCAGCTGAAGTCTGTCAACTTTAGACAGATATGGGCAGAATCCTTAATCCTCTTTCCATACCTAGCGCATATTTCCCTATGAAAAGAAGACTTTTAAAATATGCTAATAACCCAGTCCCTGGATAGTCTTATCTCTGCAGAGAGCTGAATCATCAAGGGAAATATACTCTAGGTATGGAAAGAGTTAAGGATTCTGTCCTTTCCATATCTGTCTAAAGTGGACAGACCTCAGATGGTTTTCAGATACACTGCTCACTACAGGAGAAAGAAGCAGAAAGGCAAAGAGGAGCTGTTTTTACTTTATGAAGTACGCAAGTATATTAAAATACTAGTTTACAATCACCCTCTGTGCTATTTATTTCTGAAATAAAATAAAATTAGCTTTGAAGGTTTAGTAATATTTCTCATAGTATCCAGTGACAGATGGAGAAAGGAATAAAAGCAAACCCCAACACCACTTACTGATCAGTTCTTGATCTGACATTGTCCTAGGCCCTTGAAGTTGGTGGCCTACTACAAGGCGAATTGTTCCGTCATGTATTGCCTATTTGTTGACATACATACTCTGTCGTGGGTCACATTTCTTGTACTGTTGTTACCCATTTACACTCCTAATTGACCCTGGACTTAACTTTGTAACTGAATGTCGTGATTGAATTTTTCATCCAGTACCTACTGTTTAACTTCTGGCTCTGACCCTAGACATGACCCCAACAATACTCCCATCTTGTCCTACAACCTGTCACTTGCCGACTGCTCTCCTGCTGATCAGTGCTGGTTCCATTGCAATAATGATCTAGCACTAGTACAATTCCCACTAGCTCATGTCTAGTTTGGGGACCAAGAACTGGGGTTTAAGGTGAAGACTAGGGGTTGCATTAGACTCTCCGTTTCATATCTTTAGTAAATGACAAAGAAGAACTCCATGTTGCAAATAGAGAACAGCAATGCAGAATCCTTCAATCATCTAATTTTCTCACTCACGGTTCAATTTAATGCATAACAAATCAAAAATATTGAGCACAATAAAACGACACAATCTAAAGAACATTTAGTTCAAAGACTGGCGAAGATTTGCAGTGATTTTAAATTGCATGAAATTGCACAGTGATAACCAAATAGACAAGTGCTGCAAGGAGAGATAATTGTATCGTTACGTTACTGTACATGAATAGAAAGTCCCAGCACAATAGTGGGAAATAGCTATGTTTATAGATACTCAGGTGCAGAAAGGAGATGTGTAATGGAAGGGGGAAGGGTCCTGCATTCTTCCTAAATGGCGTAAAAGGTATAAGTGATGCTTGTTTAACGATGTGATCATGGACGCTTTTAGCCATTCCGCTGCTTGAGATGAAATATGAAATGGTGCCACCTTTTGCCCCTTCCCCCAAAAGAAAAAAAAATCAAAAGAAAGAAATCTAAGCAGCCAACCACTATTGCATCTTTCACAATTAAGTCTATGTAAAAAAAAACAAAAAAAAAAACCATACCAGCGGCAAATTTAATGCATATAACTATGTCCCAGCAATGTATATAAATATATACCAGCAATGAGTATATTACTATAAAAATATACTAGCAGTTAATATACCAGACATAAATATATACCAGCAGTGAATATACCAGACATAAATATATACAGTCCCCTACTTAAGAACAACCGACTTACAGATGACCCCTAGTTAAAGAGGGACCTCTCTTCCCACTGTGACCCCTGGCAGCATAGTCCCAGGCAGCAATGATCAGCTGTAAAGTGTTTGTAATGAAGCTTTATTGAAAATCCTTGGCCCAATTAAAGCAAAAAATTTAGAAACTACAGTTGTCATCGGGGCAAAAAAAAACATTGTCTGGATCTACAATTATAAAATATACAGTTTCGACTTACATACAAATTCAATTTAAGAACAAACCTATGGAACCTGGGGACTGCCTGTAGTAGCAATAAATGTATTGCACACCAAGGCTGCCATTAGGCAGATTTACATGTCCTTAGAGTGTTACATAGCAGTGGTCTCCACTAGTCAGTCATTAATGTATCATTTATAGATTATAGAAGGGAGTCGTATAGGGAAAGACTCCATATGGGCTCCGGAGGCAAGAGCACCCTATGCACAATATACAGAAGTAGTAAAGGATCCATCATGTTGAAATCCAACATGTCCCATCACCCCCTTCCCTCCTCAGAGACTGCCATGCCTAAATTATTGTAGTAATATACTGCCAAAACCAGGACCATCAAACTACTATTATGCATAATATATGGTTTTATTATAAATGTTAGACTTTGCTTTATGACGTTCGTGTTACATAATGTAACATTTGCTTTCATTCTACGGCCTGTTCCATTAGAATGTATTGCGAACGTCATTCAATGAGCTGAAATCCACAGCCATTTGCAGGCAGCCGCATGCTAATTGTTTCAGCAGCGTTTTATAATAGTTATAATAGGAGAGGGAAGTAATTGGTATTGTGGATGCATCTCCAGATGTTATTTCATTTAATTATTTTGTACAATGCTTGGAATGTAAAAATCAATTATGACTGGAGGTTCACAATGCTGAAAACACCACAACAATTTCCATTAAGCCGTTTGCTTTCACCCATGCGGACACCAACGTTACTTCTTATTTGCTATAGCTCATGGGCAGCACCACTGGGAAGCTCGGGCATCCATCTCACATTGTGCAGCACTGGGGTTTCTCCAAAATCAGACTTTGAACTTGCAGCCATAAATGAAATTTTAAGATTTACATCATTAACATTTAAGATTTATATTACTCCCTTAACATTGTGTTTTTATAACCACCTTCAATTTGCTCATTTCTAGGGATGATCAGAACCATTCATGTTCGGGTTCGTTGAGTTCTACCGAACTTGAATTTGAAAGTTAAATTTGGGACCCTAGTACTAATTTCCCCTGCTGTTAACACCCGCGAAAAAGTGTTACTTTTTAAATGCCCCCAGCAAAGCCACCTGCAGCATTACAATGTCAGTGGTGGGTCGCTGCTCCCTGTGACATCATCGGGAAGCGACAATCCTAGAGTAAAAGGCATTGAATTGCTGCAGATGGCATTTAAAGGGTAACATCCAGGATAGGTGTCAGCAATGATCGCGGATGTTACTAGTGAAGGTGAGTAAATGGCAGCTTTGCCAATGCATTTTAAGAGTTAACTTTAACGATTGGTGTCAGCACCGACCATGGCTGTTACCGGTCCGAAATGAGCCCGAACCTGGACCTCTAGCTGAAGTAAAGGTTCGTGGACCCCACCCCATAATGTTCAGCATTGTGGGTTCAGATGTGCTTAATACTACTCATCTCTAATAGTTACTAAAATTTCATCATGCCCCCCAACACTATTTTGAGGATTGGATTCCAAGCACTATAGTTATGTTTGATGTAAGCGTCCCTATAACCTTTAAACTCTGTATTCCCACATAGATGTGGCGCTCCTAGCATCATACATAAATATGAAACTGAGAATCCTGTCCCCGAAGGTAGGATTGGGGTCAGTCCGTGAAAGGCGATCCCCTCTCACAGCATGGAAATCACAGCAGAAGAGAAATAGAAACTGACTGCTGCTCTATCCCTCTGCATCCCCTTCATGAAATATGTGTATTGTATCACTGCATATAATAGGGATTTACTTATTGTCTATCTGCAGGTAAGAACACTGGGACACATTTACTTACCCGGCCCAGGAGTTCATCCAAAGTGCATTGTTCCAATGATCATGCAATCTGGTGCGATTCACTAAGATCGTGTGCCCCATATCCTGCATGTGTCGCTTCCCCGCTCAGGTCCGCTGGAGTTCACCTTCTTCTTCCTGGTGCATGTAAGTGCATTGTCTTGCGACACAAATTGAAAATTGAATCCCGTGCTCAGTCCGAATCTGTTGGATGATCCGACAGCCCACCCCCCGGTTTATGTTGCATGAAAGCCAGCGTAGCTGCGCCAAAATTCGATTGCGTGCGACATAATCCCCTAATAAATACCTGTCCCAGCAGCTCAAATCCTGAAAACCATGAACCGTCCAACGAAAGTGCGATCCGCGACCCGTAGTAAATAAGCCCCACTGTGTTTCATGTTGAATGGGCCTTGATTATGTATGCAGATACAAATTTAATAATGGGGAAAAAAAATCAGCTTTCAATTCCTATTCATGTTTGGACGTGCTGATGAGTTGGGAGTATGATGCACTTGAGAGCAGTTTTTAGAGTCTTGGGGTCATGACTTTTATAACCTAACACATTGATCGGTTTGACTTAATGAGCCCAATAGAGGAATCAACAAAGACTCTCCCCGTTTAATTGTGCCCATGCTGACCACTGCCAAATGGAAAATTGTATCTTGCATAACATGTCCCTTGGCAAGCCGAGCTCTAAATGGAACAAATTGTGATAAATGAGAA
Organism: Engystomops pustulosus; assembly: GCA_019512145.1. Lineage (NCBI taxonomy): Eukaryota > Metazoa > Chordata > Amphibia > Anura > Leptodactylidae > Engystomops > Engystomops pustulosus. The sequence continues at coordinate 11,286,416 of CM033643.1, read as the reverse complement.
GCTTTCTGGTATGTTAGAGACCATGACATCTGGCGGCTTCCCGTTTCATTTGTGAATTTTGGACTTCTTTTTAGTAAATCATATGCCCAGTTATGATTGCAAAAAACACAACCAGTTATAGTCAGGGATGTTTTAACCATAGGGCAAAGGGTTCAGCTGCAACAGGCTCTAAGGCAGTGTAGCAGTCGTAGAACCATAGAAAAAATAATGTAATGTCTAGAGATGAGCGAGCACTAAAATGCTCGGGTGCTCGTTATTCGAGACGAACTTTTCCAGATGCTCGAGTGCTCGTCTCGAATAACGAGCCCCATTGAAGTCAATGGGAGACCCGAGCATTTTTCAAAGGGACCATGGCTCAGGAATAAAATGTGTTATTTAATTGAAAAAGAATGTCTTCTGATAAGTGATCAGATGTATGCAAACATCTGCAATCTATTCTTCACTGTTCCGCGCGTATATTATCTACCGACAAGTTAACAGATGTGAAGAACAGTGAAGAATAGAATAAAAACAGTGAACACAGGATGATTTAAGTGAAAAACGCAGTGAAAAACACAGTGAAGAATAGATTACCCCCCGTCTTGCCTTAACCCTTTATGAACTGCCTGATGTCTATTAATCACACTTAAGGCAAACTGGCTGCAAAGTCACTAAAAGTAAAATAAATAAATAAAATTAGCTGGAATTAGAAGGGACATTGACAATTTCTAGATAATTATTGGTACATTATTTACGGCTCTTATCGGAGTTGTCACTTTCTAACTCTTCAACCTGGCAAATCTATACAGGTCTGCTCAATCATCATAAAGGTTGTGTTTTATTATCCTTACAAAAAATTATGATAATACTACTAATAATGATAATAATAGTGTGATTATGATCCCATAAAGTATAAAGAAAGCTTATTTAAATTACTTTATATTTTTATTTAATACATTTTTTATTTTATATGTTATTTCAGATTAAAAAGAATTCAATATCTCTAAACCACCAATAGCAAAAATCCACAATAAAATCTTCACCAATCCATAAAGCACCAGTGTGTACGCAGTACAGGCGGTCCCCTACTTAAGAACACCCGACTTACAGACGACCCCTAGTTACAAATGGACCTCTGGATGTTGGTAATTTCCTGTACTTTAGCCCCAGACTACAATAATCAGCTATAACAGTTATCACAGGCGTCTGTAATGAAGCTTTATTGTTAATCCTTGTTCTTATGACAATCCAACATTTTTAAAATCCAATTGTCACAGAGACCAAAAAATAATTGTCTGGAGTTACAATTATAAAGTATACAGTTCCGACTTGCATACAAATTCAACTTAAGAACAAGCCTACAGAACCTGTCTGTATATACAGCATGATATAAGGTGATCAATTATTGCACACTGCCCAAAATGTAAACAACTACTATACAGTAAAAATAAAGCCATAGATCTGAGTTTACCCAGGCAATGGGTTAATGATATGTACCCGTATAAGCACACGAGATGTCAGGGTCGGCTCCAGGTTTCAGTAGACCCCTGGGTGACAGAGCCTCAGAGCCCCTTTGCAGTGAACTCACATGGCAGCATTAAAAATTCAGAAACTAATACATTTCCCTAAAATATTCCCTAATTCATTATTCCAAACAGATTATGGTAATTTTATATAAAGCCCCCTTTACCCCCTATCGATTCATTAAATACAGCCTTCCTCACCTCCAAGGATTCCTTATGTACAGCCTTATGTGACTTGCCCAGGTATGCCCAGTGTTGCCGCCGGCCCTGCCTGATGTGCACCAACAAGGGTAGCATTATTTTATGTGATCACCCACGTTTGCAACATGATCTTATGAAGGGGTAAAGTACTACCTTGGAACGTGTTGTCTTTTAACGAATGTATTTATATTTTAATTTTTTAACATCACGGATGGATATGGCATTCTTGATTCATCTGCAGCAGTGCGGCCTAACAAAGGGATTATTTTTCTTTGGATTATAGCTCTAGTTCAGGGCCAGCACCAGGACTATGCATACCCAGGCAAGTGCCAAGGCCCAGAGATGCTAAGGGGGCCCACATAAGGCTGTACATAAGGAATCCATGGGGCTGAGGGGGCTGTATCTAATGAATCCACAGGGTGTGAGTGGGCTTTATATAAAATAACTATGAAGGGGCTCTTTGGTAAAATAAACTAGGGAATATTTTAGGGAACAGGAGACTGTTTAGGTTTCTGAATTTTTAATCCTGCCATGTTAGTTCCCTGCAAATGGGCCAACTGAGGCTCTATACTTGAAGGAGGGAGCCACAGCACCAAGGATCAAGTTCAAGAAGATTTATTTACATGTGCATCCAAACATGATCAGCGCGACGTTTCGATTCACAATGAATCTTTATCAAGCATTGATTGATAAAGATTCATTGTGGATGTCTCCCTGCTGCTTGATGTCTCCCTGCTGCCGTTCCGCGCGTATCTTCCGACAAGTAAGCAGATGTGCCGAACATCTGTAATCTATTCTTCACTGTGTTCTTCACTGTCTTTTTCACTTAAATGATCCTGTGTTCACTGTGTTCACTGTTTTTATTCTATTCTTCATTGTTCTTCACTGTGTTTTTTTAATTAAATGCTCGATCTCGAGCAGGGGAAATACTCGTCCGAGCAACGAGCCGTTTCGAGTACCTTAATACTCGAACGAGCATCAAGCTCGGACGAGTATACTCGCTCATCTCTAGTAATGTCGCATTCGTATGCTGATCTTGAAGTGCGCTTTGAAAAGCAATTCGAAGGAGTTACTCTTGTGTGCAGACGAGTTTACGATTATGATTCATACTAGTAGCAAAATTACAGTTATAAAGTAGCAATGGAAATAATTTTATGGTGGGTGGTCACTACAACATGATGAACTATATTAAAGGGTCCCGGCAATAGGAAGGTTAGGAACCTTTGTGGTGTCACTACCAAAAGCATCTATAAAGGGGCACTTTGGTAAACCCATTTTGACATACTCCTGGGATTTCTAAAGCATTAAAGGTAGTACAGGCGGTCCCCTACTTAAGGACACCCGACTTACAGACAAACCATAGTTACAGACGGACCCCTCTGCCCACTGTGACCTCTGGTGAAACTCTCTGGATGCTTTACTATAGTCCCAGGCTGCAATTATCAGATGTAAGGTTTCTGTAGTGAAGCTTTATTGATAATTCTTGGTCCAATTACTCCAAAAATTTTGAAACTCCAATTGTCACTGGGGAAAAAGAAAAAAAATTGTCTAGAACTTCCATTATAAAATATACAGTTTCGACTTACATACAAATTCAACTTAAGAACAAACTTCCGGACCCTATCTTGTATGTAACCCGGGGACTGCCTGTATACAAGTGAGAAAACACAAAAAAAAACTATAAATACCCACCTCCACTCCTCTTCATCTTTATGTCTTTCGCTTATAATTAGCAGCCCGGAGGACAAGATGTCTCGCGCTTTGGGCAGCTAATTATGCACGCCTCTCGTACCTCCCTCACCCATGCTGGAAGCATGGGAGATCAAGGTGACCTAACCTCCCTCTCCCAGCATGGGAGAGGGAGGTGCAGGGTTGTACATCATTAGCAGCCCAGAACAATGGAAATCTTGTCCCCACGCTCCATGCTGCTAATTATAAGTTTGTTTTCTAGCGTGTCAAGGCTAGCAACTGACAGCACCGGGATCAAGATGAAGGGAAGTGTAGGTGAGTATTTATAGGTTTTGTTGTATTTATTCAGTGGTTGATTTCCTTTAATTGAAGGACAAAGCCATAGAGCTTTGAGACCAGCTCATAGTAATCTTCTAACAAAAACATTTTGCAGTAATGACTTTAAACAGGGAAGATTTTACCAGCCTGATAATCTAAGCACATTGTCAGCACACAGCATCTCATAGCACTAGAGGAATCATGAAGTGTCTTCTTAGAGAGTCCCTGCTCGCACCCAGGAATATTACACTGATCATCACTGAGTGATAGGAGATAAAACAGCAATAAAACTGAATAAAATTGTAAAGTAAGTGGTAGAAAATAATCTTTATTGTGTAAAGATCACTAGGGGAATTACATTTGAGAACTTTCTTTGATGGGCAAAACCTTTTTAGATTTATTCTAAAAAGGGGAATGGTCTCAGGAGAGAGGTGTATCCTAGACTACCAGAAAATTCAGCGGGTGCACCAATAAATTAAGTCATAAAATAGAACTAATTGCTGGGCTAAAGTAGACTCTACAGGTATAAACTACTCCAGATACATCATCTAGTATGATAAATCTAGCGCAGAATACGACTGTATAGTCTAACACTGGTCTATTCATCAACACTTTCAAAAATCTCCCCCAAAGTTTTCCTTGTAAACCTCCTTGCCTGGTCAATAAGATCCTTTAGATCTGGGAAGAGCTGCTCTGGGTACACCGGCACCAATGGAGTCACTAGACCAGTGGGAGACAACACAATGCTTCGGAAATTGAGTTATTTCTTGAATATATAAACCATCAACCGAGAAACACCAACTTAGAGAAAGGGGGGCTAAGAGATTTGTACTGACCCTCAAGGTAATTGATCGGTGGCCCCCCAGGCCCACACATTTTGCCTTATTGAGCTCTTTATCTCCATGGCCAGATCCTAAGCCAAATCCCATTATCGGCAAATAGACTCACTGGCTCACCTGTTGTGTTTGATCCAAAAGCCAGTTTCCCTAATTAATCACATGCCTCATGTAAAGCTAACAGAGGGGAAAAGGAAAAAAATGTGGGAGTCCTTCATTAGTACTTAGAGTAAATTAGATCTAGTTAATGAATATAAAATGTATGTAAATAATTGATTACATTAAAGCTCTGTTATAGAATTTCGGTAAATGTCCCTTGGATTGTATTAACCTTTATATCCACATGGTAAATGAACCTTAATCTGTCAATTTTCAGATTTATGTGGTTGAATTATTTGTTTTCTCAGCGACAAAGTCTAATTAGAATAATAATGAAATGTTTATGCAGAAATATGCTAATAAAGATTGAAAGTGACTGCACAAAAGGACAACCGAGGAGCCGGTCTACAAAACAGAAGAGGATTTTGGGCCTTGAAATTGTGCGGATACGGATTATACTGGAATAGGTTGAGGTTAGTAATTGTAAAATTTGCCTGAAATGTCATTTTAGCCAGGAAAATAAGATCAAAGTTTTGAATCTGGTGACCCATGGGTCGTATGCTACATCAATATAAACATGGTGTCGTTTGGTAGAAAGTGTTGCACTCTTAGGCTTCATGGACACAACTGTATATGGTGGCCGTGAGCTAGCCGCGCAAATTGCGCCTAGTTCATAGCAACCATTGCCTTCTATTATGCGAGGTCACTGTGCAGTAAGTACACAGTGGGACACGCTCTCGTAGGACATCCCGACGTTTTCGAGTTTTGCGCGGCTGTGACAGGTATTTAACAGTAATTGTATCGCACATGATCGGCTTTCATGCGTCAGAAATCGGGGGCGGGCCATCGGACGATCTGACGGATTTGGACTGAGTGCAGGGTGTCTCACCATACCGGATGACCATGCTGCTAATGATAGAACAGGTCCTATTGCTGCCCATGTTGTGGTGCTGCTGGCTCCAATGGAGACGGAAGTGGTTGGTGGTCTTCACCCTTTCCAACTCCACCCGGCCATAACGCGGCACGGCCATTACCCTGTTTGTGGCCTGTTTCAGCAATTGACCATGAATGAGGCCTTAACAAGACAGGGAACTTTTTAGTTTTTTGGGACCACTAAACAACCGGAATACTAGCTGGTATTTAGGGTCCCAAACATATTTTGCTCATCTATTGCTTTAATTTAGGAAAAATGCCCAGTGGAAAGGAACCAAGGGTCTTCTGTGTCATTTCGGTTCCAGTACACAGCACTTCCCGACTCATAGCCTACCCAAAAGTATCCCTGATGTTATATATGTACATAACACAGTTAATGCATTTTCTCCCGTAATTGTGTAAAATAGGGATGTCATGTGCCGTATAAGACAGCAGATATAATGCAGGCCTAACTTAGTGGATAATGGGGCATACAGTCCTCATTAGGAAAGGAAGAGCATGTCCAACCCATGATTTACATCTAGGACTCGCTCGTACATTACCCCTGACTAGGTCTGGCCATGATCCTCTTCTCCTGTCATGCTATAGATAATGTAACTGTTCTGCCATCTCCAGCAAGGTCATAGCTTTACAGCAAATCCTCTTCCCTGCTCTGCTGGAAAACATGACGTGCTCAATGAAGAGTGAAATTATGCATGTTCTCTTCTACTTTCTAAGCTGACGTAATGCTGAATACCAAGACCTTCTCCTGAACACATACAGTATGTCCTTCAACACAAGGTACAAAAAAGTTGACTGTGAAAAGCTCCACTGTTGTAAAAAAATTAAATATAAGCTTCAAGTTAATAAAAAAATATATGCGCAAAACCACATGGAGAAATTGTCTCCACATTTCTTCTTATATTACATCACAGAATGAGACAAACTTAAAAAATAAATTCTATGATACTGTGAATATTAGTGCAGTTATACGGAGGGCGCATAAGGCAGATTTTTTGGGGGCCTTCATAACTCTTCCTTTGCAAAGGGCAATGTCATTATCCTATCTAGTCAAAAAAGAGAAGTCAGATAAAAATCATAGGGGTACTCCCAAGAACTATTAAGGGAACCTGTCATCAGAAATTGGTCTAATATATGATTACCAGAATGTTGTCTAGTAGCTTTACACCTTCCAGATGATGTTTCTTCCATGGCCCAGCTTGGTTCCATCATCCACAAAATCAACATTGAAGTTAGATGTAAATTGGTTGTATAAAGTCAAGGAGGTGGAGAGTTTAACATGGAAGTCAAGCGCTCCCAGCCTCAAAAAGCCTCCTCCCCTGTGATTAACATCATGCACAGGACTTCTGGAGATCTGGTTAGTGATTTCTTTGGTTGCAGGACTATCAATTACAATAGAGGCATCTTTATGAGGAAAAGAGAGCTTGAATACGGTGTTAAAATCTCCACCTCCTTGACTTTATACAACCAATTTATACTCCCTTCAAAGTTGATTTTCTGGATAATGCCACCACACTGGATCCTGAAAGAAACATGATCTGGAAGGTGTTCAGCTGCTTGACAGGTAGTGGTTTATTAGGTCAATTTCTGCTGACAGGTTCCCTTTAAGTAAGTGGTTCCCTGGTTTGCACGCTTTAACCTCCCTACAGAATATGTTCTTCTTAACTGGAAACCACAAGGTCACTACCTCAGGAGTTTACCCTTTTGTTGTTGCAAGGATAAGCAAGGGCTTAGTAAGTTGAAAAAAACAAGGTAAGTACAGTCATAGATCATTGGGTTCAGATACAAGTAGTGGTAAGAAAAACTAGCAGGCTGGCAACTAACATCAACGCTGAAATTGTAGAAACCCTTTTACTCCAGTAGAAACGGACAGAGTAAGGACCTCAATCACTGATGGGTAACAATGAGCGGAGATGTCAGGGGCCATGGTCCACTGGAGCTACAGTATGATTGAGCAGTATTTTAGATTGAAGGAATATAAAAATTGTCAATAAAAGTCCTTAAAACATTAGCAGGAAGCCCAACCATCAATTCGGAGATTATCATACAGTATTCTTACACCTAGATAACCAGGGGTCTGGTTATCCTTAGACTACAAGGGAATATAATGGTAAACCCTCTACTGTCCAAAACCACCAGTGATTCTGACAATAAGCCCTCCCCAGTAATGCTCATAACTCCCCACATATACCAACAATTCCAGCCAATGCCAAGTCCTCCCTGCCTCCAGACTAGCAGTGACGTTCCATAATAGAATATTTACTTTCCGCTTATTGCATTTGGAATTTATTTTTGAGCCGAAGCTTTGGGGGAAAAAAAAAAAATCAATTGTTCCCTCTTTTAGTGCAACGTTTGCCGAAACACAGAGATTCTTTCTTGTGCTGTTAGGACGAGCTTTAAGTTCTATGTTGGTTAAATGTATTTATATCAAACCCTAAAAAAAAGCAAATAAAGATAAGAAAAATGGAATGACTCAAGGGGAGAAATTAATTAAGGCATGACAGTTTGAAGAGCGCTATCTCCAGAGAGGAAAGTGGTTCTAGTAGAGGAGGTTTTGATGGGAATTTCGGACTATTTTTGTTACTTCAGAATAGTTTAAAGGACATCTACCACCAGGATGAAGGATTGTAAGCCAATCACACTGACATACTGGTGTGTGCCTGTCTGGCAGGATCCACTGTTCTTTTAGCTTCTTATTTCCTGGTTTTACAAAAAAAAGGATTTTAAAATTATGTAAATGAGCCTGAGGGGCTCCGGTTTTCATAGGTATACAAATTAGCTTCTTGGTGCACCAGCAATGGAGCCATGTCTCATGAGGTTCTTGTTTTATTCTTTCCACGCTGCCTAGGACCACCTTCTCAACACTATTATCAACATATGGTGCAGAAAGAGGGATTGGAAAGGGGACGTACATTGCAGCAGTAGATATGGCCCCATCCCTGGTGAACCAAGAAGCTCAACTGTATCTAGACGAAAACACAATATCTGGAAACATTATACAGTGTTCTACAACTGCTGGTATTAGTTGTGGGGGATTTAATTTAAAAATGATGGTAAAACTTAAATATCTTGTTATATTCGTATGGTTCTGATATCCTCTGATAGGGTTAGCCTGATTTGGACAGTTTATAATAGTCAAGAAAACAGATATATGCACCAGGTTTATAGTCCGAAAATATGTGGGGTAGATTTTTAGACGGGAAAGCAGTAGGGTAGATTTTTTATTATTTATAAGTTTGCTGATGGGACAACACATTTAGGGAACGTACTTCTCCCCTCGTCGGGTCCAATATAAAGCACTGGCCGCCAGGAGGAGGGGGAATTCAGCCTGGGTATAATGACAAGAGGTGGGCCCAAATGGTCAGGGATATAGCTGATCTGCTCCAAGCATTGGCAGTAGTGATGTGCACCCAGAACTACTGCTGACTCCCTGAGCAGATCAGCTATATCTAGTTTGACTACACCATTGCTTTGAGCAGAGCGTCTAAATGTGTGATTCCAACACATAGGGGCACATTTACTTACCTGTCCTATTGCGATCCCCGCTGTGGTTTCTCCGACGAGGATTGGGGTCTGCCGCAATTCACTAAAATCGTGCGTCCAATTTCCTGCATGTGTCGCTTCTCCGCTGAGGTCTGCCGGAATTCACCTTCTTCTTCCCAGTGCATGTGAGTGCTGATCTTGCGACACAATTTTGTTTTTAAATTCTGCGGTTTGTTCGAGTCTGTCGGGTTGTCCGACGTCCACGTCCCCCGATTTGTGCCGCATGCAAGCCGGCACGATGCGCCACAATCCGATCTCATGGGGCAAAAACCTCAAAGGGATCCAAAACAAATCCTTGGTAGTCTAGGGCACCTGTAGGGTGTGTATTTATATATATTTATATGAAACTGTGGTGGCCTAGAGTAGAGAAAAAGTCTACAGTGCATTGGATAAGATAATAGGCCCCCGTTCCAGCTTTGGGCAGTCTCTATTTTTCCTGCAGTGCTGGTTGGGCAAGTAGAACAAGTGATGCTACCGTGTGTGGTCCCATGCCCCAGAAACTCCAACCCAAGCCGACATTGCCAGAGAACCGAAGGCCAAGATGGTGGAACAGAGAGTAAGAGGAGGGTGAGAACATTCTTTTTTTCCAAGATTCCCAGAAAAACCCTTTAAATATAAAGATATTTAATGGAAGCATAATCATGAAAGCATAAACATAAGCAAATCGATGAAATAATTGAAAGTATAACTTCCCATACTTACCGCCTAAGCTGAATATCTCATCCTCAATAACATTGAGATGTTTGTCATGGATTTGCGATAACTGGTGATTAATGGTCTAGTTATAATATTAAAACACAGAACTTACATTTATCCTATGATATAATTCAATTCATCTGAATATATGTCCTGAGAAAAATATGACTTACTCCTAAAATGTCAACTCATAAGAGCCTTCAGTACGTTACTTGTACATCTATGTAGGAACAAATTCATATTCTTTTGTTGAGAGGACAAAATCCTACATTTAGATTTGTTTTTTTTGTTGAACAAGCATTTGTAAAATCCATTATTTGAAAGAATTTAGCACCTGGTGGTGACTCAAATTGATTGTTTGTGCTAAATAATTGATAACATATCCACAGTAATGGGTGGCACGTTGGCTGAGTGAGTAGCACTTCTGCCTTGCAGCACTGGGGACCTGGGTTCAAATCCCCCCCAGGTCAACATCTGCAGAGTTTGCATGTTCTCTCCCTGTTTGTGTGGGTTTCCTCGGGTCTTCTGGTTTCCTCCCACACTCCAAAACATACTGGTAGGTATATTAGATCGTGAGCCCCATGGGGACAGGGAACAATTTGACATGCCTTGTGCATCGCTGCGTAATCTGTAGGCGCTATATAAATAAAGAATTATTATTACAGTAGGGGATTAGAATTCTAGGAGGCCACCCAAACCACCAACCAAACTTTATACTCAGAAGAACCTTCACCCATGAAATCCTCATACATCTGCTCCTGCTCTCCATATAAATGTACATAGGAATCATTTCAAAACCTTGGAAGGTCCTCCAAAGACCCAAAAACCTCAGATCGAGAGCAGGCAGAAGGGACGCATCCACCATTTCCCAAGAAACTTAATTCTAGTACCAATATAGGAAATGATTCCAGACTTATGGGGGCTATTATATTCATTCAGCCCGGGGCGGGTGGCAGTCTAAATCTGCCCCTGCATATCCATAGAGTAGCTGATCAATACTAGTGGAGGTCCATCACAAAGCACCGTTCTTCTCTTGCTCTCCTTTATCTAGTTACTTCATCTCTGGTTATCTCAAGGGGAACAAACCACTTGGATGTGTTGTCTCAAAGGGAGTTTCTAATGGGTACTGTTATAAATGTTTTACGCTTTGTACCTCAATAACTTTAATTGCAGCCTGACATTGAGTATTACAGTTTATTATAACCAGAATATCCAAGTCTTCTTTTTCTGTATTCTCGGGTTCTATTCCATTTAGTGTATGTACATTGTTACAATTTCTGTGGCCTCGGTGCATCACATTACATTTCCCAACCATAAATTTCATCTGCTAGGTACCTACCAAAAGCGCCTACTTATAAAGACTAATCCAGGTATGGACATTGAGAGGTTAAGCGCGTTTCTCCACACATTACAAATCTGTATTTTGACATGAAATCTTCCGAGGACATCGCTACTCAGAGTAACTAGACAATAATAGTCATTTTATTAGGATGTGCATCTCGCAGCAATGACAGCCGAGGTCCAATACTTGACTCTTTTTGGCAGGAGATGATGTCTAATTACAGCCAAATAAACCTCATCTCTGGAAGGAGCCTATGATGGATGGGATCGAGGTTTCTCAACATATTCTGCTGGAGCTAAGTAAAACGATGAATCGAAAACAGGAAGCCAGAAGACGCTGCCCTCCACCACTCGTTGTGTAAATAGGAATTTCCAGGTAGCGCAATCACCCAGGGAGAAAACTATCTTGGAAGTTTCCCTCCATAGATGCTAAGTGGCCTCCCCGTGGATTAAGTAATGCTACAGACATTCGCTGCCACTCAGCACTAATTTTTGAAGTGTTGCAAAAGAAAACCAAATCTCTGGCTCTATAAAAGAACTTGCCTAAGAATATGAGTGTTAAAGAAGAAAAAGGGAAAGAGAAAATGGGGTGAAGCATTCATCACGTTAGCCAAAATGAGCAATTTATTTAGACGTGGAATATATTACCCCTGGTGCGATAGGGGTGGCATCGCTTATTGGGGACCCTTCTGCAGACAGAGACGCTAGAAATTCAGGTTGTAATCATCCATCTCTATCTACAGCTGGTTAAGAGGCATCCAGATCCTAGTGCCTAAAGGGGCCACTTAGTATGGCACGAATTTTGCATAAACCCAAGAAGCTTGAAGGTAAATGTACAGGTTACAAACTAGATGTGGATTTTCTATGTGAATTCGGAAGGAAGGTTAAAAAATGCACTTATACTCCTCCTAATCTCACAACCAGAGATGATTGTACCCTAAAAGCAACCCCTGCAATAGAGAAACATCTAAACTAAATGCACTAAATGCAACTAAATGCACTAATAACATATATTGTTCAGGGGATGTAGGACTTTAGCATTCCCCATCCTTCCCCTGTTGAGAATACAGCAAAGACTGAGCATAGACAGAATATTTGAGATAGATAGCTGGCACCCCAATTGTCAAATATATCTCATATGTCAAGATTTCTTGTTAACAACTACATGATAAAATGCTGTGTGCCGACAGCCATCACTAGAGGGAGCTCTATGCTTAAATATCCCGTACATTGTAGGAAAATCCAAATTGAGTGTGTTAAATTTGGGTTAGGTACAAGAAACACTTTGCAAAGTTTACTTTGCCAAACAGTGTAAGCGAATTCGTTTAATTTCTGCATTGATTACTAAACAAATGTGGTGCCTTATAGTGCAGTAACAGTAACTACATGTATATAGCCATTGTGTCCTGTAATGCAGTGAAAATAACCATGTGTACTTGGAGCAGTCACCAATGCTCTATGAAGAGTCTCCTTGCTGGGATTCCATGGACCATTCACCTGCCCCAGTTGCAGACATAGAGTTCCCAGATGCCCAACAACTTGTGTTGGAGGATGTGTACAATGGACAATTGTAGGACATCAACGATGAGGATTAAACCCAAGTGGCAACAGCTGCAGCCTTTAACAATGTGGAGGCTAGCAAGGAGGGCAGCAATGAGGGCTTGGTGGAAGACGATCCAAGGGGTGATGACAAAGTCCTAGACCAAACTTGTATTGAGAAAGAGGTGGTGACCATGCAGTCCCATGAAGCTACAGAAGACAAGGTAGAGTACAAAGCCGCAGCAGTGAGCTTATAACCACAATGTTGCCTGCTACTGCCTGCGCATCCGGTGACTGAATTGCCATTTTTAAATTAATATGCAGAAGACAAAACATGCGATTTGCATGTGTCACCAGTCCTTGAAGCGAGGTAAAAGTCTGAACAATCTCTGCACCATATATATGATCAGGCATCTACAAACAAAACATGAGCTGCAGTGGATGTGATACCAAAAAAACATGGAAACACCTGTGGCTCCCTCTGCTGCTTTGGATGTCTCGCCTTCTACCACTGCCTCCTGATTGACAGGGCCACTTGTTTCCCCTCAATGGGAGAATGTGATGCCACTACCACCAACACCACTACCTCCAAGCCTGTCCGCACACCATCCCAGGGAAGTGTTCAGCTTTCTGTCCCACAAATAATGGAGAGAAAGTAGAAGTTTGGCCCATATCACTGACAAGCCTGAATGGGAGCATTTCAAAATTGCTGGCCCTTTACATGCTCCTATTCAGGCTGCTGGAGACAGACAGCTTTAAGAATCTTATGATGGCAGCCGTATGTGTCATTCCCAGCTGCCACTACTTTTCTGGGCAAGACATCCCAACAGGTTTGGAGAAAATAAGGTGGTCACTGCGCAATGCCATTAGCTGCTAGGTGGACATCACAACAGATATGTGGATCAGTAAGCTTAGGCAGGGACATTACATCTCTAACTGCCCCCTGGGTTAATGTGGTGGTGGCTGGACCACAGGAAGAAAGTGTTTTGGATCATATACTCCCACCACCCAGGATTGCCGGCCATGACTCCTTGCCTCTTGTTGCCTTTTCCTCCTCTGCCTACTCTTCTTCCTCCTCTCCTGCCTCCTCATCCGGTCAGCACATTGCCTGAACCACCAGCTTGAGCAAAACTATAAGGACAGCAGCAGCAGGTAGGTGCTGAAACGTATCTGTCTGCACGAAAGTCTACACACCAGTCGCTCTGATCAGACAGCCTAGCAAGGTTGTGTGTGACTGTGGATGGAATCTAGTAGCAGCCTTAGGCCAAGCCAGGTTAACGCTCATCCCTTGTCTGGTGTATGTGCTCAGTTTGGTGGAACAAACCTTCTTGACCAATTACCCAGAGATGCCGGATGCTGCTACATAAAGCGAGTGCCATGTGCACTTAATTACACCATGTCACTGTTTGTCTATCTGCACTGGAGTGGAACTGTGGCCTTCCCATCGGCCACCTCATATGTGAAGTGCCAACCAGGTGGAATTCCACATTTAGAACATGATAGAAAAATGAGAGAATTCAAGTGCAAAAGTGAAGTTCCAATTTGAGGGCTCAGTGGCAGCACTAGGCCGAGGAGAAGGCAGCAGTCACCAATGCAGTAGAGGCGAGAGCACCACCTTGAAAGGAAGGGTGAGCAACTTTGTGGAACACCCTGTTCAATTTTCCATAGCATCCTCCACTAGTAGATATTTTGCCCGTAGTAGTAGTAGGCAGACTTTGACTAACATGGTGGATGAGTTACCTGGTAATGAATGAGGGGTCTTCCCTGTTCAATTTCTGGGTTGGTAAATTGGACATGTGTCCAGAGCTTGCCCTATATGCCTTATATACTCTGCAAGTGTCGTGGCAGAACATTTGTTCAGCACTGCAAGGGTTTCATCGCTGATAATGATATGTGCGGTACCGTACCGCTACCATAGGGCGCCGTGCGCCCATTGCCGTCTATGGGGGATGTATATCGGCTATATATATGTCCCCCATACAGCAGTGTAAATGTAGCCTTATGCAGTATTTTATTGTTGAGGGCACAGCATTCACTAACTTGTTAATGGTCACACTGTATGTATTCATTATGACACAATGGGGCAGATTTACTTAACCGGTCAAGTTGCGATCCAGTGGCGGGTTTTCCGACGCTGGATGGCAACTAAGGTCGGTGCACCGATATTCACCAGGTGTCGCTGCTGCGCTGTGGTCCGCTGAAGTCCGTCGGAGTTCACCTTCTATTACTTGGTGCAGGTAAGCGCGTGTCAAGCGACACTTTTTTTTTGTAAGTGCAGCGTTTTTTCCGAATCCGGCGGTTTTTCGTATGGCCACGCCCCCCAATTTCCGTTGCATGCATGCCGGTAGCCGATGCGCCACAGTTCGATCGCGTGCGCCAAAATCCCGGGGCAATTCAGGGAACATCGGCACAAAACTGAAAAATTTGGGTAAATCGCCGTAAAAACGCGGTTTGGGCTCTTAGTAAATGACCCCCAATGTATGTGTAAATAAGGAGGCTTACTTACAATGTGCATATATAACTTAGGGGGCTATGTAAAATATGATATATGTAAAATTTATTGGGTTAATGTAAATATGTACGGTGTGTAGGAAGCAACATTTCTGTAGAGACATTCGTTCTTGTGCTATTTATATGTAGGAATAATGATTCTGGTTCTTTATTTCTAGACAAATTTCTTCCTGGTGCTGTATTTCTGGATGGAGCCTGGTCCTCGTGCTGCTTTTCTGTCTGGACAAACCCAGTTCTGAGTCTATATTTCTGTGTGGAATCCGTCCCCAGTGCTGTATTTCTGGACAGAACCCCGTTCAGGGGCTAAATTTCTGTATGGAGCTCAGTTCAGGTGCTTTATTTCTGTAGTAAACCTTTAGTTCTGGTGCTTTATTACTGTTTGGGGCTTGGGTGGAGCTTGTATTAATTACAGGGGAGGGAGTTTGTTTATTCTTTTTTTGGCTGGGGGGTGTTTTCTCTGTTGGATCAATTATCTAGAACTGACAGGTTTCCTTTAAGTAGATTGTCTAACAAGTAGGTTAGGGAACATGTTTATCTTTATAATTATTCCTAATTATTCTATCATTTTAATGTATGCGTATCATGTACTATAGCTGCTCTTTTATAAGGTTTATTTCGCCTTTAAATCTGGAATATCCTTTAAACCCCATAAAACAGACCCGGCTGACTTTGCAGCAAGCATTTTAACCTTTGACAAATCGCCTCTGCAGCCGCTGCTTTATGATTACCCATGAGTGACCATAATCTCCAGGGATTCTGCAAAAAAACTATGACCCCTTAGACTTCAATTTCACAGGTTACGTTGAGATCGGCTCCAGAAGAGCAGCCACCATGACCCCTGGAGGTCAAGCATCGCGCAGTTGTATTATTCGCTGTGTATACAGGGCTAGGCATCTGCATTGCTGCTGATCTATGACCCGGCTCTATAAAGCAGAAAAGATTTTCTCACTGTGATTTTCTTTTATTCCCAATTTTTTTGAAAAGGTCGGATCACAGCCCATTTCTGGAAATGTTATTATGTATTAGAAGCAGTGACCGATTCACAGCCCTGGATATATAACCTCTCCAAAAAAAGGAGCCGACTCCTACCATGGCACGAAATACTGCAATGCAGCACAGTGCGCCTCCCAGCCAGCCCCTCCATGAAGTTGGTAGCGGGAGATCCGTAATTCACTGCAGACTCCTCTCTACAAAGCCCTCAATGAATCAATTGACTAGAAATTGAGCAAAGCAATTCCAAGAAAGCGTTGGCTTGTTATGATTTCATTCCCACTATACTATGATGAGCCTGGGAATATGCAGAGACACGGAGGTCCTGTATACACTGATTTGTACCGGCGTTGACTCAGCTCTGCGGGGCCATTGTTATAGAAGGCATTGTTCACGCCTCGGCCATTGACTTCACATTATCAACACCTAATCATCCCATAACAAGCCTTAGTAGCCTTAGTAGAGATCAGGCTAGCATACGTAATGCTGACCGAGCAATATGGAGTAATAATCACCACCGCCCCCCATCCCCCCAGCCCCCAGGAGCAATGCTGCCTGTAACTGAGAATTCCCATTGTGTTCTCATCCCCCTTCAACGTGTGACATTTTACCAGGGAATTGATGATTATGTGAAATCGATCGCTGGTGTTTGGAAAAAGGTTGTATGGTGTGGGGAGGGGAAGACGGAAAAAAAAAATCAATTATGTGAAATACATCCTGTTTTGATCTGATTTCATTTCAAAGGCGCGGGGAATGTGTGATCCAGACAAGTGTTGGCTTGAGTGACGTTGGTTAATAGGTTTGTCACCGAAGGCTGGAGGCTACGGGAATTATTAATCGTGATCGGTTTGGAAACATGCAGAGTGCGGTCTTGCGGAAAGGAAAAGCACTCGCTGGTAAAACGCATGGGGGAAGGGTCATTAAACGCCTGCTGCCCAATGAAAATGGTGTCAGAGCCACGACTCTACATAGAGTGTCAGCCACCACGTACAGCCGTGGATTCCCATATAGAGGGCAGAGCTTTCAGGTGTGACCTTTAGGAACCGGCATATCCCTCCATGCGGAGCAGAATTTCACAATCTTTTCATGAAAAGAACCCCCTAGTGGCAAAAAGTGGCAACCAAGTATCTCCAAGGAAGCAATAAGCCTTTACGTAGAACCTCTATTGATACAGTAGGACTCATTTACTAAGGGTCCGTCAGACACATTTTCGTCGTGTTTCCCAACGATTTCCGTTTTGCACCGAATTGCCTGTGTTTGTCTGTGGCCGCGATAAAAATTTTTTATACTAACCTAGAAGTGAGTTGATTTGTTATGCGCTGTGGAATTTGATGGAGCTATATAAATAAAGATTATTATTATTAAAGTGCAGAGAGCTCTTGACCAAGGTAAGTTGAGTATAAAGACTTTTTTTATTTTTATCCCAGCCAAGGATAATACTATTATAGGGAGATACAGGACACTAAACCAGTGGTCCATAAGTATCTGTGTGTGGTTTGGTGCCAATGGGGGATCTTCATATAGGCGTTATGGGCGGTCGCCTGGGACCTTCGGCTTCTCATGGGCCCCTTGAAAAATAAAACAGTATACTCGCCTTCTCCTCTTGCACTATGACTAGAAGAGGAGAAGACAGAGCTGCGGGGAGAAGAAGCTGGAGGTGAGTATAGCTTTTTTTTTTTTCAAGGGGGCTCAGAGTGGACATTTCTGTAAAGGGAGGGACCCTGCTGTGAACAATTCATTTATGGGAGGCCTTCTGTTGTGGCCATTTCATTAAAGGGGGCCTCTGCTGTGGCCATTTCATTAAAGGGGGCTCTGCTGTGGCTATTTCTGTAATGGGGGTCTCTGCAGTGGACATTTCTTTAAAAGGTGCTCTGTTGTGGATATGTAATTTATGGGGAGAGGGCTCCGCTGTGGCCATTTCATCAAAGGGGGGCTTTGCTATGGCCATTTCATTAAAGGGGGGCTCTGCTGTGGCCATTTCTATAAAGAGTAGTTTTGCTGTGGCCATTTCTGTAAAGGTGGGCTCTGCAGTTGCTATTTAATTAAAGGAGGGGCTTTGTAGTGGCTGTTTCATAAAAGAGGGGCTCTGCTGCGGCCAGTTCTGTAAAGGGGGGCTCTGCTGTGGCCATTTCTGTAATGTTGGGCTCTGCTGTGGACATTTTTGTAAATGTGGGCTCTGCTGTGGACATGTCTGTAAGGGGGAGCTCTACTGTGGACATTTCATTAAAGGGGGACTCTGCTGTGGACATTTCTGTAAAGGGGGCTCTGCTGAGGAAAATTCTGTAAGGGGGGCATCTGCTGTGGACATTTCATTAAAGAGGAACTAGTATGGGCTGCGGTAGTGTCGTCGGCAGAGGAGATTACGCCTCAGGGCACAAGGTTGGTTTGGACGCTGGTGGGACACAAGGTAGCCTAAAGCGTAAGGTGCCCCGAGGAGCTGATAGCTCAATGGCAAGAGCTACAAAGCTTGCTGAAAGAAGAGGATTGTCCTATGTATACTAAAGAAGTCACCTGCCCTGTATGGAAAGGGCTAAACACATTTTACTTCTTTATAGTTTGAAGGGCTCTGGTGGAGTGTTACCAGAGCCCCTCCATGCTCATTATCATAATTTTAAAAGTTGCTTTTAGAAGGAAGGAGGCTATGTATAACGGATATGAGAAGATTATCACAGTCACTGTGTCTGGATCAATAAGTAAGTGTCCATGGCCTGTTGATGCTTAGATTTCCCTTAATGTGATATTAACAGGAGGCATCATCACTATGTGGCTTTAGGCCAGGGAGACACGTGCACAAAACATATCGACCTAATTTCCAATATGGATTTCAGCAAAGTATGTCTCTGCAGAAAAGAAACCTGGAATCAAGCTGCTTTTGATGTCGTTTCTGTGTGTATATTACTGTGAGTCTCCTGCAGCTTTCAAGGTCTACAATGTTTTATTAAGCGCCCATAACTTTCATTCTGACCCTGAGGGTGCGGTCACAAGTTCCTCTAGTGTTACGTTTCCCAATGCAATGCTAGCGCACAGGGGGGGGCAGGACTCAGCTTTTACATATTTAGTAAACTATCTATAAAAAAATTTTGGCCCACATTTATTAAAGCTTTTGTGACAGTTTCCTGCAACTAAAGGGGCGTTCCAGTGCAGAGTCGGACACTGCGCCATATTTATTTCCGCAACTAGGCAGAATTGTGTCGCAATCCCCATGTAAAAGGCACACCAAAAAAGTTGGTGTACATATCTCGAGCAGTGCAGGAGGCGCCATATTCATGAAGAACGTGCACCACACTTCATGAATCTGGTGCCCCCTGCACTTTACACAGGCAACTGCACATAGTACAGACTGCACTTGTTTTAATAAATGTGCACTATTATGTAGTCTTGATGATGTCTCGGCCCTGAAACACCATCCACCTCACACCTGCAGCAAAGCAGCGAACAGCAGTGTGTAAAAACTACAGAAATCAGAAACATGTGAGCTGTGAGTCTCAAGCTGTGTCCTGATCCAAAGAAAAGCCAGATGAGAAACCTGCCTTAGGCACAACTAGACTGGAGGATGCAGACGGTGCCTTAGAGACAACTTTGTATCTTTTATATAAAAAATTCTATAGGGAATGAAGTGTTACTTTAGTGTTCATTCTAATATCAACCATGAAAAAAAAATAATTTTTGTTACTTTGTTAAATATGTTCAAGATTGGAATAATTTTTTAATAATTATACTATACTATAATATACTATACTATATATACTATATTATAAAAGTGCACCTGTTAGTGAATAGTGTGCATTCTTACCTAGATCATAAAGGTGCACTTGTCAGTGAACAGTGTTCACTAATACCTAGAATATAAAGGTGCTGTTGTCAGGGATTAGTGTGCACTAATACCTATATTATAAAAGTGCACTTGTTAGTGAATAGTGTGCATTCTTACCTAGATCATAAAGGTGCACCTGTTAGTAGTATGCATTCATACGTAGATCGTAAAGGTGCACTTGTCAGTGACCAGCGTGCACTAATACCTAGAATATAAAGGTGCTTTTATCAGGGATTAGTGTGCATTAATACCTATAACATGGAAGTGCACCTATTAGTGAATAGTGTGCATTCTTACCTAGATCATAAAGGTGCACCTGTTAGTAGTGTGCATTCTTACCTAGATCGTAAAGGTGCACCTGTTAGGAGTATGCATTCATACGTAGATCGTAAAGGTGCACTTGTCAGTGAACAGTGTGCACTAATACCTAGAATATAAAGGTGCTGTTGTCAGGGATTAGTGTGCACTAATACCTATATTATAAAAGTGCACCTGTTGGTGAATAGTGTGCATTCTTACCTAGATCATAAAGGGGCACCTGTTAGTAGTGTGCATTCTTAACTTAGATCATAAAGGTGCACTTGTCAGTGAACAGTGTGCACTAATACCCAAAGCTGCTTTTGTCAGGGATTAGTGTGCAATGATAACCTAGATTGTAATGGTGCACCTGTCAGTGAACAGCACTAATACTAATACTAGATTAGAAAGTTGCTTTTTTAGTAAATAGCATGGATTAATACTTATATTGTATAGGTGCTCCAGTGAATAGCATGCAGTAATACCTAGATCAAATGTTTGCATGCCATTTTCTATGTCAGGAATTTTTTTCATTGGTGAACGATAATATTCATTAATTATTCATGGATACACAGGCAAACATATGTGCTGCATCCCCAATACAGAGTGGGAGAAGCATGATATACTGATTCCTCTCTGGTTTGGCGAATACTCCACTATGAAGAGAGCCAAAGAGACATTGTAAAGCGCTACGGAATTTGATGGCGCTTTATAAAGAGACAACTGAGACAAACATGAATTACTTGGTTGATGTATCCACAAAGCTCCTTATCCTGCTTCTTGTTTTCTCAGACTTGCAACAACCCCTAAGCTTCAGCTTTTCAGTAAATCATTGATGCAGCTTGCATGTTTTTCTGTCATTGGTAAAACCGATATTGCCCTTGGATAGTGGTCACCCTCCATTGAGATTAATGACAAATGGAACTTCACCACTAGTGTATTCTCTCAATTGCAGAGGCATAAAGTTGTTATATTTACTGCATTAAAGGAAATCTACCATCAAAATCCATCATGATAAACCAGGGACATTTACTTCTTATATGTGTTATCCATTACCTTCTTCCTTCGAATATCAACTTTCAAAAGTGAGCTAATGATTCTAAAAGGCTCCAGGAGGTGTTACCAGAGCCTCTGTAGCTTCAGAGACTGTGGCACAGTTTCCCCCTTCCCCCTGCTTCCTCAGCACTTCCCCCCTCTGCTTGAAGTGTTTCTTGTGCAGTGTAACAGCCTGTGAATCTGCAGCAAAGAGGGGTTTTGGTAACAACCCAAGCAACCCTTCAGAGTCATTAACATAATTTTTAAAGTTGATATTAGAAGGAAGGAGGCGATGGATAATAAATATAAGAAGATTACCACAGTCACGGTACCTGGATCTATGAGTAAGTGTCCCTGGTTTATCATGATTTTAATGGTAGAATTTCTTTAACCCACTGCTTTACTTTTGAGTTACTTTTCTTAAATAAATCTCAGATTACATTAATGTCACCATAACAAAGAAGAATTATTTAACAATATTATCAGGGTTATAGAGAGATGATCTCAGGAACACCCACTGAGCACTGAACTTGAAGCTGCATAAGCACAAATGTCAGAAAGTACAGATCAAGAACTATATTAATCACCCAACTTAATTTTTGTAGGATTAAAGATACATATATATAAACAGGAGCATATGCACCATTCTTATAGTCCCCCATTCGCAGCTCCTGTACTCTAGTCTTTGGAGCTTCCGGTCTTGGGGCTTTTGATCTCCATTAGATTGGAAGGGATCATTTTCTAAGAAATTGTGCCCACTGACATAAACATTGGCCTCAATGTTGGAGGAGATTTATCAGAAGCGTCAGAGAGCAGAATCAGTCTAATTGCCCACAGCAACCAATCGGAGCTCAGCTTTCATTCACGCACAGCTGTTTATAACATTTAAAGCTGAGTTCTGATTTGCTGATTTGCACGGGCAATTAGTCTTACCTCTGATACATCTACAGAATGCGATGCCAACAGATTTTTTGTTGTACTCCACTGATTTTATATCTATGTATTTTTAATAGAGATGAGCGAGCACTAAAATGCTCGGGTGCTCGTTATTTGATACAAACTTTTCCCGATGCTCGAGTGCTCGTCTCGAATAACGAGCCCCATTAAAGTCAATGGGAGACTCGAGCATTTTTTCACTGAAAGAACACATTAAAAGAACAGTGAAGAACAACAAATTACAGATGTTTACAGATGTTTTCCTTGTAAGAACACATTGAAATAACACTATTCTTCACATTGCAGATGTGTGCGCGTGTCTTCCGATAAGTTCGGAGATGTGCACGAACATCTGCAAAGTGAAGAATAGAATAAAAACTGTGAAAACAGTGAACACAGGACCATTTAAGTGCAGAACACATTGAAAGAACACTATTCTTCACATTCCAGATATTCGTGCACATCTCCTAACTTATTGGAAGACACGCGCGAACATCTGCAAAGTGAAGAATAGTGTTATTTCAATGTGTTCTTACAAGGAAAACATCTGTAAACATCTGTAATGTGTTATTCTTCACTCTAAACACTGTTCTTCACTGTCTTTTATTAATTTAATGCTCAATCTCGAGCCGGCGAGATACTCGTCCGAGCAACGGGCCGGTCCGAGTATGCTAATACTCGACCGAGCAGTATACTTGGACGAGTATACTCGCTCATCTCTAATTTTTAATCAATATATTTAGCTAAGACAATCATATAGTCCAAACTAGGCTCTTTAAAGTAAAACTGACTGCAGAAAAGAACCTCTGAGTAATTACAGACCTCAGACCCCAAAATACAGGCCTCATGAATACAGTCAATTCAGACCCAAGATGAGATCAGCTATACATATACAGAAATATTCCCCTAAATATATAGAAATAACAGAGCCCTTGCCCAAATACAGATGCAGATACAGATGACCGGTCCCATACAAACACAGAACCCTCTCCACACCCACACAGACCCCCATAGCGGACCCTACATACAGCTCCTCTTATTCTACCTTGTCCTCTGGACCTGCATACAGTGCAAAGTTCTGAAAGTTTTGGAGTACCTGGGTAGCTATGATGGACCCTATGGAGGCCATAGCCTAGGTGCCTCCGGCTATACCAACATTTGGAGAGATGCCATGGGAGGAAGGTCGCGTTTCTGTTGGCGCTGCATTGCTCAATGAGACAGTTGTTATTGTATGAAAGTCCATCTTTTATTTTTGAAAACACAACGCATTTCGGCTCTAGAACAGGAGCCTTTGTCAGGTGTAGTAACATACCATCTCCTAATATCTCCTTTTTTTCCTTCAGATTGACCTACTGTGCATTATTGGAGAGACATCCCCAATAAATAGCACTGAACCCCAGCCCCTACAGACAACATTTGGAGAGAGAAAGATCTGGACTGCATGTCCATACATCATACAATGATCTGTTTCCCCTAGGCTACATTAACAAAACAAACTCGAGGTTACATTTTGATCAGATTGCATAAGGCTAGTAACCACTTCACGATGATCTCATTTTAGTGGGTCTCTACGCTATGGGGTGCAGAACCACATGGCCTTGGCCTTGACCCAGCAGCTCCCCCAGTACCCATGCTAGCAGCCTATGCCCCCGGGCCCTGGGTCCCTACCTGCACTGCACCACAGAAACAATGGACACCAATGGACAAAACACCTGGGCAAAATGGGGCGGAGTGCTGGTGCCATGTAAATGTAGCCTAACAACAATAGATCATTGGCGTGCACTGTTTCTGTGGTGTGGTGCTGGTGGGGATCCAGGTGTCTCAGGCCCTGCTGGTGGTGCATTTCAGCGATGGTGGACACCGTGTGATGCCGCACCTAATAGCATAGGGTCCCACTACACTGAGGTCACCTTAAAGTGGTTACTGGGCTTATGCAATTTGATCAAAATTTAAGTAAGAATCTCGTGTTCATTTTGTCAATGTAACGGCAATAGCTCATTGTATAATGTGTGGATGTGCCGTCCTTCTTAGTCTCTCTACAAATGTTGACTAAGTCCCCCCCAGCCTTCACATGTTGATAAACTACAATTTGCCAAGCATAGGAGACCAATTTCACATCTTTCTGAACTTTTTTAATTTCTTTCCCTGACAAACATGAGTCTAGGAAGGAAGAAATATGTCTACATTTCGAGCACGGATTGTTCCATCCCTGTGGACTCCGCAAGTAAATGAAAGTCGTTTTCAGTATTAGTTCTTCAATAACAAAGTGCTCAGACAGAAAAAAAATATTCCTGTGTATTTTACAGCCACAAAGTCAAATTCTGCACTTATCCTGAGAGTCAATAGTGTCATAACATCCTGTGTAATACAGCGCAATGGTCCATGATGTGCTGGATAATTAAAGGGGCATCATAAATTCATCTTCTACTATTTGCAAGGTCAAAGTCCTTCAGTGGAGGATGTCGCTTTAATTATTGGAAGATTTGCAGAGGAAAAGGACAGTATTGATTCATTCCCCTGATTTATTACAGCACACAGACACCATCAACATCTAGAAAAACATAACTTTCCACCTGAGCTAAGGATGAAATAAAAGTATTCTGTGCACTATGTACTGAAAGGAAAGGCTGAACACATCAAATAAGCTCAACACCCACCCTACATGAGAAGAATCTTATCAAAATGTATCCTTAAAGCATCAGAACTGAGCCATGTGAATAAATACAGCACTAGAACCAAGCTCTGTACATAAATACAGAACTAAAATAAAGCTTTGTACATAGATACAGCACTAGAACCAATTTCAGGACAGAAATACAGCACCAGAACATTGCTCATAAAATAAATACAAAATTTGAGCCAAGTTATTATTATTCTGCACTTGGAATTTTTTTCCAGCTTCCCATTACAATGCACAAAATATTAAATGGATCCAATAGGAATTACAGTTTGCTTAGCAGATAACAAGCCTTTAGATGGTTAGGACAGATTTTAAACAAAAAAATAAAAAAAGTTTTTGCTTTTGTAAGGTGAGGAGTAAACAACAAACACAAAAATGGAAAACAGCCTATTTTCAACACACCAGCTAAAAAACTGAGAAAATCAAGACATGAAAAAACATGCGTCTCTGCTCCATTTTGTAGTATAAAATTGCTTAGAACAGACTATGGGGGACTAGGACAGTTTCTAGGTAATTTGCTCTACACATTTCAAAAATTGACTCTCCCCATCCCAGAAGTCATGTAATTAAAATATGTACAATACCACTCACATTTTAACATGTTACCTCCCACAAAGTATAACTCACTACATAAATACAGCACAAGAACTCAGCCCAGTAGAAATATAAAGCAAGAGACCTAAGCTCAGTACTAATATAAAGCACCAGAACTTAACTTTGTACATAAATACAGCACTAGAACTGAGCTCTGAACATAAATACAACACTAGAATAAAGCTCTGTACAGAAATATGATAAAAGAACATAGCTCCGCATATAAATACAGCCCTAGAATAAAGCTCTGTACATAAATACAGCACTAGAACTTCACTCCATACATAGAGTACTAGGATAAAGCTCTGCACATAAATACAGCCCTAAAACTGAGCTCCACATATAAATACAGCACAAGGATAAAGCTCTGTAAAATAAATACAGCACTAGAACTGTGCTCCACATATAAATACAATATTAGAATAGAGCTCTGGACATAAATACAACCGGGCTCTGTATATAAATACAGCACTAGAACCAGGCTCAGTAGAAATATATAGCAATAGACCTAAACTCAGTACTAATATAAAGCACACGAACAGAACTTAGTACCTAAACAGAGCACTAGAATAGAGCTCTTTTCATAAATAGAACACTAGAACCGAGTCCTGTAAATAAATACAGCACTAGCACCAAGCTCTGTAAATAAATAAAGCATTAGAACCAAGCTCTGTACATAAATACAGTACTAAAATAAAGCTTTGTACATAGATACAGCACTAGAACCAATTTCAGTGCAGAAATACAGCACCAGAACAATGCTCATACAATAAATACAAAATCTGAACCAAGTTATTATTGTTCTGCACTTGAAATTTTTTTCCAGCTTCCCAGTACAATGCACAGAATATTAAATGGTACCAATAGGAATTACAATTTGCTTTGCCGATAAAAAGGTTCTAACAGATTTCAAGCAAAAAATAAAAAAGTTTTTGCTTTTGTAAGGTAAGGAGTAAACAATGGAAACACAAAAATGGAAAACAGCCTATTTTCAACACACCAGCTAAATAACTGAAAAAAATCAAGACATGAAAAACCATGCGTCTCTGCTCCATTTTGACAGAAAGCTGGCTGAGACCTCTGTAGCCTGACATACTGGGGCTCATTTACTAAGGGTCCCCGGACTGCAAAAACGTCGGATATTCTGACGATTACCGCTTTGCGGTGCATTTAAAGGGGGATTGTGGCACACGCGATTCGATTTTCATGCAACACAAATCGGGACCTGGCCATCGGACATCCCGACGGGTTCTGACTGAGTGCAGGATTTAACATTTGAATTTGTGTTGCAAGCCACGCACTTACATGCACCAGGAAGAAGAAGGTGAACTCCGGCAGACCTGAGCGGGGAAGCGACACATGCAGGAAATTGGGCGCAGGATCTTAGTGAATCGTGCTGGAGTCCATGATCGTTGGACAACGCACAGCGGGGATTGCGCAGGTAAATGTGCCCCACTGTCTCTCAATGCAATGTCCCTTTAAGGTGGTGACTGGCAACAATGGGGGTCATTTACTAAGGGCCCGATTCGCGTTTTCCCGACGTGTTATAAGGGTCCGAATTGCGCACTTTCCGATTTGCCCTAAATTGCCCTGGGATTTTGGCGCATGTGATCGGATTTTGGGACAACCCGACGGATTCGGAAAAACCGCGGAATTTTAAAAATAATTTGTGTCGCAAGATCAGCACTTACATGCACCAAGGAGAAGAAGGTGAACTCCAACGGACCTTGGCGCAGCAGCGACACCTGGTGGATATCGGGCGCACAGACCTTGGTGAATCCTGGCAGACCCGAATCAGCGTCAGAGAACGCGCCGCTGGATCGCGGCTGGACCGGGTAAGTAAATGTGCCCCAATATTCTAGACAACAGGATAACAGGAGAGCATAAGAAGCTAAAACAAGTGACAGCCAGAGGGGGCACACATCAGTATGTCAGTGTGCTTGGTTTACAATCCTTCATCCTGGTGGTAGATTTCCTTTAAAGGATTCACTGTACTCTAAAGTTCAGTTGTTTTTTTTAAAGGAAACCTACCACCACGGATCTACCTATTAAGGCAGATTGGGTGGTAGGGGACTCTATAATACGTGAGGGTAGCCCTTTTAAAGGCTAATCCTCACGTCCCCTGTATCTTTTTAAAACTTTATTGTGATAATTTTCAAGAGAGGCTATTGGGGCGTGGAGTAACTGGAGCTGAGGCTACACGGTGCGGCTACTCCATGCCCCACTAGCCTCTTTGATCCTCCTACCAGGACATCTTCAGCGCGCAGCTACGCGCAGTCATCCGCAGAGCCAGAGTTCTGCGCATACGCACAACAAAGGTCCGCAGCTACGTGATCTCGGCTCCAAAGCTGGAGCTACTGCCCATGCGCAGAACTCCGGCTTCATGGACAAGTGTATGCAGTTCCTTGTAGATGTCCTGGTAGGAGGACCAAAGAGGCTACTGGGGCATGGAGTAGCCTCGCTGTGTAGCCTCATCTCCGGCTACTCCACACCCCAACGCGCCGCTGGATCGCGAATGGGCCGGGTAAGTAAATGTGCCCCAATGTATTTCTGAAACTGCTGTTAATTTCATGGCTTCTTACTTTCTGCTCCTAATCTGAAAAGGTTTAATTTATGTCTCATCGAACATGGAAGAATTCTACTTTTGTCTTTTTCTAAATGTATTCATCATCTTTTTTTAGTTGTCTTTATGTAAATCGCATTTGTTTTGAGTTTCCCAATTCTCCAGTGAATTCTCCATGGAAACAGTTTGGAAGATTTTATTATGAGCTTCTGAATAGGACTGTACTAGGTCGATGATGGTGGGAACACTAGCTGGCACATGTACGTCATTGAAGCATGGACCATGGTCATGTGATGTCACAGAAGTGCATGGCTCATCACGAGCTGTGCACCTGTGTGACATCACATGACCAGGGACAGATTTTATTCACAGGAAGTAAACAATGAAGCTTACTGTAGAAACCTGACAGAAAACCATGAGGAATTGATGCAGAAAGTATATTGGAAAATTGTTTAAATCTTCATTACACAAACAATGGGGCAAATTTATCAAGCTGTCTGAAAGTCAGAATATTTCTAGTTGCCCACGGCAACCAATCACAGCTCAGCTTTCATTTTACCAGTGTTCATGAATATTTTAAACGGGAGCTGTGATTGGTTGCCATGGGCAACTAGAAATATTCTGACTTTCAGACAGTTTCATAAATCTGCCCCAATATCTATTATTTGCTGAAAGAGGACAACGCATTATTAATAAACTTTTTGCACTACATTTTTGTGTCCTTCTCAATATACAGTTTTAATTGGTCAGTAACCAATAACCTTCTAATCTATGAGCCCCCAATTGGAAGAATGTCTGGCATATCCATCTATTGCGGAGAGACACTATGGGGCACATTTACTTACTTACTATTCGCTATCCCGCGGAGAGCTGTCCGACGTGGATTCGCGTCTGCCAGGATTCACTAAGGTCGTGCGCCAGATATCGCTGCTGCGCCGAGGTCCACCGGAGTTCACCTTATTCTTCCTGGTGCATGTAAGTGCGTGTCAAGCAACACAAATTCTTTTTTAAATACCATGGGTTTTCCGAATCCGTCGGGTTTTCCGATGGCCACGTCCCATGCTTTCCGCCCCATGCAAGCCGGCGCTGATGCGACACAATCCGATCGCGTGCGCCAAATGGCGCAAAACGGTAATATTCGGGAAACCCGCCCCTTAGTAAATGAGCCCCTTTATCTAAGTATCAGGCCCTGCTTTGTAGCAGATAACTAAGCCCCTAATGCTGCCCCCCATCTTGCTAAAGGTGGTGTTACCTGAAGAAAGAGGTTCCTCTTGTCTCATGGCTGGTGCACCACTGATTCCCCCCTATTGATAACACCCACATTCAGTGTTTGTGGTAACCAAACCCAAACTTCTAGTTGAACGCATGGACCAGAACATTGTAGTTGGGTTATATTCATCACTAGAGACCACCCTTCCCTTCAAATTCTGCTCCATGAAGTTAGAAGCCAGAGACTTTGTAGCCCTAGACTAGTCTAGCCCGAGATTGGTCCAGAACTCATGTGTGCAGTGACATGACACCATCATCGGAAGTAGAAGCCTCGGGAATAGACACGCTCATTGGGAGACAGGGAACTGTTATGGAGGAGTAGGTATAGATTTTTTTTCTCTTTCTGCCCAAATCCTGCCAATTCAATCTTACGTTTTCACTAGATTAGCTAAAAACCATATTATAATTTTTGAAAAAGTTGCTCCTTTGTGTAGATATTACTGTTAAATACTTGTCAAGTGTCCTTCTGGTTTTACTTTAATTGTCTTTAAGAATGTTTCCTTATGTAACAGAGATTTTCGTACCACTAGGACAGGTAGGGCCCCATAGCGAACTTCTGAATGGGGCCCCACTTAGGTCTTAATAAAAATAAACGCAGTGTATACACACCAAATACGTACATACCGCATACACACACATACATACAGTAACATATACACCCATACATCATATACACAGACATACAGCACATACACATCACATATACATACACATTTAGAGCATATACACATCACAAACACACACATACAGCATATTCACATCCAATACCACAGATGCTGGGGCCCCCTGATGCTGTGGGCCCCATAGTAGCCACAATGGCTGCTACCTCTGTAGTTACGCCCCTGATTGGTACATGAAATGGATGTGCATGACCGCAGCACTGAGTGTTGATTAATGTGTAGAAGACTGCTCTCTACGGACAGGAATATGAACCTTCATTGTTGGGAGCTCTTTAAATCTTTGCATCCTCGGATGTGTTCTTCAGACGAGGAGCACAGGCCTGATCTCACACAGCACCTCTCCTTCGTGTCCTTGCATGCACTGTATATTTCCATGATATAGTGTCGGGGAAGCAATAAAGATTTCAGCTGTACCAGAATAATGTGATTGAGTTCACAGAGTATCTACCCCCAGGGGTGCTATCCATCACTGGGATCAGGCTTCTTCTCACTGCATAGTCAGTGGGGACTCGGGAAGTTTCAGCTCTGTAATATAAACGGCTGTAATCAATAATTTCTCTTAAATATTTATCAACGTCTTTTGTCTAAAATATTCATTATTCTGAGTTTTGTTGCAATTGATCAGCTTCTTGCCAGTATCATCATGAAGAGTTGACTCTTGTCTGCATGAAGCCGATGCATCACAACATGGAGTCATATAGTGGCTGTGCATTAGACTGTATAGACGTATTCATCTTCCCAGGAGACTGCACAGAACTATATCTGTCCCTAGAAACCAGAGGCACCTGGCGGTAAAGTAGGTCAAAATAGATTTCTTTGAGTATTGCATTAAGCCTCTATACATCTTGGAGTTTGTAAAGAGATGTAACACCCCACAAGCACGAGACCTTAAAATGTCTACATAGTCAGAGATTTATGAGGGATCTTGACTTAAACCAGCTCCCCCACAAACCACACATACTGCACCCCATTTACTTACCCTTCCTGATGCGTTCCCTGAAAGTACATTGTCCAACCGGAATGCACATCTCCCGCGATTCACTAAGATCGTGCGCCCGATATCCTGCATGTGTCGCTTCCCCGCTCAAGTCCAACAGAGTTCACCTTCTTCTTCCCGTTGCATGCAAGTGCTTGATCTTGCGACAATTTGAAAATTAAATCCCGCACTCAGTCCGGATCCGTTGGATCGGCCAACAGCACGCCCTCCAATTTCTAAAGCATGAAAGCAGCGCATCCATGCCAAAATCCGATCGTGTGCGACACTCCCCAGTTATACCTGTCACAGCCATGCAAAACCCGAAAACGTCAGAAAATCCGGCAAAAGTGCGGCCGCGGACCCTTAGTAAATAAGCCCCACTACCTCTTAGATGGGGGAGCCGCAGCATGCATTGGTGCCGCAGGTTAAAGGGAGCATGGAGAGATGTAAGTATACGATGGTTAGTGTTTTAATACGCACCTCCAGCCACATATCAACTTTTTTATAATCAGAGACAACCCCTTCAAATCTATGATGACCTAACCACAAGTCTAGTCTGTAATAAAATGAATAGTTGAAACCAATTTTTCAATATTATGTGGACTGAGGGTGGTAAAGCTGCGCAAAGCTATTTATCAATTTGTAGATTTTATATGAATCTGGTGATTTCCATGCATCAAATGTTCTCAGAGTCTCTTTGGATGAATCTGGTGTATACAACAATAACAGAAGTTAAATAGTTCAGTTGAAATGTCCATCGATTGTGTTATTGTTTCTGTAATTATCGTATGTAAGATAAAAAATTCATTGAAAAATGATTTCAGCCCCCCCCACACACACACACTGTATTCTAGACAACAGGACAATTAAAGCAATGGGTTCAATTTTTTTAAACGAGAGCATAAGAAGCTAAAACAAGTGACAGCCAGAGGGTGTCAGTGTGCTTGGTTTACAATCCTTCATCCTGAGATTTCCTTTAAATGATTCACTGTACTCTAAAGTTCAGGTTTTTTTTTTAAAAGGAAACCTACCACCAAGGATCTACCTATTAAGGTAGATTGGGTGGTAGGTGACTCTATAATACGTGAGGGTAGCCCTTTTAAAGGCTAATCCTCACGTCCCCTGTATCTTTTTAAAACTTTATTGTGATAATTTTCAAGAGAGGCTACTGGGGCGTGGAGTAACTGGAGATGAGGCTACACGGCGCGGCTACTCCATGCCCCACTAGCCTCTTTAATCCTCCTACCAGGACATCTTCAGAGCGCAGCTACGCACAGTCATCCGCGGAGCCGGAGTTCTGCGCATGCGCAGCTATGTGATCTCGGCTCCAAAGCTGGAGCTACTGCCCATGCACAGAACTCCGGCTTCATGGACAAGTGTATGCAGTTCCTTGTAGATGTCCTGGTAGGAGGACCAAAGAGGCTACTGGGGCGTGGAGTAGCCTCGCTGTGTAGCCTCATCTCCGGCTACTCCACACCCCAGTAGCCTCTTTTGAAAATTTGCATATCACCACAATTAAAGTTTTAAAAAGATACAGGGGACGTGAGGACTAACTCTTAAAAGAGGCTATCCTCACGTACAATAGAGGCACCTACCACCCGATCTACCTTAATAGGTAGATCCGTGGTGGTAGGTTTCCTTTAAAGTACCACCCTTGTTAACATGCTGGGGCAGATTTACTTACCCGGTCCGTTCGCGATCCAGCGGCGCGTTCTCTGCGCTGGATTCGGGTCCGGCCGGGATTCATCATGGTAGTTCCTTCGCCGTCCACCAGGTGGCGCTGCTGCGCTGAAAAGCATCTGAACGTGCTGGAGTTCACCGGGCCGGATCAAGTGAAGGTAAGCGCGTCCCAAGCGACACATCTCTTTTTTTAAATGCAGCGTTTTTTCCGAATTTCCGTTGCGTGCATGCCGGTGCCAATGCGCCACAATCTGATCGCGTGCACCAAAATCCCGGGGCAATACAGGGGAAATCGCCGCAAATCAGAAATATTCGGGTAACACGTCGGGAAAACGCGAATCGGGCACTTAGTAAATGACCCCCGCTATGTCTGGTATTGCATACTTCATTTGGTAACATTATATAAGATAACTTTATATAAGAAACCCGAAAGTCCCAGACACACTATTAGTTGTAGTAAAACTTCCACTACATATTCTACATAAAAGAAGCAAAGCATGAATAGCAAGCAAATATTTTCTTTTGCCAAAAAAGACGACATCTGGACACTTGTACGCTACCTAAAATTTTCAATTTCAATTACTGTTCTTTGCTTGACAACACGGAACAAAGCAATGCAAATGTAATAATTCATCATTCTGGAAAGTCAGCCATGCAATTTACTGAAAGAAAATACATGATTTCATATGCCATAAATTAAGAAATTTCCTACTTTCTTAGAAATCTAAGAAGATTTTCCCCACCACTAGTAGCTGTTATTATTCCACTGACGTATCCGTAGAAAACTTCAACATCCTTAATCATTACCGAATATGTATTATCTGGGGCTTGTCATGTATATCAATAAGCATAATTAAGAGGCAACTTCCCGAGTCATCACATTAATGCAAAGTTACTTTCATTTCCATTCTCACTTATGCAAATCTAAGATAAAATGTTCAAAGCTTGGAGTAGAGCAACTAAAAAAAGACTAAAAATACTAAAAAGACTTTATTTTTATTCTTAAGTCTTTATAGCATAATATTCAATTCCAGCAGCAAAGTTCTACTTGGGATTTTGAGAAAAAGATAGATTCATATGTAACCGAAATAATGGGGGAGGCAGTTATTATTTTTGGCGCTGATTTTAAAGATGTTTTTATTTTATATTGTGGCTCTCGGCCTTAATGTATTTGGCGCATCGTAAGAAGAACAAATGAGCATCAGAAATGTCACATTTGTGAAGGGGTTTAGAAGTTGGTAGCTTTTTGTTGATCTTATTATGCACCAAAAGGTGTTGGGAAACTTGAAGTGCAGAAAAAGTTTTGGGATTCAAGAGCTGTGCCCAAGGTGAGCGACAGCGCAAAAAATGGTGGGAAAGTTGGACAAAGAGTTTTTTGTGGCGTAGACACTATCCAAATCTGTTGGAACACACACACCACAATCATGGGTGTTAACCCTTAAATCCAGGCATTTTTAGGGTGATAAGCTTGATCTCAGTTGTCACTGGCGGGGGTGAGCCCAAATGCCGTACCCGAATACTGGAATTATGTCTGGTTCGGGATCAGGGGGCTTGAATATTGCCGTTCGGGTCTGCTCATCTCTAATCATAACATATTCAGCCAAGCGGAGAGGTAACTGTAGAAACGGGTGTTGAGTACGATTATTGATTTATTGATTGATTATTGGGGATAACTCCCCAATCGTACACGGCAGGTCAGTCCAGAGGAAGAGGAGGAAAAAAAGATTTAAAAAGAGACTCAAGTGAATTTTTCTATAAACAGTGAATCCTTTCAGAGGGTCCTTTGATGGCGGTAGATGGAGACACTTCTGGCCACGAGACGCGATTCCGTTCACCCAGAATGGCGGACTTGCAAGTGACAGGAATCCACAGGAAGATGGTCTCGTATAGGTTGGCGATGTGTCGCTCAATGAAACAGTTGTTATTGTATAAAAGTTGATCTTTTATTTATAGAAACATAATGCGTTTCGGCTCCGGACAGGAGCCTTCGTCAGATGTAGTAACATACCTGGCCAAGGCTCCTGTCCGGAGCCGAAACTCGTTGGGTTCTATAAATAAAAGATCAATTTTTATACAATAACAACTGTTGAGCGACGCAGCACCAACCTATACAAGACCATCTTCCTGTGGATTCCTAAGCGGAAAGGTAAGGAAGGACACGTGTGTAAAAAGGACAAGAACCTGCATCACTGTGATATCTCACATTGGACTCTATGGATTGTTTTTCACCGATATGAATGTCCTTGGAGCAGCACAATAAATATTTTAGTACCATCTATATAAATCTATATCCATGGTACCAGTGGAGTTAATAACTAATAACCAATATGAGGGTATTGTACAGGGAAATTCAGACATAAATCAGGGGGCTTAAGAAAATGGGCCTTTATAAGTGGGAGACGGGGGCTATATAAAAAAACAGGGCATTAGAAGTGCAATATTATAGACTGGGGGGGGGGCTACAGAAGAGTACTGTAAGTTTTATAAATGAAGGGTTTCACGGAATGGGGATATTATACTATTATTATTATACTATACCAATTGGGGCATTACATTGTGTAGGCGCTAGTAAAGGGGCAGTATAAAATTTTAAGAGGAAATAAGGCAGAGGAACTAGGTGAGGGATAAGGTAAAGACCCACCAAGTCAAGTGTGCACTGCTCCCCCTCCATCCAGTGCCTGGATCCCTTGTCCTATAGAGGTTGAGAACCACCACTTACTTTATATAATACCTTATAGCTCAGGGGCTCCTATACAGTTTTTATATCTCTAAATGAAAAATGTAGATCTGAATAGCAGAATGTGCTGCGACATTTCTTTGCTTTACAAAAGTTTTCATTAAGAAAACCCCCAGCAGCAGTTTAGTCGTCCCAGACATCCAGGATAATCACCGAAAATCCTGGACACCTAATTTGTAACGTTAATATAGGACAATCTCCTTCCTTAGTCTCTTGTATCACTGATAATTCATTATGTATTACACAGGTTTCATTATTCTGCATAAATGCCGGCACCTAATTGTTCCCATCTGACTTTATTTTATTATTTGTAAGAAGCATTCATAAGATCTACTGATTCACCTGATCAGGAGTGGCCGTGTGACCTGT
Source organism: Engystomops pustulosus (assembly GCA_019512145.1). NCBI lineage: Eukaryota > Metazoa > Chordata > Amphibia > Anura > Leptodactylidae > Engystomops > Engystomops pustulosus. The sequence goes on along the minus strand of CM033643.1, from coordinate 11,250,588 downwards.
ATGGCAGGGAAACAGGGTCAGCTCCAGGTTTCAGTAGGCCCCTGGGTGACAGAGCCTCAGTGGGCCCCTTTGCAGCGAACTCAGGTGGCGCCATTAAAAATTCAGAAACTAAAACAGTCTCCTGTTCCCTAAAATATTCTCTAGTTTATCATACCAATCAGCCCCTTCATGGTTATTTTATATACAGACCCTTCATGGTTACTTTGTATAAAGCCCCCCTCACCCCCTTTAGATACATTCAATACAGCCCCCCTCACCCCATTTAAATACATTCAATACAGCCCCCCTCACCCCATTTAAATACATTCAATACAGCCCCCCTCACCCCCATGGATTCCTTATTTAAAGCCTTATGTGGGCCCCCCCAGCAGCCTTGGGCCCTGGCACTTGCCCGGGTATGCCCAGTGCTGGCGCCGGCCCTGCATAGAAATGATAGTTAGTATAGATAAGTGGACCTGCTGTTCCATTTTGGGTTCAGCGTTCGTGTTTGGCCACTCAACCCAGACATGTTTCCGAACAGCCAATACAGCAAATTCATGCCCATAGAAACTAGTCATGGCTATGATTGGTCAGAAGGAGTCTCCTTCACTCTAATTATATACTCTTCACTGCACTATACCACAAGGATAGCATTGTTACCATTTAGTACACTAGACCACCAGGGGAATTACCAATACATTTTGTCTAGCAGATAGCAACTATCATTTTTTTAATTATTTTTGTAGAAAGGGCCTACAAGAGATGATTTGGACTGGGGCCTGGCTCTTCATGGCAGCTGTTGCATGGCCTTCTAGCAAATTAAAAAGCTCTTGTGAGCAGGGCCCTCACTCCTTGTTTCTTATTTTTGTGACTTGTTTCTTATTTTTTCATACATAAAAGTAAAAAAATTGATGTTATAGAACCCAAGATAGCAACAAGAATACACCAACAGATTCAGCGAAAAACACATTTGGCACATTTTTCTAAAGAAAAAAAAAAATTCAAAAAAATTTACCAGACTAAAAACTCTGCACATTTAATATTGCCATACATCAGTTTGTCAGGTAGTCGACAAAACTACTTACAGACTTAAAGAGAACCTGTCTTTTCACATTTTCACCTAGGGTCAGGTTCCTATTGGCTGTAATACTAATTGCTGAATTTGTAATCAATATTAGTGGGTCCACTCACTTTTGGCTAAACTTTGGATAAAGGTTGATAAAAGTATGCCTAGCTCCCTGCCAGTAAACTGCATCGAGTCGTCATCATTATCTGCTCACTGCTCTTACAACTCTAGTTCGTTATCCCTTCTCCCCCTCCTCTGACCCTCTGCTTTAAGCAAATCTCTGTCCACTCAAGTAAAGCTGTAAGAGCAATGTGCAGATAATGAGCAGATAATGATGACAATTCTGTGACTTGATGCAGTTTGCTGGTAGGGAGCCAGGTATACTTTTATTAACTTTTAGAAGAGAGTGGAACCACTAGTATTGATTATAAAAGCAGATTAGGAATACACATTAAAGGACATCTACCATCATGATCAAGGATTTTAAACCAAGCACACTGATATACTGGTGTGTTCCCCCTCTGCTCTCCTTTTAGCTTTATGTAAAAAACATAAAATTTACTATAAAATTATGCAAATGAGCCTGAGTGTACCCAGGTTCCATTAACACCCAGAACCTCTTGGTCTCATTTGCATAATTTCAAAAGCATTTAAAAAAAAAACAAAGGGCATAGGAAGCTAAAAGAAGAGCGATCCTGCCTTAGGGGGCACACATGAGTATGTCAGTGTACTTGGTTTACAATCCTTCATCCTGGTCCTTTAAACAGGCTATGGGAACCTGTCATTAGGTGAAAATGTGAAATCCTGACAGCAGGTTCCCTTTTAGGAAACACATGATCATTTTAGTAAATCACTGGCCTCATTTATGGATGTCACTATGTGATAGAAAACACATTAATAGTGCAGGCAGGGACTAGTGAGAAGATGTTTTATACATTTTTATACCCCTTTAAATAAGGACATATACTTTCTTCCCACCCATCAGCTCCGCTGGTAGTGTATAATCCTTCCAGGTTTTCTCACAGTTCCAAGAAATCATTAGGAATTCTAACTGTATAAGTAATACGGGAGAAGACTGTATTATGACCCCATGAAACATGAGTAATGCTCTGGCACTTTGCAATCTGTCCAAGCGTTTGGGCAGAGATCCCGGTGACTTACTGCATTGTTCTGTCTCTGAATGGCTTTGATCTGAAACATTTGGAGCAATGTGGAGGCTGTTAGGTGATAATAGCAGTCACTTCCATCCTCCGCCCCCACTACAGCCTGGGGGGAAGGCGAAAATTCACAAAATATTAAAACATTAACAAGTTTACAATGTAACAAACAGGCGATTTATACTCAAATACAATGACCATTTCAATCATTTTACTCAATATTTTTCATTCAATAAACACGTACATGTATAAGAGACATGAGAGTAGGATGCTCATAGTGATTGAAAAAATTACAAATTTTACTCAATATTTTATCATAGATGATCTCATATTATCATCATTTACAAAAAGCCATAGCCCTGAATGCTGTATCTATATGCATGTATAATAGGATTTACAAATGTATTTGCTACCACCTATCCACAGCAATGGGAGATGACTATCTGTTTTGTGGGTGTCAGGCCACTGAGACCCCCCTGCATACACAGAAGCCCCCTTCCACCTAATTAATGACTATGGGATTGTCATAAACAGAAGGGCACAACACTAAATTTTCTTTAAAACCTCTTTAATGAGAATGAATAGAGCGGTAGAATGCATGTTCAACTTTTGGCCCATCTATTAGGTGGTTTGGGACCCCCATTGTTTCAGCAAAGAAAAGAATGTGGATGAAGTTTTTACTATACTTAGATTTCAAGATGTCAAAGGAGATCTATGTGTTGTAGAGTGGCTTAAAATAAACCTATTTGTTTTCATGCATTATGAACCAAACATACCTTGAGACTGCTGTAGCTATACTGATGCAGAAACATATCTTATTTAATCCCTGAGCTGAAAAAACAATAAAATTCAGGATAATTGGACTCTGTCTCTCCTGTGCCTGGCTCTGCGCTTCTCCTCTTTCACTGCTGCAGAGAATGATGTAATCACTCTGTTGTGCCTGACAGGCAGAAGATATCAATTGCTTCACCCCTCCCCCAGCTGCTGTGTATAGATCATCCAGCTTAGGTTGATTAGTCCTGTCTGCACAGTTCAGGAAGCACTGTGTAATGTATTTATGGAGGCACCCAGCTTTCCCTAAATCCTGAATTTTATAATTGTTTTTTAAGCAAAACCACTCAGCTCGGAAATTAAACAAGATGTGTTTCTGCATCAACATAACTATAACATTCTCAAGGTATGTTTGAATCATAATGCATAAAATAAAATGGTAGATTTCCTTTACTAGCCCAATGACAACTATGGCCACCGTCATCTATGTGGTTATTCCACTGCAGGTGTGAATGGTGCATATGCAGCATTTGCTAGCGTCGGTAGGTGTGTTGTCATTGAAAAGTTACGGCAACTTGGCAGGGTACTAAAAGAGAACCTGTCACCATGTTTTAACCCACTAAACTACTAGTCGTCTCAAGTAGGGGATGAAATGTCCTTTGTAGAATCCCTTCTTTACTGTGGGATCTCACGCATTTACACATAAAAAATACCCTCCAATGTCAGGCAAATATGACTCTTCTCATTTCCACTTGAGAGATGAGTCAAGTTTAGTGGTTGCAGGGGCAGAGTCACTTCAGAAGTCCCAATTTTATGCTCTATAGCAGTGATGGCAAACCTTTTGGAGACAGAGTGCCCAAACTACAACCAAAATCCACCTATTTATCATGAAGTGCCAACATGGCTTTTTAAGAACTCATTGCTACCTCTTCTTCCACAGCTTTCAATATCATATCATAATTTCATATCGGCCCCCTGAATCCACCAATATAGTTGAAAGAAGGAGGGCAGATTCAGATTCTCATTGTAGCTCTTCTCCAGGGTCTCCCTGTACAGGAAGAATCGTAGGTCCTGCAGGATGAGCTCCAAAAATATTGCAATACTATCAAAACCTTCTCACTTTTACCACAGTTCCAAACAGCCAATGAAGTGTCACTTTAAAATAGCATCAAGAGCAGCATCTCTTAAGTTGCCTGGGACTGCAGAAAGGTTTGGCGGATTTGGTCATATTTAGTGAACTCTGTCCTGGGGCAATGGCCTGAGTGCCCACAGAAATGGCTCCGAGTGCCACTTCTGGCACCCGTGCCATAGGTTCGCCACCACTGCTATATAGCACCTAGAAACCTAATTCTGTGTCCTATTAAAGAGAAGAATCTCATCTTTCAGATCATGTGAGCTACAGAACTGGATATACTGGATCTTTATCTGCAGCTTCTATTTCCAACTATGTCACAGAACCATAAACCAAAAGACTTCTGAAGTATCAAGTAAACTTGACTCATCTCATGTGAAAATGAGGTGAGAAGAGTCATTTTCACATGACTTTTGGGGAGATTTTTTTATAGGTAAACGGGTGAGATTTCACATAGAAGAGGGAATTCTAAAAGAGACATTTCATCCCCCACAGTGGCGTAACTACCGCCGTAGCAGCCGTAGCGGTTGCTACGGGGCCCGTGAGGTTCAGGGGCCCGGGGATGCACGCTCCCTGCAGTGCTTTGCCACTCGCTTGGAGTAAGTGGTCCGGGGCTGCTGTGCCGGGTGCCTGCCGGATCGTGCACCCGGGCCCCTCCCTCTCTGTGCATCTAAACAACTCTCCTGGCCCACCCACCTCTTTCCGGGATCGCCTGCCTGCTCATCTCCCTGACCCGCCCCACTTCCATCCTCCGCCCCCACTACAGCCTGGGGGGAAGGCGAAAATCCACAAAATATTAGAACGTTTAGTTTACTGATGTAACAAACAGGCGATTTACCCTCATATACAATGACCGTATTCACTCATTCCAATCATTTTACTCAATATTCTTCATGTACAAGTGTATAAGAGACATGAGAGGAGGATGCTCATAGTGATTGAAAAAATTACACATTTTGCTCAATATTTTATCATAGATGATCACATATTTTCATCGTTATCATCATTTACAAATATAAACAAGAGGAATAGTAAGACCGGCACCACCTTCTCCACACGGCTTTCGGACTCAGAGGCGTCCCAGAGTGTGAACTGACATAGACTCGTTGCTCCCCGGAGGTGCACGTGCCAGTATACAGTGATAATAAATGTCTCAAAAGGAATGAAAACACGGCACTCACCGGTATGTGCAACGTAGAAAGTGTCCGTCCGAATAAAAAGATTTCTACGTTGCACATACCGGTGAGTGCCGTGTTTTCATTCCTTTTGAGACATCATTTACAAATATACACAGTCCTGAATGCTGTATCTATATGCATGTATTATAGGATTTGCAAAGGTATTTGCTACCACCTATCCACAGCAATAGGAGATGACTGTTTTGTGGGTGTCAGGCCACGGAGACCCCTCCATATACAGAAGCCCCCTTCCACCTAATTGAAGTCTATGGGTTTGTCATAAACAGTAGGGCACAACACTAAATTTTCTTTAAAACCTCTTTAATGAGAATGAATAGAGCGGTAGGATGCATGTTCAACTTTTGGCCCATCTATTAGGTGGTTTGGGACCCCCATTATTTCAGCAAAGAAAACAATGTGGATGAAGTATTTACTATACTTAAATTTCAAGATGTCAAAGGAGATCTATGTGTTGTAGAGCGGCTTAAATGAAATCTACCATTTGATTTCATGCATTATGAAGCAAACATACCTTCAGACTGCTGTAGCTACACTGTGTTGTAGGCAGAAGTAATTGATTGCTGCACCATCCCCCAGCTGCTGTGTATAAGTCATCCAGCTCAGGTTGATAAGTCCTGTCTGCATAATTTAGGAAGCTCTGTGTAATGTATTTATGTAGGCACCCAGCTTTCCCAAGGTCCTGAATTCTATAATAGTTTTTTCAGCAAAACCACTCAGCTCACGGATTAAACAAGATATGTTTCTGCATTAGTGTAACTGTAGCATTTTCAAGGTATGTTTGGTTCATAATGAATGAGATCAAATTGTATATTTCCTTTAAAGGAAATCTACCATTTGATTTGATGCATTATGAAGCAACACACCTTGAAAATGCTGTAGCTACACTGATGCAGAAACATATCTTGTTTAATCCCTGTGCTGAGTGGTTTTGCTGAGAAAACAATTATTAAATTATGATAATGAAGCTCTGTCGCTCTTCAGAGCTTGTCCTAGCACCTCAGTTTTCTCTGCAGGAGAAGATGATGTAATCCCTGTTTTCCCAACCAGACAGGATAATCAATTGCTGCACCATCCCCCAGCTGCTGTGTATGAGTGATCCAGCTCAGGTTGATTTGCAATGTCTTGACTAGACTCCATCTGTAATTACAAGCTCCCATGTGTAATGTGTTTATGTAGGTAGCCAGCATGACCCAGCTTTCCCAAGGTCCTGAATGTTATAATAGTTTTTCATCTCAGGGATTAACCAAGATATGATCCTGCATCAGTGTAGCTACAGCATTCTCAAGGTATGTTTGCATCAAATCAAATGGTAGGTTTCCTTTAATGGTCCAATAACAACTATGACCACTGTCATCTCTGTGGTTATTCCACTGCAGGTGTGAATGGTGCATATGTAGCATTTGCTAGTGTCGGTAAGAGTGTTGTCAGTGGACATTAAAAAGTTACTATGCCTTGGCCAGGGTACTAAAAGAGAACCTGTCACCAGGTTTTACCCCACTAAACTACTAGTCGTCACAAGTAGGGGATGAAATGTCCTTTGTAGAATCCCTTCTTTACTGTGGAATCTCACCCATTTACACACCAAAAAAAAATTCCCCTCAAAGTCAGGTAAATATGACTCTTCTCACTTCATTTTCACATAAGATGATTCAAGTTTAATGGTTGCAGTGGCGGAGTCACTTCAGAAGCCCCGATTTTATGCTCTATAGTACCTAGAAACTTACTTTTTGTGTCCTATTAAAGAGAATAATCTCATCTTTTCGATCCTTTAAGTCTTACAGTTCTGTGAGCTACAGAGATGGATCTTTATCTGCAGCTTGTATTTCCAACTATGGGACACATTTACATACCCGTCCCGTTGACGCCGCCGATCCGGAATGTCCGACAAGGATTCGGGTCTGCCGCAATTCACTAACATCTTGTGTTCAATTTCCTGTATGTGTCGCTTACCCCACTGAGGTCCACCTCAGTTCTTCTTCTTCCTGGTGCATGTGAGTGCTTGATCTTGCGACACAATTTGGTTATTTAATTCTCCGAATCTGTCAGGTTGTCTGACGTCCACGCCCCCAATTTGTGTTGCATGCAAGCCGGCGCTTATGCGGCACAATCCGATCGTGTGCGCCAAAAACCCGGGGCAATTCAGTGCAAAACGGTAAAAAGTCAGGAAACCCGACGAAAATGCTGTGTTCAGACCCTTAGTAAATGTGCCCCTATGTCTTTTATGTTCAGTTTAGATCACAGAACCATAAACCTGATGTGTTCTGAAAAATGAGATCCACATCTTTAATATGCAAAATTAAGCATGTTTCCAGGTACTATAGAACAAAAGATAGAGACTTCTAAATTGATTCTACTCCTGCAACCACTAAACTTGACTCATCTCATGTGAAAATGAGATGAGAAGAGTCATTTTCACATGACTTTTGGAGAGATTTTTTTTATAGGTAAATGGGTAAATTAAATTTCACATAGAAGAGGGAATTCTACAAGAGACATCTCCTCCCCCATCTGAGGGGGCTGAAAGTTTATTGGGGTGGTGACAGGTTCTCTTTAAAAACAAGGCTAAGGCAGGAATCCGAATTTTTGCCTGGGGTGGAGGGGGGTGATTAGAGACCTATCTATGACCCAGCTGTTTGGTGTATCTGTAGGTTCAGCCTTTCGTGACATTTCTTTCCTTTGACAGAAACATATTCTTATGACACAATTGTGAAATTTGGTTTTGGATAATCCAGGATGTGATAAGAACATGAATATAACCTTTTCGGGTCGAGCTCTCGCCAGAAGGCTCATTGCCAATGTACCATGCAAAATAGTTTGCAGACGAGGAGGAAAACTATATAAATTGTGACATCTGGACTTGCAGCTGCCAGTAATATTCACCCTTCATCATCCCGTCCCTCTGCTGCTCAGTTAACACTGATTTATTCTCTTCCAGTTTACGATTTAGGATGTTAGAAATGATGTGATGAATGGCTGAAAGGGACATCGGGGAGTGACTAATAGAGAAATCTGTTTGCTGTAATGGTTCTTTGTAGGCAAAATATAGAACTGTTAGTGGAGTGTGGTCGGAAATAGAAAGGCGGTCTGTTTTTTTTTTTCTGAGAAACTGCTCCCCCGTAGTCTGTGGCTGGTATTGCAGCTCGGGAGAATTCAATACCGGTGACCATGGTTAAGGATGGCCGAAGCAGGAAGACTGATCACTTACCTGTAGAATGTATCCAGCATCTGGGTCAGAATATAACACCTGACAGCTCGTTATTGTAAGGTAGACTACCAGGGGTGTAAGTACAGTGGTAGCGCAACATCCCCCAACAGGGCTTAGCCTTTTTCGTAGCAGGAGGAAATAAATAAATGCAATATTAACACTTTGTTAATGCAATATAAACCCAATGCAATCAGGATAAGCTCCTCACCACAGCCTTTGAATTGTGTCACAAAACGCAACTCTAACGCTGTGTGTGAACTTGGTCTTAGTCATTCTATTCACAGGTTCTACCACCGTCCTATTGCACACTATGGGGCACATTTACTTACCCTGTCGAGTCGTGATCCAGCGGCGCGTTCTCCGACGAGGATTCGGGTTCTGCCGGGATTCACTAAGGTCCTTGCACCCGATATCCACCAGGTGTCACTGCTGCGCCGAGGTCCGCCGGAATTCACCATCTTCTTCCCGGTGTATGTGAGTGCTATTCTTGCGACACAATTTTTTTTTTTAAATTCCGCATTTTTTCCGAATCCGTCGGGTTTTCCGACAGCCACGCCCTCTGTCGCGTGAAAGCTGGCACCAATGCGCCCCAATCCGATCGCGTGTGGCAAAATCTCGAGGCAATTTGGCACAAATCGGAAATATTTGGGAAACCTGACAAAAATGCGCGATTCGGACCCTTAGTGAATGAGCCCCTATTCCCCTGTGTCTACACCAAGCCTTTTTTGATGTAAGATGGAATTCAGGTAACAGTTAGTTCCCTTTTACACTGGTGTTGTTTTTCTTATCCGTGATTCCATGATTTTCACGGAAGCCTTACTAAACAATTCTGTTCCCAAGTCTAAGGAATAAATTACGATACTGGATATAGTTATTTGTTGAGTTGCATTATGCTGGGCTGTATTTCTCTGTATGAACACTTTTTTTTTATTATTATCCGATCACTGTGGATCCCCTGCTGGGAACCCCAAGAAGCAGCTGGAATTGGCAGGAGAAACTGCAGGTATCAGCTCATTGTATTTATATTACATGACAGCAGCCACGGGGGGAACATGATATAACCTGGAAAGTAATCAAATAAATTAGCATACATTTTCATTCTCTCTCTCCCCTTTTTGTATTTTCCAAAGAGGGGCAGAGTCTTGTGCAACATCCCCCACCGGGGCCTAGCCTTTTCTTGGGGCCTGGAGTCAGCCGGGGCCCAGAATACCGGAGTGGCTGGCGGTTGCGGCCTAGGCACGCTGATGTCACGGTGCTTGGTATGGGGACCGGAGGGCTGTCCTACAGCCTGGCAGGTCTCCAGCGGGTGGTGAGTGCAAGAAATTAGATGAGGGAGAGGCTGTGGCACTGGTTTTCCCTGGGGCAACCCCTTAGTGTCTGTAGTATGAGTCCCTGGGTGATAGATGGGGGTGTCCTTGATGGTGATACAGCCGTAGCAGGGACCAGACGGAGGCAATGTTGTGCATAAAAGTAACTTACAGTTCTTTATTTGAACCAACAGCAGACAACGCGCAAAAACGATTCTGTACAGAGGCCGGATTGTTAGATCGTCCGGATTACTGGAAGTGCTCATGGAGAGGGAACCTCAGGGGTTGGGTCACCAGGCTGGTTGCAGATGCAGGCTGGGATGTGTCCAATGCTGGAAGCTTCAACTTTAGTCCTAGGTTGGTTGAGTGTCAGCCCTGATGGTGGCTGTGTGTGCTCAGGTAAATGATCTAGATGCTCAGTCATGAGCTGGATCCCAAGAGCTGTTAATGAGGTGAGAGCTCAGCACTAACTAACTGTCACTTCTCATCAGCCCCTGGTCATGTGGTCTCACTCTCCAATCACACTCCAGTTACAAAGGTGAAAAATCATTGGATGACATTAGTAAAACAGGTTAACCCTTGCCTATCCAGCCAGTATCTACCGCTGCATATTACCTCTTGGTGTACTGAATGGTACAAGGGGCTTATTCACAACCACTCCTCTGCCATGCGCATTGCTAGGGGTGTTGCACACTTTTGCATAATTTAAGAAGCCTTTTTTTTTTGCAAAAGCAAGGTAAGATAAGCTAAAAGAAAAGCAGATCCTGCCAGAGGGGGCACACACCAGTATGTCAGTGTGCTGGATTTACAATCCTTGACTTTTGTGTAAAGAAAAGGAATGAAAAAATGTAGGGTATCAAAGCCCAGTATGGGTGCAAGCCCCCAACAATCCTGATCAGAGGGAGCACTCCTTGAAATGTTTATGTTTTTGTTCACACATGGAAAAAGGTGCAACGATTCAGCTCATCAATAGAGTAACATGTCAGGAATCAGAGTTAGACAATTTGACTTACATTTACTATATTATTTATGTATATGACATATTATACTCTAATATCCAAGGATCTCATCATACGGACACTGTACAGGTAGTGGACTACTATGATGCCTATTAGCCCTTCTTAGGAGTAGGCAGAGCAGTGGCCCAATCGCACCTATGCTAAAAAGTTGACCAAAAGGTGATATTAATAAATATGTCTTAAAGGACATCTACCACCAGGATGAAGGATTATAAACCAAGCACACTAACATAGTGATGTGTGCCCGCTCTGGCAGGACCATCTCTTCTTTTAGCTTCTTAAAATCTTGTTTAAAAAGTTTTAAAAAATTATGAAAATGAGCCTGAGGGGCTCCAGGATCCATTGACATTTATGGAGCCCATAGCCCCTAAGGCTCATTTGCATAATTTTTAAAGCCTTTTTTATGTAAAAACAAGATCTTAAGAAGGTAAAAGAAGAGCAGATCCTGGCAGAGGGGGCACACATCAGTATCTCAGTGTGCTTGGTTTACGATCCTTCATCCTGGTGATAGATATCCATTAAGAAAAATATGCCACTGTTCCTTTAAACCGTTCCTCCCAGCAGCCTCCTTTGTCCACATGAGATACTTTTATCATTTTTCTTATTTTTAAGTGATTATATTTTCACATTTGCATTCTAAGATTCCATCCTATCCCATTAAAATAATTAAGGGGATGTGCACAAAACGTGAATAAATGTGGTGTAAAAATAGCGCTGCTCCCGGTTATACATTTAAACGTCCCTTTTTATTTTGATGTGCTAAATTTGATGCAGGAGGAGCAAAAGGAACATTTTCCTAATGATCACTTGGGCTTTGTAGAGATGTATTATTCTCCTTCTATGAAAGACAGATACATTATTTATGGCAGCGCTGTCTTGCCTCTCGCCCGCTCCGCACCTATCATTTCTATGCACCCTGACTTATACTACTGTACTTTTTGGATAGAAATGGCTACAGGGGTTTCATGTATCCTTTTTTAACTTTGAAGTTTACTTGTACAAAGAAAATCCTACTCCAACACAAATGAGAAAAAGTGATGAGGAAGGTAGGAACGTGTTTACTGTGACCTGATATCCAGGTCACGTTTCCTGACAAATCTTATTTTGGCCACCGGGGGCACTATTCCCTTGCAATAGGCTATTGCCCAATCAATTACCCCAATTAGAAAGGGGTTGCCCTTAATTGGACTGCTTTGATATAATAACAGAGCCACACTTGTCTTCAGGTCATGTGCGGTATTGCAGCTTGGTTCTATTCTCTAGAGCGTTAGTATCCATGCAGAGGAGTGGCACTGGCTTTGGAAGATGGTGGACATGTTTTTTTCTAATTCTGCACTACACATTAAAATAAATCTGTCACCTTTTTAGAAACTACACCCTACAGGAATTAGGAAAAAGGGGACTAAATTCTCCCAGTGAATGAAGTGCTGGTGCACATGCATGACCAAGACGCAGCCCCATAGAGGTCAATGGAGGGCCAGTCACATATACACATCGGCAGGGGCGTAACTAGGAGAGTCTGGGGCCCATAGCAGATTTCTGAATGGGGACCCTCTTTCCCCTTAAATAAATATGCATATTTTTTAATACTCGCACATGGAAGTTACAATCACACACACCAAATATACACACGTACAGCATATACACACTTACATACAATACCATATACAAACATACAGTATGTACGAACCACACACACACACATACAACATATACACACCCAATGCCCCCTGTCACTGCGGACCCCATAGCTGCTATGGCTGCTACCCCTATAGTTATGCCCCTGAACAACGGCACTTCAGTCCCAGGGAGACCCCAACTGGAATTTAGTTTCCCCATTCTCTTGATCCCTGGAGGTCCGAGGCGACTGATTTCCAGTAATCTGCATCCTCACCCACTGTATATTATGGGGCTAGTACTGCATCATATGGGAATCAGTTGATCAGTTTGATTGATGGACAATGACTGGATGAAGTCGGGTGCTCTATGTATATTATAATTCATGATGGGGGTTTTTATATGTAGTAATAACATTTATTAAAGGGACATTGGGGCTTATTTACTAAGGGTCCGCAGGCACCAAGCCTGGCTAATATCTTTATGTCCTTCTTTGAAGATCTGTCCCTCCCCATCCACCGACATAGTCACCACGCTAGGCTATGGCTTAGATACATGGACGACGTGTTTGTGGCATGGGGAGGCACAGAAGATGAACTAAAAGAATGGGTCTTGTTTCTTAATACCCAACACAGATTAATTGAATTTACATGTGAAGTGAATAAAGATGAAATAAGTTTTTTAGATGTATTAGTACGAAGAACAGAAGATAATAAAGTTTCTACTACATTATTTACAAAAGAAGCAGATAGAAATAATTTGCTCGATCGAAAAAGTTTTCATAATCCTAAAGTGTTTAAAGGGATCCCTAGGGGACAGTTCACACGTCTAAGACGCATTTGCGATAGGGATAATGAATATGAAAAACATAAGAAAGAACTGATAAAGAAATTTGAAGTAAAAGGATATGACTACGTAAATCTAACTAATACAGCAAATGAGGTGAGCAAATTAGACACTAAAGAGTTACGCCTGACAAAACCCAAAAGTAAAGAAAAGAAATGTCATATGTTTGTCTCCACATATGATAATCATGCTAACTTAGTTAGGAAAACAATACTAAAACATTGGGATTTATTAAAATGTGATCAGAAATATAAAAAGCTATTTGTGGATCGTCCACGGTTTGTATATAAAAAAGGTAAATCTATAGCAAATCATATTGTAAGAGCGGATATAAAAAAGAAAAAATTGCCCAAACAAGAATTCTTGCGTCCGAGACATACTGGAACGTTCCCATGCCTCGCATGCCAGAATTGTAGTTCTATAATCAAAGGAGATAAGATCTCCCATCCAAGAAAAGGAACCTTAACTCACATTAAAAGTAGATTTACCTGTGACAGTAAAAACGTAATTTATATGATTAAATGTCCTTGCGGAAAGGCATACATAGGACAAACATCTAGACAAATAAAAATTCGTATTAATGAACATAGGTCAGCCATTAAGAATTATGAAAAAAATTTAATAAAAACAACAAAAGAAGGGAAAGAAAAGGGAAAGAAACATTACGAAACATCACTAGCTAGACATTTCTTTGAACATAGACATAATGTGTCTGCACTGAAATGGACAGTATTAGAGGAAGTTGAAGCATACGATAAAGAGAATTTAAAAAGACGCCTACTCCAACGGGAAGTCCATTGGATATATAAATTTGAAACGCTAAATCCAAATGGAATAAATGAAGAATGTAACTTTAATGTATTTCTTTGATCGCTGTCAGTCCTTCACCCCTCCCCCTATGTTGGGGGGGTAAATAACATTTCACTTCTTCCACACAACATTTAAAAAGGAAGAAGAGAAATGCTTTCTTATGCATTGTCTGTTATATATATGTACTAATCGTGCAAGAATTGTAAATAATTTAGATTTAAGTATATGTGTTGAAATGTAATTAAAGTTCCGGCTATTTTTGTATAAATGGAAGAGAGAGTTAGAGATGCGCATGTCTGAGGAAGGAGGCGTGACCTCCGAAACGTCACAAGAATCATGCGAGTGTGTTTTTCTCTCTGCTAAGAAGTGACCGATGGAAAGATCTACTCCTCTGCTGAAATCCACCTGTGAGAAGTCTCCACAAAGCCACGGTACAGTGAAACTCTAAAAATGGGAATTGCTTGCAACCCAAAACATATGTGATAAAGGACTTAGAGGTAATACCTCAAAAGTGATAAAAGAGAAAATCCTGTTGACATGTTTATATCTTTGTAACTAATTTGTGAAAAAGAAATATATAAAAGCAAAAAATTTTTAAACGAAACCTTTTCTAGTGGCTCATTCTACTTTTTATATGTTGCTGATACTGGACATCCTAGGGAGCCTAGTGTGTTCCACTACTTTTGTAATTTTGTGCCAAACAATACCTTTATAATAGTCCGCAGATCGCATTTCCATCGGACATCCCGACATTTTCGGGATTGGCGCCGCTGTGACAGGGATTTAGCAAGGGATTGTGCCGCACACAATCGGTTTTTGGCGGAGAGCACCAGCTTTCATGTGTCGGAAATCGGGGGGTCGTGCCGTCAGATGATCCGACTGATTCGGACTGAGCGCGGGATTTAACATTCAAATTGTAACACATACAATGGACTTACATGCACCGGGAAGAAGAAGGTGAACTCCGGTGGACCTGAGCGGGGAAGTGACACATGCAGGATATCGGGCGCACGATCTTAGTGAATCGCGGCAGATTGTCCGGTCGGACAATGCACATCGGGGACCGCGCCAGGGACGGGTAAGTAAATGTGCCCCATTATTTTTAATACATGTTGGGGCACTGTCTATGATATAAATTAGAATGGGGAGGCTTTATCAATAATATAACTGATGATGTTTCTCTAACTCACTACATAATGTGGGGGTAGCATTACCCCATAATATACACTAGAGATCAAAATGAGAGAACAACATACAAAATGTAAAGCTCAGTGTGTAGTCCTATGTGATCATAGCCCAACGTGAATAAATTAGCAGTAATTTAAGCTTATTTCATAAATTGTATGCATTCTAAAGCACTGAATAAAAATGTAAATTAGATCATTGTAAAAGACACTCATCAAAATTAGAGAACACAGTCAGTTAAGAAGTTATTGATCTGGCACCTGATGCTAATTAAATTCATTATCTGACAAACCCTATTCAACTGGCAGCCTAACTTTCCAGTTTTCACTGCAAAAATGTTGTGCCATTTCAAAGTGACTATTTCTAGAACATTGCATCTTTACAAACTCTCTCAAGTCCCCCAAGAAGGCCGGTCATGCTCAAAAGAAAAATGCAAGAGAGAACAGGATTATGCAGAGAATCTCCATGAGTAATATTTTCACCAATACAGCAGGAATTGCCAGTTCAGCACAGAATAGGGTAAGGATCTGTCTCTTCATACAGTGTCTCAATGTTTATGAGCATTTGGACTGAAAGGCCAACCTCAATGTTTATGAGCATTTGGACTGAAAGGCCAACCTACAGAGACCAAACCTCTCTTTAGTAAAAAAAAAATCAAAAGGCTAGATATACCTTTGCTGAGGAGCATGTTGTGTGGAGAAGGGATCCACAGTTGATTTTGGGAAGAAAGCAAGTTTAAAGAGGACCTGTCACCCTGGAAAACCCACCCACCAAATGTGCCCCCCATAATCGTCCCCCCCAGCCCCTTTCTCCCTCGCCATTTTTATTTGAAATTTATGTGCAGTAAATTTATTTAAACCGATCCGACCTCTTACTAAATAATCGTGTATCTGGCGCGCTGGAAGTCGGCCTTATTCATTAGGGGGCGTGCCCAGGGGCGCACCTGCCATGAGGCGAGTTGAGACTTTCGCCATTCAGATGCAAGTACTATTGCTGACAGCGCAGGACAGCGCAGGACGTCCTGTGCAGCGCTACTGTGACATAGGAAGCGCTTACCAGCGTTTCCTGTGTCACTACCACAGAAGCAGCCTAGAGGAGCCAGGGGGAGGAGGAGCCAGGGGGAGGAGGCGCGGGAGCGCCACATTCAAACCTGTGGCTGGTCTCCCTGGAGGTGCAGCCCGGGCAGAGCTGACAGGAGAAGCCCCGCCCACCAGCCCGGGCCTCCTGCACAGACGAGTCAGCTCCATCCACTGCCATGATGTATCCCCTGCCTGACCTGGACCTGCTGCTGGATAACAGGTAAGTGACACGTGTATATGTGTGTGTCTTCCCTGTGTATATACATGTGTGTGTGTTTTGTCATGTATATATATGTGTGTGTGCTCCCTGTTTATATGTGTTTTGTCATGTGTATATGTGTGTAAAACATGTGATGTGTGTGTATATAGAGGTATAACATATAATAGCTGTATATATATATATATATATATATGTATGTGTGTGTGTGTAATGTGTGTATATATAGGTATGACGTGTAATAGCTGTATATATAGGTGTAATGCATGTGTATATAGAGGTATGACATGTAATAGCTGTATACATAGGTATAATGTGTATGACTTGTAATTACTGTATATATAGGTGTAATGTATTATATATGTGTGTATATAGTGGTATAACATGTAATAGGTGTGTATATATAGGTGCCATGTATGTGTATATGCAGGTATACCATGTAATGGGTGTAGATATAGGTGTAATGCGCGTATACTGTATATACAGGTATAACATTAAATAGGTTTATATATATATATATATATATATATATATATATACATGGAGACATTGGTGGACGCTGTGGAGGATTGTGGAGGCGAAATGGCCAGGAAACTGCAGGGGCAGTATGCATGGATGCCTCTGAGGCTACCTAATCTTGGAATGAGCTGGCGGTCCGCTGCCAGTCGAGCTTTCGCCTGTCCAAGCCCCTGTCTCTCGGCTCCTCCCCACCCAAAATGGGCCTGGGGGCCAGAAGTGTTTGCTTTGAAAAAATTATGATTTTCAAAGCAGGCCGGGTCGTTTGAATATTTCACCTAGGAATAATGGAATAGCATAGTGGTTCTATTTTTAATAGGTTTTTAGGAAAAGATTCCATGATTAAGAGCGACAGTATGGGGCATCCATATTGCGCCGCTATGATTGCAACTTCAGGTCTCCAGCATGGCGGCGACAGATGAGCCGAGTTCCATAATGTATCTGGTGAAACACCCGAAAATTCTGCCTGACACAGCTCGTTTGATAAGGGGACCATGTATGGAGGCAGAAAAGTAGCAGTAGATTAAAGGTGCTGCAGTTAAAACTATGTTAGTTGGATCTTGGGATGGAGCTGGCGGTCCGCTGCCAGGCGCGCTTACTCCTGTCCAAGCTTTTGCCTCTCGGCTCCTCCCCACCTAAAATGGGCCTGGGGGCCAGAAGCGTTTCTTTAGAAAAAATTATAATTTTCAAAGCAGGCAGCACTTCTAAGAACCTTTTGTATAAGATCAAGTGTAGTAGCGTTCTTATAAGTTTGGGTTATGGCGGGTGAGGGGAATGTAAACAGATACCCAAGAAGCGCTGGAATAATATCGGTAAATGATAAAAGTTTGCCAGTATATTTTGTGGATAACACAGCAGGGTGGCTGAGTAAGGGTGTCGTGCACGCCCGAAACGCGTAGGACATTTGTCAGCATCTACACTCTCTATCAAACAGGATGCTCTGTCTTTTTCCATGTATACCTTCCGTGTCATTTTAAAAAGTTCTTGGAATAAAAAGTTTTTCATGGTTTTATCCACACCTGGTGCGGCATGCAATTTTTTCCTGCTGAATTTCTATTCAATCCTCGTGGTCCCAGAGCAGCAGCCAGCACAGCGAATGGACATCAGACGGTGAGCGGAAAATTTAATCTTTTCTTTGTTTTGATCTGTGCTGGACTTCCTGAAATGCGCACAGATGCGGCGCACCTTCGTGAGCAAATCAGACAGATTGGGGTATGTCTTGAGGAAACGCTGAACTATGAGATTTAACACATGGGCCAGGCATGGCACATGTGTCAGTCTGCCGAGTTGCAGAGCCACCACCAGGTTAGGCCATTGTCACACACAACCATGCCTGGCTTCAGGTTCAGCGGTGCCAGCCACAAATCATGATGCCCTGCAATAGCTCTTGGGCGGTGTGCCTTTTATCGCCTAGGCTCAGCAGTTTGAGCACCGCCTGCTGTCGCTTAGCGACGGCACTGCCGCTGTGCCTAGAGCTACCGACTGATAATGCGATGCCCAGGGATGGTAATTCGGAGGAGGAGGTGGAGGAGGGGTGGAAGGAGGAGGAGGCATAGTAGGCCTGAGAGACCTGGACCGAGGTAGGCCCCGCAATCCTCGGCGTCGGCAGTATATAAACAGCCCCAGGGTCAGACTCGGTCCCAGCCTCCACCAAGTTAACCCAATGTGCCGTCAGCGATATATAGTGGCCCTGCCCGGCAGCACTCCTCCACGTGTCCGTGGTCAGGTGGACCTTGTCAGAAATGGCGTTGGTCAGGGCACAGATGATGTTGTCTGACACGTGCTGGTGCAGGGCTGGGACGGCACATCGGGAAAAGTAGTGGCGGCTGGGGACCGAATACCGAGGGGCGGCCGCCGCCATGAGGTTGCGAAAGGCCTCGGTCTCTACTAGCCTATAGGGCAGCATCTCCAGGCTAAGTAATTTGGAGATGTGGACGTTGAGGGCTTGGGAGTGTGGGTGGGTTGCACTGTACTTCCTCTTGCGCTCCAGCGTCTGGGGTATGGAGAGCTGAACACTGCGCATGGAGACATTGGTGGATGCTGTGGAGGATTGTGTAGGTGAAGGTGTGGTTTTCACACGGGAGGTGCCTGGGCAGGGGGCTGACTAGCAGAGGCAGCAGATGACAACAACTTCCCCACTGTCTGACAACCGTGTCTCCTCATTGTCCGACACCTCTTTACACACTTCTTCCACTACGTCAACAATGTCATCATCACCCACAGACTGCGACTGTGGAAAACCTGGGCATCGGAAAAGAGCTCAGCAGCAACCGGACAAGTGGTTTGTGACTGTGGGAAGGGTCCAGAAAACAGTTCCTCAGAGTATGCCGGTTCAAATGCCAAATTTTACTGGGAGGGGGCAGACTGGGGGGAAGGAGGCTGAGGTGGAGGAGCTGGAGGAGTGCTGATTTCGGTGACATGGGTGGACTGCGTGGAAGACTGACTGGTGGACAAATGGCTAGAAGCATTGTCCGCAATCCACGACATCCCCTGTTCGCACTGTTCTGGCCTAGGGAGTGTAGCTCTGTGGCGTTCCACCTGCTCCCTCATCAGCAGGTGGTGTCTCACCCCGCCCAGGACCACGGCCTCTGACCCCTGCAGTAGTTGGACGCCCACGCCCTCGTCACCCCGCCTCCCCGATTTCTGTTGCATGAAAGCCAGTCAGCTGCACCATAATCCGATCGCGTGCGACACAATCCCAATTACAGTTAAAAACCTGTCACAGCGGCGCCAATCCCAAAAATTTCAAAAATCCGACAAAAGTGCCTTCCACAGACCCTTATTAAATAAGGGTAAATGGTGATCTACCGAGATTACATTATTTCTGAAAAAATCAGGTGATCATACATTGTTCTGTCATTTTGATCTCCAGTGTAATTTATAATGGAGGCCTTTTCTCTAATCCATTTAATGCTGTTGGCCGTATCTTTGATATAATTCATGGTGGGAGTCACCTTCTTTAATATAATGAGATATTCGTGTGAAGTGCTGTGGGGTCTTAAAAAGGTTGGTATTGGTACTTGTTCTTTTTCTTATATTCATTCCATTTACAACATATATTAGTCTAGAAAGCAAAACTTTTATGTTTTCCAATATAACTGAGCTATATGAAATGTAGTTGACAGGATAGAAGACAATATTACATTACAGGGGTATGGGGAGGCTGCTGTAGAGAGAAATGTGTAATGAGATTTGTTGTAGTACCATGGATGGTAATAAAATTAGACTGGGAAAAATCTGCTAATTATATATTCTGTGGGACCCGGTTGGGTAAAACTGACATGATAAAGGACAGGTACACTTCACACTGATGGTGAGCACCAGCACTAAGGAGCTGCTGCTCTTTGTCAATGTGACCTTATTCTCCATTTATGAGTTTCACTGACAAGCAAAAAGGTAACAATGTTCTGAACTTTTGACTTTCAGGCTCACTTTCTCCCATCTCTCTCCCTACTTCATCTCTGGAGCTCTGCCGCAGTGATCTTGGGGTTATTCTTTACCTCTCTTACCAATGCTCTTTTGGAGGCCATTGTGCTCTCAGGAACCTTGAGTGTTGCGGATATTCTTTTGTAACTTTGGCCAGATCTGTGCCTTGCAACAATTATGTCTTCACGACCCTAGTCACAAGCCTCTCACTCGGCCAAAACCAATTGGCTACGATGTACTGATGAGACCCATCCAGGTCGAAAAAGTGCAGTCTACAGTTGGGAGTCTGTTCCTTCTGGAATAGATATACTGGTTTGGTTTTAATGTCATAATGTTTCCTGGAGGTCATGCTTGATATCAGGGTAGCTAAAAGAGGTGTGGTTTTTCTTAAACCATCATGGAAAACTTTGCATATTTTCTGAGCTCCTTAGGCAGTTCCTTAGACTTTATGATTCTCGTGCTCTGACATGTACTGTGAGCTGTGAGGTCTTATATAGACAGGTTTGTTCCTTTTCTAATTAAGCCCAATCATTTTAATTAAACTCAACTGGACTCCAATGAATGAGTAGAACCATCTCATGGAGGATCAGAAAGAAAAGGAGCCAAGTATGCGGAAGCAGGGCAGCTGAGTGTCGGAGACAAGCAGATAGGAGTGGCAGCAGAGGCTACTGGCACATGGAGTAGCCTCTGCTCCCACTGCCCGGAGAGAATACTCCACACCCCAGTAGCCTCTGCCAGCAATTAGCATATAAGTTTAACTGTAGTTTAGTGTAGTAACAATAATTCCTTTATTTATATAGTGTACAAAGATTACGCACAGAGCTTATCACATCAGTCCCTGTCCCCATGGGGAGCACAATTTAATCAACCTACCAGAAGATTTTGGAGTGTGGGAGGAAACCGGAGGACCAGAGGAAACCCACACATACATGGAGAGAATTAGAAAGTATTCTAGAATTGGTTAAAGATAGATAAGGTGTTAGAAGGTCACTGGGAACCTATGCACGGATCTACCTTAATAGGTGAATTTCTGATGGTAGGTTTCCCCTAAAGGTAAACAGTAAAGCAGACCAGGAGGGATACATGATGAAGGTGGCAGCTCATAGGAGAGACTTTGCTGACTTCTTCTGCTGTGATCTAGCGTCTTCCTCCACGCAGGATATACTGGACAGTCTGTCGGGCCAGTGCAGGGAAGTGCCAGATTTATGATTTCTTAATGCATCGGTCGCACCCAGCATTATACCCGAGCAGAGCACTTTTAGTGCAGGTTCCCACATTCTTAGTGCCCCGATGTGGCAGTCCGTGTTGTCCCAGATGACAGATGACGCTCTATTATATCACGCTAAATTCAAGAGATCTAAAAATATTCAGGGCCATTTGTTTACTCCCAGCTAAGTTTGCGGTACGATAACCTCCTATCGTAATGTCAATGCCAGACATCACCTGAGGGGATGTGATGGCTTCCCTGAAATAAGATCTTATCAGTTAATAGGCAGAAGATAGATGTGTTCCTGTTTGATAAGGTTGAAATACTAAATTCGGGATTAGTAAGAAAGTAAGGAGATGGCTTTTCTCAGGATATGTCCGGTCTGGCGATCTGCCGCGGCTTCTTGTGAGGGGTTGTCTAGCAAATAATTCATATTGTTGGTGTAAGCAAAAGTTCTACAATTTTCCAATATACTTTCTATATCAATTCCTCTAAGTTTTCTAGATCTCTGCTTGCTGTCTATAGAAAGCTTCCATGTTTATTTCCAGTGGATAGAAATCTGTCCATGGTCTTGTGATTGGCTACACAGATGCACGAGTCATGAGTAACACACGGCTCTGATTATGATCACGGACAGATTTCTATCCACTGGAAGTAAACAATGAAGCTTCCTATAGAATGACAGCAAGCAGAGATCTAGAAAACCATGAGAAATTGATTCAGAAAGTATGAATGTTTCATTACACAAACAATATCAATTATTTGCTGAAAGTAGACAAACCCTTTAATATTTCATAAATGGAGCACTCTATGACTATCATCATAACTGTGGAGCTATATCAGCTGCAGAGGTCGCACTTGCAACTGTGCCTCCTTATTACTTATCTCAATATGGCAGGTTCCCCTTCCTCACAGCACCAAAGTTAGGTTTTCTACTGTCAAGTGGGTGGTCCTGGGATGGAACAGCTAGACCAGGACATGAAGCCATATGCCAGCCCTATATACGGAGGATCCTGAGACATACGACATATATATGAAGACCCAAGAGGCCAGATACACATTACTTCTCAAGAATAATAATAATAATAATTCCTTAATTTATATAGATTCCGCAACGCTACACAGAGCTTGTCAAATCAGTCCCTGTCCACAATGGGGCTCACAATCTAATCATCCTACCAGTATGTTTTGGAGTGTGGGAGGGAACAGGAGACTCCGGAGGATGCACCCCACTCAAGGTACTTATGTAGAAAGTAGTGCTACAGCAACACTAAGGTAGCTCATGACAAATATGTCATAAAGTACACTGTGCCTCCACTTGTAGACATTGTAACTGCTAAGATGTGCTTAATTCCCTTTCCTGTTCTTATTACCATCAAGAACCCAATGCAAGACCTCCTCAAAGACATTACTAATACCACCAGTAGCCAGGTGCACTTTGGGGGTACAATATCTATGCTTCTTCTTCCCTGGTGCCATACAGGGCCATAACTAGGAAAGGCAGGGCCCCTTAGCAGACTTTTGAATAGGGTCCCACTTACTCCTTTAAAAAAATATATACATACAGTATACACACACCACATATACATACATACAGTACCATATACACCCATGCATTGTATACACAGACATACAGCAGATACACATCACATATACACACACATTTAGAGCATATAAACACATACAGCATAAGCTGGGCCCCCTGACACTGTGGACCCCATAGTAGCTACTATGGCTGCTACTCCTATAGTTACACCCCGATGCCATATCTGTAGCCTGTAGTAGAGACCAACAGTTTGTCAGTAAATGATCCAGCAACCAGGAGATTCAATTAACATCACAGTTATAGAGAAAGTGAGGAAGAAAATACCAAGACAAAGAAAGGTGAAGGTGACAATGGTGGAAGATGTAGCAAGAGATGGGATAGAAAAGTAATAAATAAAGGGAAGTAATTCTGCAGATAATTGATGTCGCAGTAGTTACAAAACAACAAAAAGCTCCACAAATCAGTGTTTTCCATTCAGTGTCAGACTCTACAAATCACTAGTGACGGCACAATACAGGCTTCCACCATCTCTATTGACCCTTCAATGTAGATCAAGGTTCATTAGTGTCCGCGGAGATCCCAGAGGACAGGACATTTAACATCTCTGGCTCCCAGCATCACAAGGCCGTGACGTTATTGAGTGGACCTCAAGCACTTTGCTGCTCATTTCCACCTATTCACCAATCATTGCCTGGCTCTTTCAAGGATACTTAAAGGAACTATAAATACAGGAAAAATACAGAAAAGTCTCTACTACTCTGATCATGTTCCTACTCCTCATGCAAGAAAAACAAGAACTATACAGGCAGTCCCCGGGTTACGTGCAGGATAGGTTCTATAGGTTGTTTTTGTATGTAAATTGGAACTGTATACTTTATAATTGTAACCCCAGCCAAATTTACCTTTTTGGTCTCAGTGACAATTGGGTGTTAAAAATGTTGGATTGTCATAAAAACCGGGATTAACAATACATTTTAATTACAGACATAACTTCTGCCTTGCAGCGCTGGGGTCCTGGGTTTGATTCCCGCCCAGGTCAACATCTGCAAAGAGTTTGTATGTTCTCTCCGTGTTTGCGTGGGTTTCCTCCGGGTCCTCCGGTTTCCTCCAAAACATACTGATAGGTTGATTAGATTGTGAGCCCCATGAGGACAGGGACCGATTTGACATGCTTTGTGCAGCGCTGCGTAATCTGTGTGCGCTATTTAAATAAAGAATTATTATTATAACTGTTACACATGATCATTGTAGCCTACAGTACAGTAAATTATCAACATCCAGAGGTCCGTTTGTAACGAGGGGTCGTCTGTAAGTTGGGTGTTCTTAAGTGGGGTACTGCCTGTATTGTGTAAAAAAATCTTCCATATGGGTAGCTGGAGATCAGCCATCTGTAAGAAAACTAAACATACACTAAGAACCCTAAAATCCATCTTGTCTTGTGTGTTAGTGGGTTTTAAATTTTCAAAAAGGTGCCTCACCTGTAAGGACGGCAGTGCTGGGGTTCCAGTTCTCCTTGGTCAGATTATTCTCCCTCTCTTGATCAGACATCTGTGAGCTTATTAAAGTAGTATGTACTGGCCCTAAGGGATCTCTTACTTTCTCTTGCTCTTGCAGACTCCAACTGAGCTGCAGCTGGTTTATCTGCCAGGAGAATCCACTGATTGACCTACTAGGATGGGGTAGCCTGAAATATCCTGAGATACTTCACACGCATGATATTAACTGCAAAGAGAGAGCATGCACAGTGTATTCTACAGCACTTACCCTATACAGTACCTGCAGTTTTTCATTGGCTCTACTAAGCTTGAAGGACATGTATTTTCCCACTAAATTATGGAGGTCACTAATTTTACCACATAAACTGGTATAAGCCTAGGGTTCCAACCCCACAGTTTTAGTGACACCTCATAAATTGGTGCCTGCCCTCCACGATAGTTTTAGTGCAACATTTGAAGTCCCCCTTCCACCCCAAGCTTCTGTATTCCCTCCCGAGTTTTGAGTATCATATGAAGATTGTGCCCCTTTTAAGTTAAATGCTCTTTCCATCCACCTCCAATTTTTGTGCCCCCTCATATTATTTGTGCCCACATCTCCCTTCAATGCCCTCTTATTTATTATAAACCTGGTTCTTACCTCCTCATGGTTTCGTCTTTACCGATTCCCCTTCTTTGCCCCCTTATATGTTTTGTGGCCCCTCATATTTTTCTGACCTCCATCTTACCATCTTTTTTGCATGACAATAAAAAAAGAAAGAGCACTTACCTTTCTTTCCCAGTGTGGATCAGGAACTCAGCCACTGTAGTCCAACGCCGGAGATGTGGGGACATCACTTCATCACGTCACCATTGCTGGGATACCGTGGGGCACATTTACTAAGGGTCCATGGACCGCGATTCAGTCGGGTTTTCCCGAATATTTCCATTTTGCAACGTTTTGCGCCAAATTGTCCCGGGTTTTTGGCACACGCAATCGGATTGTGGCGCATCGGCACCGGCTTGCACGTGACAGAAATTGGGGGGCGTGGCCATTGGACAACCGACGGATTAGGAAAAAACGCGGAATTTAAAAAACCAAATGTGTTGCAAGATCAAGCACTCACGTGCACCAGGAAGAAGAAGGTGAACTCCGGCGGACCTCGGCACAGCAGCGACACCTGCAGGAAATTGGACGCACGATTTTAGTGAATCGCACCGGACCCGAATTCTCGTCAGACAACACACCGCGGGATCGCAACGGGACCGGGTAAGTAAATGTGCCCCAGTGTGTTTTCAGTGTGTGTCTTGATCCCTGATTTGCCACAGCATTCAACAGTATAGGCAACTTAAGCAGTAGCGCTCTACGAGCTGATACGGTGGAAGGAGTACGTGTTTAAGCACGTGTCTGCAGCAAGTGGGTACTGGGTATGCTTTGCCCAGTCAATGTATACTCAAACAAAGGGGGCTTCATATACAGAAAACATATAATATACACCTGCGCTGACTAGTTAATAAGACTCAATGAATGACTTTAAATGAAATTCACACAAGGGGCCACATTTATCACTTTTGTGCGCCTAAGTGTAGTAGTTGCGCCTAAATTCGGGCGCACTGTTTTGCCAGAATTATCACAAGCTACAACCATCTGTGATAAGTATATTTTCTGCCTCTTATTAATCACTTTACTTTAACACAGTTTAGGCGCAATTTTGGCGCAGTTTAGGCGCAATGTTAGATTCGAGCACTTACATGTGATCCTGCTACAAGCTCCTCTCTGCTTCTCCAACAGCCCAGAATGGAGATAACACTCACAGCAGCACCCAGGTGTGTGACACCCTGCACCCAGTGACCTCCTCAGCAGGGGCTTCTCCTGGAGGGGATCCCCCAGTGCTGGTCTCCTGCTGCACCCCTGTAATTCTGCACAATATCCCCCTCAGACACTGTGCAGAATTACATGGGGGACACTTGTTTGTAGTATCTGCAAACTTGTGCAAGCTTCTGCAAACTTGTGCAAACTTCTCTTCTCTCTTGCTGTGAGCTCAGCGTTTTGCAGATTGTTTTGTAAATAGAAGGTGATGAAGTGTAAATAGAGTCTGCAGCTCCTGTCTGTAATGTATCTAATGTATCTATTAGATGTACCAGTGTCTGGCTGAGCTTTGCTGCTAGAAATGAGCTGTTCTGCAAAGGGGCTCAGTGCTTTCTTCTCAGATAACGCCACCTTCGGGCTGGAGTGTTTTTGCGCCCGTTTTTGCGCCTAAATGCAAAAGTCGCACGTGATGAATATCATTAGGCGCAGCAAAACATCTGGAATTGAACGATAGATGAGGGAAAGGTGGTTATTTTAGCTGCGCGGCTAATTTGACGTTTAATCGCAAAAATGGCGCAAAAACGGTGCGCCTAAACGAAAAGGCGCAAAAAAGACAGAAAAAACAAGTGATAAATGTGGCCCTATGTTTTTTATGCAGTTACCACATAGATATTTGTGGTTTGGTTAATGAATAGACCCAATTGTAAATAATTACCTACATACAAACGAGGGTCTATGGCAGAGTATCCCTGTCTCAGTTTCTTCTTCTGGTTCCACAGGTAGATTGGTAGTCTTCTCCTCCAAGTACTGTTCCCTAAACAAAAGATGCTGAGGACTGGGATTGTTCTCCTTAAATACCTGCTACCAGGAGAGAAGGGGTTACATTTCAGCATAAAAACAATAACAAAGAGTTCTCCCATAGACTTACATTGAATTTCCATACTATTCTATGGCAGCAAGATTGTAAAGTGTAAACAACTTTCCAGACAGCACCTGTCATTCTAATGGTCAGACTGTCTGCTTGTCTGGTAAACAAGTCTGTTTTACTTTTGCTAAACAATCTCTACTATAGATTAAAAATTACTGGCTCATCTTTACTTAGAGATGTTTATTAACCATTTATACTAGTCTATACACTATACAGTAATAATAAACAGAATTGATATGAAATTTGAAAGGTAAATTGTGCTGAAAAACTTGGCTTATACACAAGTATATACGGTAAGTCATGTATTATAATTTTTCCCTCACATTCCATTTTACAGGAAAAAAATTGAAATATTCTTATCACAAATGTTACCACAACATTGAATCCTCCTAAACATTGTATCTGATGAAGACAAAGAAATCGATAAAGAGTAAAATAAAAGGATAACAATAATACATTATACGGCAGGCAGATACCATGACAGTCACTGCAGTGAGGTCAGACAAATAGAACAGAAACCCTTGTCGCATGTTACATGTAACTATACAGCAAAAGGAGCTGTCCAGCTGCTGATCTCTGTGGACTGAGACCAGAACAATAGCAAACCCACCCAATGGATGTTCCACATCAGTTCCACATCAGATGAGGAATTAGGGACCATCAATGACCAGTGAAAATTTTTTTCCACTTGTCAATTAACTATGATTTAGAAGTTGGAAACGTAGTATTGCGCTCAACACTTTTGAATGAAAATTTCAACTGTATCAAGATAGGTTTTTCCATTCTTGTTAGTAGAATTGTCATTTTTATTGCCCATTTTTTTGTCTGTATTTTCATGCCCATATGACTTTATACCGACAAGGGGAGGGCTGACCCCCATGAGGGTTGTATGTTCATATCTCTGCTTTAGGTTTTGTTGTTGTTCTACTTCTTCTGTAAGAGTTGGAAAAAAGTAATGGCAATGCTGGATGTTACTGTCATTTTTCCGAAAAGAAAGAGTCCTGCACATCTCAAAGAATGCAGTTTCATGATGGAGCCAAGACAAATGGTAACCTATAGTTAGCTGGATGCACCAATTTGCCGCACCATGAACTAAGCCAATAAACAGGTTGTCAAGTTAGAGTAGACAGTAGTAGTAGTAGAGTAGACATCAACATTTAAGGCCATCCTTTGTCCATAAGTATGGCTATGGAGGATCTGATTTGTATTATTTTGTTCTTATGTTACATTCTGTCCTCACCAGTCTGACCACTACTTTATTCCATTCCTGATTGTCTTCATTCAATTCCACCACATGTGTCTGTCTCCTGTTGATTTTTCTAACAGGTTATGTGTGAGGGAAAGATTTTTTTCTCCACTCTTCCGTCCTGCTGGTCTGCTTTGTCTAGAGCTCAAAGAACTGGTACAATAAGCTTCTGGACCAGGATTCTCATAAAAGGTTTGTCTGCTAATTTCTTCTTGCTTGCTGTAAGTCTTTTTTTTAAGCTTTATATCATTTAGTTTGACTTCTGTAAATTGCATTCCATGGGCCACATTTATCACTTTTGTGCGCCTAAGTGTAGTAGTTGCGCCTAAATTCTGGCGCACTGTTTTGCCAGAATTATCACAAGCTACAACCATCTGTGATAAGTATATTTTCTGCCTCTTATTAATCACTTTAACACAGTTTAGGCGCAATTTTGGCGCAGTTTAGGCGCAATGTTAGATTCGAGCACTTACATGTGATCCTGCTACAAGCTCCTCTCTGCTTCTCCCACAGCCCAGAATGAAGATAACACTCACAGCAGCACCCAGGTGTGTGACACCCTGCACCCAGTGACCTCCTCAGCAGGGGCTTCTCCTGGAGGGGATCCCCCAATGCTGGTCTCCTGCTGCACCCCTGTAATTCTGCACAATATCCCCCTCAGACACTGTGCAGAATTACATGGGGGACACTTGTTTGTAGTATCTGCAAACTTGTGCAAAGTTCTCCTCTCTCTTGCTGTGAGCTCAGCGTTTTGCAGAATATTTTTTAAATAAAAGGTGATGAAGTGTAAATAGAGTCTGCAGCTCCTGTCTGTAATGTATCTAATGTATCTATTATATGTTCTAGTGTCTGCATTGTATCTAATGTATCTATTATCTGTTCCAGTGTCTGCAGTGTATGTAATGTATCTACTATATGTTCTAGTGTCTGCAGAGTATCTAATGTATCTATTTTATGTTCTAGTGTCTGGCTGAGCTTTGCTGCTAGAAATGAGCTGTTCTGCAAAGGGGCTCAGTGCTTTCTTCTCAGATAAAGCCACCTTCGGGCTGGAGTGTTTTTTATCCCGTTTTTGCGCCTAAATGAAAACGTTGCAAGTGATGAATATCATTAGGCGCAGCAAAACATCTAGATTGGTAAGATAGATGAGGGAAAGCTGGTTATTTGTGCTGCGCGGCTAGTTTGGCGTTTAATCGCAAAAATGGTGCAAAAACGGTGCGCCTGAATAAAAAGGCGCAAAAACAACAGAAAAAACAAGTGATACATGTGGCCCCATGTCTCTTTGGCTTTTTCTGACTATCTGTTTTGCCTATTTTCTGACTATCGATTCTGTACTGCGCTGTCCTCTTGGTTCTGACCTGTATTTGTCCCTCCAGTCCATTCTAGCCTTTTCCTCACTGCATTACACTTGGCGTACATGCATACATGTGCTGTTCTTGGCTGCAAACAACATATTGCTCTTCCACTGTTTGAGATCCATGTGTCAATGGCATGTAAAGTTTGCTTCCAAACAGATGACAGCAAAAAAAAGCTGTCTTATGGTTTGGAAACCACAACCCTTTGCATAAGACCATAGACATGAATGTGTTGAATAAACACATAGCACATGGATCCTTAAAGGACACCTGTCATCAGGTTTGTGTCACTTGTCCTGTCACCTCTACCTGTTGGAGCAGCTCACAAGGATCCCATCCCAGCCTTTATCTAGTTATTTCATACATTATTCACTGTAAAATCATCTATTCTTTATTATGTAAATGAGGCTAGTCACATGGTCAGAGGCAGTGATGTCACCCCTGTTACCCCTCCCCTCTCCTCCCCCTGCTCATGTCTGTGTGTAATGTATAGTAAAGCATAGTTAGTGCATCTGCTGACATGCTGCATCCTCCTAATACACATGTGTGATACACAGACATCAGCTACACATGAATCTGTGGTAACATGGCTGCATCCTGGAGCTGCTGTATCTCTCCTATACACACACACATGCACACACAGGCTGCAGGGGGTGTGGCCACCAGCACCAGGAAGCACATCATTATACAGCCTCACATCATTATACAGGCTGTCAGTCAAGCACTGGGGGGTGTGGCTGTGCCTCCCACTCATGAATAAGCTGGACAGCTTGAATATGCTAATGCTTCATTGGAAATTTCACAGGTCATTTGAATACAGCTTTAGGACCTCATTGGTTAGGTTTACAGGCCTGTAGAGGGACAATAAAGGGATAGAGGCAATGCTCTCTGTCAGTTTATGAAAATATATTTAGTTTAGAGGGGTTATTTTGCATGACGGGTTCTCTTTAAATGAAATCTACCATTTCATGCATTATGAAGCAAACATACCTTGAGAATGCTGTCGCTACACTGATGCAGGATCACATCTTGGTTAATCCCTGTGCTCAGTGGTTTTGCTGATATAGAGATAACATTATGATAATGAAGTTCTGTCGCTTTCAGCGTGCGCGTGCCCTAGCACATGAGTTGTTCTCTGCAGGAGAGAATGATGCAATCACTCTTCTCCCTGCCAGACAGAACAATCAATTGCTGCACCATCCCCCAGCAGCTGTGGATGAGTGATCCAGCTCCGGATGATTAGTTGTGTCTTGACTAATCTCCATTTGTAATTCCAAGCTCCCGTGTGTAATGTGTTATGCCAGCCTGACCCAGCTTTCCCAAGGTCCTGAATGTTATAATTGTTTTTTCAGCAAAACCACTCAGCTCGAATTAACCAAGATATGATCCTGCATCAGTCTCGCTGCAGCATTCTCAAGGTATGTTTTCTTCATAATGTATCAAATCAAATAGTAGGTTTCCTTTAAAGGGGCTTTTCCATACATTAGAATTTATTGCACATGCCATAGACTTCAGTAGATGCTGGGTCCAACTCTGGGACCCACAGCAATCTCAATAATGAAGCACTGCTGCCATGATCTATGGGTCCTCAGGTTTATCATTCACCATTAAACATTGGGATTTGGCGCATTTCTAGACTTTCTGGTCTAAGTTTTAGACACTATTGGTAAGTAAGTCGCCTCAATATCTTAATATATATATACAGTATATGAATGAATACTCATTTTTAATTTATATATACAAGTAAAAGAAAAAATAGCACTTACACTACTCATAAAATACTGCCTGGAGCTATTAAGGGACGGATCTGCTGTGTGGAGATAAGGAAAGTGCTGACACAACACGGGGAATCATATTGTTCCCCAGAATATCTCTACTACACACCAGTAGGGAATGTATTGGAGAAAACATATGTATGGACTGTCCTTGACACAAAGTGGATACAAGATCAATGAACACAGTGTTAAAAAGTTGTGAAAGCCTTAATGGATGGAGAAAAATGTTCATTGATTGCAGAATGGAATGTAAATTGTTGCAATAATCTTCAAATATTACAATATAAATAGAGAAATAGAGATGGAAGAAATATTAGTAATTTCTTAGTAGATCTTTATAGCCATAAAAACAAAGAGCTCTGAACTTCCTGCTGAATACACCTCCTCCATAGCACCACACTTTTCACATCTTGCTCTCCTTTTTATCTAAAAATAAGTTGTTTTAAAAATGTACTTAAAAAATTCATATAAATTAGCTCAGCGCTTTCTGCTCTATGGCATGCTGCCTGCAGATAGGACACTATGTACAATCCGATCAGTTCCACCAGGACACTATGTACAATCTGCTCAGCTCCTCCTGCTCTATAACATGCTGCCTGCAGATAGCACACTATATATAAATGTTCTGCTCAGCTCCGCAATCCTGCTCTAAACATGCTGCCTGCAGATAGGACACTATGTACTATCTGCTCAGTTCCTCCTGCTCTATAACATGCTGCCTGCAGATAGGACACTATGTACATCTGCTCAGTTCCTTCCAGTGACACTATGTATCAATCTGCACAGCTCCTCCTGCTCTATACATGCTGCCTGCAGATAGGACATATGTACATATGCTCAGTTTCCGGATAGACTGGAGTTATCGCCCTTAGGGCCAAGCCCCCTCACACGTGGTTTATCTCTCAATCCGCCTGTCCGCTTGTTCATTCTCCGATTTTGACCTCTATAACATGCTGCCTGCAGATAGGACACTATGTACAATCTGCTCAGCTCCTCCTGCTCTATAACATTCTGCCTGCAGATAGGACCCAAGTACTATCTGCTCAGTTCCTCCTGGTCTATAACGTGCTGCCTGCAGATAGGACACTATGTACAATCTGCTCACCACCTCCTGCTCTATAACATGCTGCCTGCTGGTAGGACACGTTATACAATCTGCTTAGCTCCTCCTGCTCTAAACTAATAGTGGACTTCTAAATCAAAATATTTGCCAGAGCTGTGTGTTATAATGGGCTATGCACCTGTGTGACATCACATGACCAGTGATATAATGAGCCATGCACCTGTGTGACATCACATGACCAGGGATATAATGAGCCGTGCACACAGCGCCCCCAGCTACAGAAGGTCAGCCAGAGA
Source organism: Engystomops pustulosus (assembly GCA_019512145.1). Taxonomy (NCBI): domain Eukaryota; kingdom Metazoa; phylum Chordata; class Amphibia; order Anura; family Leptodactylidae; genus Engystomops; species Engystomops pustulosus. Next base: position 11,217,362 of record CM033643.1, on the reverse strand, counting down.
AGTGCCTGCTTTCTTCCTTTGCTGAGATGCCTGCCGCCGCAGATGACCTCCCTGCTGTTCCAGCTCCAGCTTCTGGGTGCCCCATGTCAGCAGTTCCAGTTTCTACCACCAGATGTCTTCAGGTGACAGATCTCAACACTGCTTTCTTCACCCAGGCTGATGATGTCCATGCTGCAGTTCCTGCTCTCATGCCTGCAGCCATTGCTCTTGAGCAGCAAGAAGATTAACCCTGAAGGGCTGAAAGCCTTCTTCAGGTACTGTGTACATATGTATATTTATTTCCATTATCCCCACAGAGTCAGAAACTGTCCTGAGACTCTTACCCTTATTTATTTCAGTCAAGAGACATATCTTGCACTGCCCACTGTCATGTGCTATGATAGCACCCCTTCCTCTGCCACAGCAGAGATTCCTACAAAGGACTCTGTCCCTCTACACATAGAGGAGACCCTTTGCTTCTTTTATTGCACTTTTCCCCACATCAAGGGCTGTACCCAGAAGATGGACTTTGCTATTAAAGACCTTCTGAGAGACTTTTGCCAACTCCAAGGAAAAGTTGCTATTGCTAATGACTTCTTATATTGCACTTAATGCCTTCCGTTTTAGGTATGGACATTTTGCTTGCACTTTTATGCCTTTCCCTTTTCAGGTAAAGAGACATTTTTTCCTGCTACCCTGAGTAGCCTACCTCCTGTAACGTTTGTAACGTTCAAGATGTGTACCCATTGGGCTCCTAAGCCAATGTGAATTTACCTACTGTTTGCACACTGTCATAATATATGCCAGTAGTCTGCATTAACCCTTTCATAGGCTTTACAGGTTGTAGTGTGGCTGTGTCGGACCGTCTTTTTGCAAAACACTGACCGCTTCCTTATCCCCCAAACCGAGGTTTGCACGTGGGGGTAGTCCGTAAACTGCGGGTCCTTCGGGGACCGGGGGTGTTACAGAGTTAGCACCTGGATGCCACTCATACTATGGGTAAGGATGTCAGTCAGGAGGTACTCGTGTCGCATATGCTAACGCAATGCAGATATACACATATATTTGTCGCCAGGGAAGAAGTGTTTACATAACAAATATACAGGCCTTGGTGCAAGGAGTGGATTACAGGACATGACACCACACCTTTCCTACTGTACAGTTCGGTTTAATGGCGTTAGCGACCAACTGTCTTACTTCGCATTTACATATATGTGTCTTAGTCCGACACCAACCCAGGTGCCTGTCTCCAGGACCATGGGCGGTTTGTCCCTACACCTCACATAGCCTGCACTTCCCCGAAGTGCCCGTATCTACCTCTGCGCCCCCAAACCATCTGTAGTCGAGCCGAGGGCGGCTCTTTCAATTGCCCCGGGGGTATGCAACACCCTCGCCGATGCAAGGCGAAGGAGTGCTTGCGAATAAGCCCCATAGCATGTCACCACATCACACAGGGGACATTGCAGTGGGTAATCCTGCCTGGCAAGGCAGAAGTTAATCTGTGTATGATGTAAAAGTCTAGTATCCAATGATCTGTGTTACATCCTGTCTCTGTGAGCTGAGAGGTAATTGGAGGAGCAGCCACCACCTGACCAAGGGGAGATAATAAAACCCCTGACCAAGAATATTCTAGAAGAGCATTTAGCTGAGCAGTAGCTCAGAAGCAGACTGGAGTCTCTCCAGTACAGACTCTTCGGAGTCTGTACAGCTAGCACTCCAGACCAGAGCAGGAAGAGCCTAGCCCCTGCCTGAAGTGGAGCTAATAGCTAGTGAGTGAGGAAAGGGGTATCATCCTACCTTCAAGGGTGATACCTGAAGATATCCAGGATAAAGCTGAAGCTTCCTATTAGGACACAGCTACCTCCCAGCCTGCCATTGCATCCAGGCTGGCGATCTACATCCTGTGGCTTCCTCCAAGTACCTCTCCAGCACTCCACCATCTTGTTCAAGGCACGTTGCTGATGTTCCTGTCGGTTCCAATAAAGAACTGTAAGTGTTTCTGTTCAACCTCTGCCTCCGTCTGGTCCCTGCTGCTCCGGCTGTCACCATCACGGGCACCCTGTCCACCACACAGAGACTCATACTCTAGACACCAAAGGGTTGCCCCAGGGTGATCCGCTATAGCAGCCTCTCCCTCATCATTTCTTGCCAACACCACCCTGCTGGAGACCTGTCAGGCTGTAGGACAGCCCTCCGGTTCCCCATACCAAGCACCGTGACACAAGCGTGCTTAGGCCGCAAACGCCAGCCACTCAGGTACTGCGGGTCCAGGCTGTCTCCAGGCCCCAAGAAAAGGCTAGGCCCCGGTGGGGGATGTTGCAAGTGGCGTCACGAACAGGATATATACTTCTGTGCCTTATCCTGGCACTAAAGACTGTACTTTATTAAGAAACGATTGTACTGCCTAACCCTGCTGCCATTCTGGTTTAGGCCCAAGTGACTTTGTGTGATTCACAGTGAACTGTATTACTGCTGCCACGTGCTGTCGAGCTCCGCTCCAACACTCAAGAGGTTAAACCCTGCAAAGAACTTTGTCAGCTCTGCTACAACCGGCGCTGCCGCGCCTGAACTATTTTACTTCAGAGACTGTGGCGCAGCAAGTAATTCCAGCCCGCCAAAACCTTCACTGGCGGGAAAACCCAGAGGCATTGCTAAGCTTCGCCCCCTGCGCGTATGGCGCGAATCCTGCCTCAGCGCGCTGTGGCACAGCAGAAAATTCAGCCCGCCACAGCTCCTGGCGGGAAGGACTTAAGCCCCGCCCTCTGGCGCGAAAGTTTCCCGCTCCACCTCAGCGCAGGAAGTGAACCGCTGACCGCCTCGTGGAGTGAAGACGCAGCCACCATTGTAGCGAGACCGAGGCCTTCACCTCCCAGTGAGGGACCGGAGTTCCTTGAGGCCTTTGAGACTCTAATCATTGTGGCAGCACATCCGGTCCGGAGACCTTTTGCTGCGCACCGGCTGCATCGCGGTACAACTCGGGCCTCCTTTGCGGACACTTACCTCCGGTCTGGGACGGAGAGTGCCCCTCTACACGCATCGAGTTTGCTAGCTGCCGGACTTCTCTGTAATAGGTCCAAAATGGCAGACCCTCCTCAGCAGCCATCTTCCCCGGCTGGGACTCTGGTTCCACCCCTGCAGAGGACCCTCTCCACTATCGGTGGCCAGGTTCCATATGCACCGGAGGGTTTTCGTTTTGTTTTGGGGAACCTGCCGGAGCCAGCCCGAGAGGGGGAGAGACCTCTGCTATTCCCCTGGGCTCCCATTGCCCTGGAAGCTATCTCAGAAGAGCCCAACACTCCTGTAGCCATTGCTGACCGTCCTGCGGAGTATCCAGGGCCACCTGCTAAGAGGCCCATGCTGTTCGGTGAGCACGCCCTGCCAGCTACAGAGGTTACCACCGTCAGCGCAACAGCGCCCCCAAGAGCTACAGGTCAGTCCAGGAACAACAATCCTTCAGTTGTCAGCAATGAAGAAGTTACAGCTCCTGCGGTCATCATCATGCGCTCCACAGCGCCCCCAGCTACAGAAGGTCAGCCAGAGAAGTGCCTGCTTTCTTCCTTTGCTGAGATGCCTGCCGCCGCAGATGACCTCCCTGCTGTTCCAGCTCCAGCTTCTGGGTGCCCCATGTCAGCAGTTCCAGTTTCTACCACCAGATGTCTTCAGGTGACAGATCTCAACACTGCTTTCTTCACCCAGGCTGATGATGTCCATGCTGCAGTTCCTGCTCTCATGCCTGCAGCCATTGCTCTTGAGCAGCAAGAAGATTAACCCTGAAGGGCTGAAAGCCTTCTTCAGGTACTGTGTACATATGTATATTTATTTCCATTATCCCCACAGAGTCAGAAACTGTCCTGAGACTCTTACCCTTATTTATTTCAGTCAAGAGACATATCTTGCACTGCCCACTGTCATGTGCTATGATAGCACCCCTTCCTCTGCCACAGCAGAGATTCCTACAAAGGACTCTGTCCCTCTACACATAGAGGAGACCCTTTGCTTCTTTTATTGCACTTTTCCCCACATCAAGGGCTGTACCCAGAAGATGGACTTTGCTATTAAAGACCTTCTGAGAGACTTTTGCCAACTCCAAGGAAAAGTTGCTATTGCTAATGACTTCTTATATTGCACTTAATGCCTTCCGTTTTAGGTATGGACATTTTGCTTGCACTTTTATGCCTTTCCCTTTTCAGGTAAAGAGACATTTTTTCCTGCTACCCTGAGTAGCCTACCTCCTGTAACGTTTGTAACGTTCAAGATGTGTACCCATTGGGCTCCTAAGCCAATGTGAATTTACCTACTGTTTGCACACTGTCATAATATATGCCAGTAGTCTGCATTAACCCTTTCATAGGCTTTACAGGTTGTAGTGTGGCTGTGTCGGACCGTCTTTTTGCAAAACACTGACCGCTTCCTTATCCCCCAAACCGAGGTTTGCACGTGGGGGTAGTCCGTAAACTGCGGGTCCTTCGGGGACCGGGGGTGTTACAGAGTTAGCACCTGGATGCCACTCATACTATGGGTAAGGATGTCAGTCAGGAGGTACTCGTGTCGCATATGCTAACGCAATGCAGATATACACATATATTTGTCGCCAGGGAAGAAGTGTTTACATAACAAATATACAGGCCTTGGTGCAAGGAGTGGATTACAGGACATGACACCACACCTTTCCTACTGTACAGTTCGGTTTAATGGCGTTAGCGACCAACTGTCTTACTTCGCATTTACATATATGTGTCTTAGTCCGACACCAACCCAGGTGCCTGTCTCCAGGACCATGGGCGGTTTGTCCCTACACCTCACATAGCCTGCACTTCCCACACATATTGTGCTACACAGACATCAGCAACATAATGATCTGTGGTAAATGGCTGCATCCTGGAGCTGCTTTATCTCTCCTATACACACCACAATGCACACACAGGCTGCAGGGGGTGTGGCCACCAGCACCAGGAAGCACATCATTATACAGCCTCACTCATTATACAGGCTGTCAGTCAAGCACTGGGGGGTGTGGCTGTGCCTCCCACTCATGAATAAGCTGGACAGCTTGAATATGCTAATGCTTCATTGGAAATTTCACAGGTCATTTGAAACAGGCTTTGGACCTCATTGGTTAGGTTTACAGGCCTGTAGAGGGACAATAAGGGATAGAGCGCATGCTCTGTCAGTTTATGAAAATATATTAGTTTAGAGGGGTTATTTTGCATGACGGATCTCTCTTAAATGAATCTACCATTTGATGCATTATGAAGCAAACATACCTGAGAATGCTGGTCGCTACACTGATGCAGGATCATATCTTGGTTAATCCCTGCGCTCAGTGGTTTTGCTGATATAGAGATAACATTATGATAATGAAGTTCTGTCGCTTTCAGCGTGCGCGTGCCCTAGCACATGAGTTGTTCCTGCAGGAGAGATGATGCAATCACTCTTCTCCCTGCCAGACAGAACAATCAATTGCTGCACATCCCCCAGCAGCTGTGGATGAGTGATCCAGCGCCGGATGATTAGTTGTGTCTTGACTAATCTCCATTTGTATTCCAAGCTCCCGTGTGTAATGTGTTTATGCCGCCTGACCCAGCTTTCCCAAGGTCCTGAATGTTATAATTGTTTTTTCAGCAAAACCACCAGCTCGAATTAACCAAGATATGATCCTGCATCAGTCTCGCTGCAGCATTCTCAAGGTATGTTTTCTTCATAATGTATCAAATCAAATAGTAGGTTTCCTTTAAGGGGCTTTTCCATACATTAGAATTTATTGCCCATGCCATAGACTTCAGTAGATGCTGGGTCAACTCTGGGACCCACACAATCTCAATAATGAAGCACTGCTGCCATGACTATGGTTCCTCAGTTTTATCATATCACCATTAACATTGGGATTTGGCGCATTTCTAGACTTTCTGGTCTAAGTTTTAGACACTATTGGTAAGTAAGTCGCCTCAATATCTTAATAATATATATACAGTATATGAATGAATACTCATTTTTAATTTATATATACAAGTAAAAGAAAAAATAAGCACTTACACTACTCATAAATATACTGCCTGAGCTATTAAGGGACGGATCTGCTGTGTGGAGATAAGGAAGTGCTGACACAAACACGGGGAATCATATTGTCCCCAGAATATCTCTACTACACCAGTAGGAGTATTGGAGAAAACATATGTATGGTGTCCTTGACACAAAGTGGATACAAGATCAATGAACACAGTGCTAAAAAGTTGTGAAGCCTTAATGATGGAGAAAAAATGTTCATGGATTGCAGAATGAATGTAAATTTTTGCAATAATCTTCAAATATTACAATAATCATATGAAATATTATGATGAAGAAATTATTAATTTCTTAGTAGATCTTTATGCCATAAAAACAAAGAGCTCTGACCTTCCTGCTGAATACACCTCCTCCATAGCACCACACTTTCACATCTTGCTCTCCTTTTATCTAAAAATAAGTTGTTTTAAAAATGTACTTAAAAAATTCATATAAATTAGCTCAGCGCTTTCTGCTCTATGCAATGCTGCCTGCAATAGGACACTATGTACAATCCGATCAGTTCCACCAGGACACTATGACAATCTGCTCAGCCTCCTGCTCTTATAACATGCTGCCTGCAGATAGCACACTATATACAATCTGCTCAGCTCCTTCTGCTCTATACATGCTGCCTGCAGATAGGACAACTATGTAGAAACAATATGCTCAGTTCCTCAGACACTATGATTACAATCTGCCCAGCTCCTCCTTCTCTATACATCTCCTGCATGATCATACTCTAATCTTTCATCTTGCCTCATGTTGCCTGCTAGTCCCCTTCATTCTGCTCCCTATGTCCCCTATGCTTCTTCCTCTTGTCTCTCTCCGTCATCCTTCCTCAACTGCGATAGGACACTATGTACAATCTGCTCAGTTCTCCAGGACCTAGTACAATCTGCCACGCTCCCTGCATACTATAACATGCTGCTGCGCAGATAGGACCTATGTTACTATCTGCTCGATTCCTCCTGCTCTATAACATGCTGCCTGCAGATAGGACACTATGTACATATCTGCTCAGCTCCTCCTGCTCTATAAACATTCTGCCTGCAGATAGGACCCAAGTACTATCTGCTCAGTTCCTCCTGGTCTATAACGTGCTGCCTGCAGATAGGACACTATGTACAATCTGCTCACCACCTCTGCTCTATAACATGCTGCTGCTGGTAGGACACGTTAATACAATCTGCTTAGCTCCTCCTGCTCTAAACTAATAGTGGACTTCTAAATCAAAATATTTGCCAGAGCTGTGTGTTATAATGGGCTATGCACCTGTGTGACATCACATAGACCAGTGAGATAATAGCCATGCACCTGTGTGACATCACATGACCAGATCTAAAGCCTGCACGTGACAGTACATGACCATGGAATATGCCCGTTGCACCTTTGTGATCACATGACCAGGGATATAATGAGCCGTGCACCTGTGTGACATCACATGACCAGCGATATAATGACCCTTGCACTTGTGAGACATTACATGACCAGGGATATAATAAACAGTGCACCTGTGTGACATGAGAAATTGATATAGAAAATATACTGGAAAATTAACATTTACTTGCTGAAAGTGGACAAAACCTTTAAGTAAATGTAATTGTAGTAATTGTAATCTCAGATTCGCCCTGCATACTAAGGCTACATTCACACTGACGTGCGGCACCGTACCGTACCTATCATTCTCCATAGTACGGCGCCGTGCGCCATTACTTCCTATGGAGAGGGGCGGGGGTGAGCTGCGCTCACCTCCTCTCCCCGTGCACTGCCGTTGCCCGCTACGGTACGGTAACGGCAGTGTGAATATAGCCTAAGGGTGATTGTTATTTATCCCTTGCACCATTGTGACTTTCCTGCACCTCTATGCATCATGAATGACCTCCTGCCTGTCTCCATCTATTTCCCCCACACACCAGAGCGCAGCCTCTGAGAATCCCAGATTTCTGCTGAAGCTTCACATAAGAAGAAAGCTTTGTTATTTTCCTTCACATCACTTTTAACATGAGCCGGGAGAATGGTCCTGTACACAAATAGAGAGGGGGATGTCACAGCTGCCAGAGCAGATGACAGGCCTCACACAAAGGACACGGATTCTGGGGCTGGGAGAATTCTTAAAAGAATATGAACAGCTTCCAAAATTCTGACCTGTCATTATGACAAATTATACGTGTTGCAGCATTTCAGACTATATTGTGGAAAATTATTATGTGTAATGACACGAGGCTTGTAAACATCCGAGAAGTTATTTCAGTTTTAGGGAGCAAATAAATGGTGCGGCCATAATGCTGCGTCAGTTAAAGGGATTGTTCACGTTAAAGGGAACCTGTCACCAGGAGACCCATTTTTAGCACTCCCCCAGTCCCCACAGAGCATAGTACATACACTGCCAAAGTGTTTTTGTATAAAAAATAGGTTTTACAGAAAAAAAGATATGTTATATTGTACCTTTCATTAGCATCTGCTGTGTGACTAGGCAGTTGCCAATTGGGAGGGGCTGGAAAGGAGCAGCTCCCCCCCACCCTTGGGAAACATGTGACCTTTTCAAATATATGAATAACTCCCCACACTCGGGATTGGCTGTAGAGGAGCAGGGGGCGTCGCTAAGCCCAGTGATGGGTGTTTTCATATATTTGAAAAGGTCACATGGAGAAGCTGTTTCCCAAGGGTGGGGGGAACTGCTCCCTCCCATTTGGCAACTGCCTAGTCACACAGCAGATGCTAATAAAAGGTACAATATAATGCAACACCCTCGCCGATGCAATGGCGAAGGAGTGCTTGCGAATAAGCCCCACAGCATGTCACCACATCACACAGGGGACATTGCAGTGGTTAATCCTGCCTGGCAAGGCAGAAGTTAATCTGTGTATGATGTAAGATTCTATTATCCAATGATCTGTGTTACATCCTGTCCAATGTAAGCTGAGATGTAATTGGAGGAGCAGCCACCACCTGACCAGGGGAGTTACAAGACCCTGTCAGGAACCTTCCAGAAAGGAGGAGTCTCTCCCAGGAGGGAGAAGAGACCAGTTCCAGTCAGACCCTCTGGGTCTGCAGGGCACAAGATCAGAACAGCTAGAGACTAGTTTAGCCTAGCTCAGATGAGAAGAGAAGCAGACTGGGTTACCCCAGTCCAGACTCTATTCAGCCAGCATACCAGATAAGAGCAGGAAGAGCCTAGCCCCTGCCTCTGAAGAGTGGAGCTAATAGATAAGAGTTAGTGAGGAAAGGGGTATCATCCTACCTTCAAGGGTGATACCTGAAGCATTCCAGGACGAGCTGAAGCAGCCTTCCAGGACACAGCTACCTCCCAGCCTGCCCCTGCATCCAGGCTGGTGAGAATCCCTCCTGTGGCTTCCTCCAAAAGCATCTCAGTACTCCATCACTCTGTTAAAGGCACGTTGCTGAAGTTCCTGTCGGTTCCAATAAAGAACTGTAAGTGTTTCTGTTCAACCTCTGCCTCCGTCTGGTCCCTGCTACTACGGCTGCCATCATCACAGGCACCCTGTCCACCACACAGAGACTCATACTCTAGACACCAAAGGGTTGCCCCAGGGAGATCCACTATAGCAGCCTCTCCCTCATCATTTCTTGCCAACACCACCCTGCTGGAGACCTGCCAGGCTGTAGGACAGCCCTCCGGTTCCCCATACCAAGCACCGTGACACAAGCGTGCTTAGGCCGCAACCGCCAGATACTCAGGTACTGCGGGCCCAGGCTGTCTCCAGGCCCCAAGAAAAGGCTAGGCCCCGGTGGGGGATGTTGCAATAACATATCTTTTTTTCTGTAAAACCTATTTTTAATACAAAAACACTTTGGCAGTGTATGCTCTGTGGGGACTGGGGGAGTGCTAAAAATGGCTCTCCTGGTGACAGGTTCCCTTTAAGCACATTGCAACAAATAATTCATATGGTTTGTGTAATGAAAAGTTTTACAATTTTTCAATAAACTTTTTTTTAATCAATTATTTACAATTTTTCTACATCTTGCTGCTTGCTGCCGAATGATCGATCACGGTGCAATAGACATCTCATTAGAAACATGGTGGAAAATTGTCCGAGATCCCGACGTTATGGGAAAGTTTCAAATGTTTCATCAAAAATTACATAAATGTCACGGTCCCCATGACATCATATTTGCTCCACAATCAGATGCATATTGTGACCTTTTCATGGGGGGGAAGGGGGTACCTGAGTGAATGCAACCTCCCCTGAACCCAGAAGAGGGTTCTTACCTATCAGTAGAGATGAGCGGACCCAACGTTCACGTTTCGGTTAGGCCATGCTGTGTGGACATATTGCCGGACAGTGTTAGGTAATGTTCCTGGAAATCTGTGTATACCTTTATGTGCGTTGTTAGTAGGAGCAGGACTGTGAAAAATGTATTTAGATTTCACCATTGTAGCCCCTCGAAGTGCACTCACTATAGTACTCTTAGCTATGAGCATTCAGCTACTCCTTTCTTCTCTGAGTAACAGCTGTAATACTATTCTTATTGGACATACAGCACTTACTCAGAGGAGCTCAGTGCACGGGGCACATGAGTGTGAATATAAAACCCAGTAGCAATTAGAAGCTACAATACTAGAATATAACTCCATTTTTACAGTCCTGCTCCGGCTACTAAGAAGATAGACAAATGTATGATTAAACAGCTCTCTAGGGCTGCTAACTAACCAGCTGCAGGCAAAACTGCTGACAGATTCCCTTTAATAGAAAGGAAATTGGAGACACACACAGCTATGTTTAGGCCCAATGGAATACCTTTAGCTTTGTCAAAGGCTGAGCTAATACTGAGCCCTGCTCTATGCTCATTCCCTATAACAGCCCCGCGCTCATTGCCAGCCCAGGTAACAATGATAGTAATTATTTGTGACTGCAACCTGCAAGATGCTGCTTCTTACTAACCTTTCCCCACCGAGGAGCAGAAGTTATCATTGTCAGTGATATACTGTATAATGATATTCATTACTTGATCATGCAGCATGTTCATCATCGGAGGAAATAAAAATATAACCTAATCTCACTAACCTTTTCGGATTGTGACAAACAAAAGGAAAAAAAAAATCTAAATTATTGGATCCATTATTAGGCCGCAGGCATCAAAGTAATGGGAAAGGTCTGTATTGGTGTTGGTATGCACACGACCTGAGAGCGGCTCATGGCCGGGAGCTCGGCGTTTTAGCGTCTTGTCAGCAGAAGTGGCGTCGCTGCAATCTTCGTGAAATCGCTTCATCAATCATAAACCTATTGAAAGTGTATTAAATGATAAGCCGGCGAAAACAGCAAAAAGGAGAAAGCGTTGGCGGTCTACAAAAGCCGTTATTAATGACGCCAGAGGACGGAGCAATCCGGGCGGTTTTTGAGTTGGAGAAGGCAAGAAAACATTTATCGTGGATTTGTCTGAGCTGTAATATTGTTACAGAGCCGCCAAGTCCATGGATCTTTCCAGGTGGGGCATCAGGAGTCGCCTTCCGGCTATTACATTTATTAAAAACAGGAGTCAAGTTTTCATTTTATCCTTAGGATAGACCTTCAATATTTATATGTAGGGTTCAAGGCAATCGGATCAACTATACTTAGTATGGCTAAGGCGAGGGGGTCACCGGCGACATAACCCAAAGATGACACAGACCTTCGGGACTTTATCACTTTTTTTTGCATCAAGGTCTAAAAATCATAGTTTGTAAAATTTATGTATGCATGTTGCTGGTTAAGGGCTTGTTTTTTTGCAAGACAACTTTTAACTTTTGGTTTTGTCCATTAGAAATACCTATAATTTATTGACTAAATTTTATTCTTTCGAGAGAGAATGAAAAATAATCACTTTTTCCAACATTTTATTATTACTTTTTTTATATTAACTCCTTTGTGCCAATGCCCTTCTTTCCATTTTGCAATTTTTACCGGTCACTCACTACAGGTCATAAACTAAACATACAGGTAAACCCCTTTAGTAAATAAGGATAAGATTTTAATATTCCATCCAACTCATTAGTAAAATGCTAAGCATAATTTGCCAAATTTGCTACAGTGCAGGAGACCAACTAAGGAAACAATAACAATAACTTACCCCCTCCCCCCAATTCTGTCCCTGCCTACTTGATATTCCTATCCTAGACAGGAGGTGACAACTGGGCGACGTTTCTTTCCTGCACCAAAGTGAAACAGAGACAAAAACAGGATCAAACAAAACACAGGAGGAAGGTAGAACTAGGAAGAGAGCAAATGAACTTCTCATGGGATGTTAGAGTCTTAGTCTAGATATAACTGGCCCCTTAAACATCTAAATCTAACCCAAACAGAAAATAGACCAGCAGGGTAGGAATGTGAATGTCCATCACAACCAGCTTACACATTTGCAGCCCAAAACAAGTTCATGAGCAGATACATGTGGAGGAATTAAATTAAAACAGGCAGTGTTCAGACTAGTGCAGGACAGAATACAAAATAAGTACAAAATCACAGTGGACAGTGCATCCTCTGCCGTACTATACAGACAGAGAGTCGCGCTGAAGCCCAAAGAGGCACAGATGTTACCTTTCCTGTAAAAGGAAAAACCTATCATTATGTAAATAGACTCTCCACAAGAAGATGACCCATATCCTTAGCAACACCTATAAGTAGTGACTTATTAGGGTATTAGGCTATAATAAAGCTGTTTCTCCACAGTATGCCCCATAGCTCACTGAAGAACATTTTCTTTGATCAACATATACCAAGCTCTGTGCTGCCATGATTTGGAAACTGATTTTGGCGCCACCTATAAAAATGGCACAAAAGACACCATTTTCTTCTTTCTAGTGGAGAGCTAATTTGCATATTGGGGCTCATTTACTAAGGGCCCAAATCGCGCATTTTCTTCGGGTTTCCCGAATATTTCTGATTTGTGTCGAATTGCCCCGGGATTTTGTTGCACACGATCAGATTGTGGCGCATTGGTGCCAGCTTTCACGCGACAGAAATCGGGGGCGTGGCCATCGGAAAACCTGACGGATTCAGAAAAACCACGGAATTGAAAAAAAAATTGTGTCGCAAGAACAGCACGAAGAAGGTGAACTCCGGCGGACTTCAGCGCAGCAGCGACACCTGGTGGATATCAGGCACACGACCTTAGTAAGTCCGGGCAGAACCCAAATCCTCATCAGACAACGCGCCGCCGGATTGCGACTGGACCGGGTAAGTAAATGTTCCTCAGTGTCTCCATTACTCAATAATTCAATGAAAACAGAGAGCCTCCTTCCCCCGCTGTTATTCTGAAAATTAATGTTGGAAAGAGATCACAGACAACTTAAATTTAAGGTGCTGGCTACTTTACCTTTTTGTAACATGTGGAGGGCAAGATATTAGGTCATTTCTGGATATACATTGATCAATAAATTTGCACCACTTTCTTAAAATGTAGAGTAAAACCCCTGGTTCAGAAAAGTCTTCTACCTTATCATCTGCCATGCCTGTGATCTCTAACTGTTCATGACCTACCTTCCAGGACCTTAAAGCGAACCTGTCAGCAGAAATTGATCTAATAACCCACTTCCACTAAGTTGCCAAGCAACTGCACAACTCCCAGATCATGTTTCTTTCTTGACCCAGTGCGCTGGCATCATTCAGAAAATAAACTTTGAAGTGAAATGTAAATTGGTTTTATAAAGTCATGGAGGAGATGATTTTCTCAGTAAAGTCAAGCTCTCTCTTCCTCAGAAAGCCAATTCACTGTAATTAATGGACATCACTAACCAGATCTCCTGAAGTCCGATGCATGATGTCAATCACAGAGGAGGAGGCGTTCAGAGCTCCTCACCTTGACCTCAGTGTCAAACTCTCCTCCTCCTTGACTTTATACAACCCATTTACATCTCACTTCATAGTTGATTTTCTAGATGATGTCATCACACTGGACTTTGAAAGAAACAAAAACTAGAAGGTGTTATACTACCTGACAATATACAGGTAGTGGTTTATTAGCCCAATTACTGATGACAGGTTCCCTTTAATTTTATATTAATTAATACTATCATAAGGTCCCGGAAGGTAGATGGTTAATGAACGGTTAGAGATCACATGACCCTCCATCTGTGACCATTGTATGAACATGAATGGCAGCTGATGAGGTGAAAGACATCTCTGAACCAGGGGTTACTTTACATTTCTAACCAATTGATATCTATTGGTAGATTACCTCATATCCTACCCACACTTACACACACATTACAAAAATTACTAAATGAAGCGGCCAACCCCTTTAAAGCTTCAGGGCAATTACAGTTACATGTTAAATTATGAACTTAAGAAAGGAGAATGCTGAATCTGGTGTCATGTTCTTCTTAATCCCATGAGGTCATATCAGGAATCCTGCCAATAGGAATAAAGTTCCGGGAACATTTTGCTTCTTATTCATCTTGTTTACTTCTTAAATAAAAGAATCCAGGTGTACGATGGGGACACTGGGAGTAACTACATAGATACTTCTACATAACAAGAGAACATTCTGTAATAGACCCCGTGACACCATGTCCAGTAGTTTATAATATCTCGTGTTGACATCCTCTGTAAGAAACATTATTTGGGAATGTAAATTTGGCAAATTTTCTGAACATCACATTATTACTTTGCAGTCAAGGTTCTCGAAGACAGGGTCAACACATTGCAAGAACCAGGTAAGTAACTTGAGGCTAACTTGGGCCCCAATGCAAAATCGGTACAAAATCGCTCCCAGGAAGCTTTGGTGTGCAGGAACACCCCACTCTGGGCCCACTGCATGGCCTGGCACTGCCCCCCAACAGGCGTAGAGGGTGGAGAAGTAGCAATTTCCGACATAGCCTGGACTAAATCACTACTTGTTTTCAGATACACAAGCTATAATAAATGTGGCCTGTACTATACAGCAGCCCCCCTACCAGTCAACTATCAATGGCACATTTTCCGTTAATTTTTTTAAAAAGTTTTTGTATAAACGGAAAAAAATCTAGTTTAGCAAAAATAACCATGGAATGACATAGAAAAACGAAAAATTTGCCTCTATTTTCGATGCCCTCTCTATATATTTACTATGCCGTTCTCTGCCCAATTAACCAATCATTGTCTGCTTGACAGGTTCACTTTATACCCCAGGACTCCATATTCACCCACTGTCTGTTTTAATAAATGCGATTCAGTGAGTGATTCAGCACAGCACTAATTACTAATGGAGAACGGGCAATTATCTTTCTCTTCCGTTCCTGCTAGTGACAGGTTGTATTTCCTTTTTCCATTGTTCGGTGTACCTGGTTCTATTTTACCAGTTCCCATGAAATCCATACTCATTTACAGCTGGATTAACTCTCTGACATCTGGTGGGTAGATTTCATGGGCTATTGTATGGCCCCTTGGCACCGTTTGGATATCTGTAGGTGGATATACTAAAAATTTGTGTAATATGGCCACAATCTGCTTGTACTCCTCTATGTATACTCTGCAATGGTATTGTTATGGGTTGGCCCATCAAAGAACGGGAGGAATATCTGAAACTACGATGTACATAGAGGCAGGGGTGCACCAGCCATGAGGCGTGTTGAGCCTCTTGCCTCAGGCGGCATCAAGGGAGCAGTCACCTGCTACAAAGCAGAACTTGACATTTAAGAATAGCATTTCAGCAATATATGTCATCATGGGTGTGAGAACCCATGAACTAAAAATATAACCTGATGTATAACCCCTGGATGGGACAGAGAGGGCGCTGTTCTATAGCTCCCCGCAGGAAGCAGAGACTTCAGGTTCACCTTTGTATGATAGACGAGTCATTGAACTCTCCCTCTATGTCAGTCCCTCACCTGCCTTTTCCTTGCAGTTTCTATATTTCAGATTGAGAAGGTTCCTTTGCCGCTGTGTATATCTACAGTCAGTGAAACACTTTCTATACTGGAGTCTGTGGAGATCTATATGTCACACACCAGGTTTGCTTGTACAATTAAAAGTACCAGGGCTTGAAACTACTATCACAGTTATCAATAATAATTGGACAGGTTCATGTAACACAGTTATAAATAAGGAGTTCAACGTTTAGCCTCCCTGACTGTATACTTATTGTTTAAAAAAATATAGATGGAGAGGATAATAATACTGCACCACATATTTAACATGCTCTCCATTTCCTTTTGATCTTCTTGAGATGGTTCTACTCCTTCATTGGAGTCCAGCTGGGTTTAATTAAACTGATTGGTCTTGATTAGGAAAGGCACATACCTCTCTATATAAGACCTCATAACTTAAAGTGCATGTCACAGCACATGAGAATCATGAGGTTTAAGGAAATGCCCAAGTTCTGCAGCACTCAAGGTTCCTAAGAGCACAGTGCCCTCCATAATCCTTAAAGAATTTACATACAAAATTCTGAAGAGTTATAAACATTTTAGTATCTTACTAATTTTTATTAAAAGTGAAAATTACAAACACAATAATACATATATATACACACTCATCGGCCACTTTATTAGGTACACCTGATAAAGGCAACTCAGTGCATTTAGGCATGTAGACATGGTCAAGACAATCTCCTGCAGTTCAAACCGAGCATCAGTATGGGGAAGAAAGGTGATTTGAGTGCCTTTGAACGTGGCATGGTTGTTGGTGCCAGAAGGGCTGGTCTGAGTATTTCAGAAACTGCTGATCTACTGGGATTTTCACGCACAACCATCTCTAGGGTTTACAGAGAATGGTCCGAAAAAGAAAAAACATCCAGTGAGCGGCAGTTCTGTGGGCGGAAATGCCTTGTTGATGCCAGAGGTCAGAGGAGAATGGGCAGACTTGTTCGAGCTGATAGAAAGGCAACAGTGACTCAAATCGCCACCCGTTACAACCAAGGTAGGCAGAAGAGCATCTCTGAACACACAGTACGTCGAACTTTGAGGCAGATGGGCTACAGCAGCAGAAGACCTCACCGGGTGCCACTCCTTTCAGCTAAGAACAGGAAACTGAGGCTACAATTTGCACAAGCTCATCAAAATTGGACAGTAGAAGATTGGAAAAACATTGCCTGGTCTGATGAGTCTCGATTTCTGCTGCGACATTTGGATGGTAGGGTCAGAATTTGGCGTCAACAACATGAAAGCATGGATCCATCCTGCCTTGTATCAACGGTTCAGGCTGGTGGTGGTGGTGTCATGGTGTGGGGAATATTTTCTTGGCACTCTTTGGGCCCCTTGGTACCAATTGAGCATCGTTGCAACGCCACAGCCTACCTGAGTATTGTTGCTGACCATGTCCATCCCTTTATGAGCACAATGTACCCTGTAACATCTGATGGCTACTTTCAGCAGGATAATGCGCCATGTCATAAAGCTGGAATCATCTCAGACTGGTTTCTTGAACATGACAATGAGGTCACTGGACTCAAATGGCCTCCACAGTCACCAGATCTCAATCCAATAGAGCATCTTTGCCATATTCTTACATAAAACTGTTACCAAAACAATCCTACTTATTTCTCTCTTTGCATCACCTAATAAATGCTACTATAATGTCACTGATGGTGTCCTATGCTCACCAAATATATGAATGCATGTATTGAATACTAAGAGTACTAAAACACCCAATCCAGCTTACCAATTTTGAGTCTGTGTACATCTGCCACCCTAACACGCGTTTAGCACATAGCTTTTTCAGTGGGACACAGTATATCACTGCATGCTGCTCTTTGAACTATTCACCAATATATGACACCCTCTATTTGCCCTATCAGAGTTCTCAATGGGCGATATCTAAACAGAGGGGGTGACTCGTGCGCACTTCAGATGCACATCAGTGGAGTAGAAGCCCTTAAATAATCGCAAATGCTGGCTTATTGATAGCAATTGCAGGGCCTGGCGTAGAAATTGATGCTTTGCGGCACGCTGCCCGATACATCAAGAGGCTTTTGCCGACATTTTTAAAATCCAATTGTCACAGAGACCAAAAAAATTTGTCTGGAGTTCCAATGATAAAGTATACGGTTCCGACTTACATAAAAAATTCAACTTAAGAACAAACCTACAGAACCTATCTTGTACATAACCCGGGGACTGCCTGTATCTGATGGTGAGTCCCACATATATCATGTCACAATAAATCACAGATGTGGTGTGGCATGGCATGTATTCCCAAATTTTAAATAGTTTCTCATCATCAGAGGACCCAAATGTCACTGCCCTCACCATAGTGGTACAGGCTATACAATTCCCACACTGGAAAAAGCCTTGGGCTGCTAGACCCAAACACATTATGCATTGGAGGTACAGAGTGCTTCTGCACCAACATCTCTTTAAGATTCCTACTCCTCCGAGCAGTCATTAGGGCTCTATCCGAAATTGAATTTGCTAAAGATGGTTGTTTGGACAAAATATTTCTCATTTTACTCCACCAACTATGATAAGTGGAGATGATCTAATCTGAGGGTCATCTTTTACGTGTTTTGATCCTCTTAGTAAGTAATCACTTGTTGGCACAGATCTGGCCAAGGTGACAAATGGAATGTAGTAGGGAGATAGGAGAAAGTCCCACAAAGTCACCTATCACTGCAGCCTCCACCAGTCGGGGCTTTATGGCAGAGTCTGCTGATGGAAGCTCTCTTCAGTGCAAGACATAGGAAAGCCACATACAGTGTGCAAAACACATGAAGGACTCCCAGACTATGAGAAATAAGATTCTCTGGTCTGATGAGACGAAGATTGAACTTTTTGGAGTTAACTCTAAGGCTACATTCACACTGCCGTTGCCTGCCCCTACCGTACCGGTCAACGGCAGTGCACGGGTAGAGGAGGACGAGGTGAGCGCAGCTCACCCCCGCCCCTCTCCATAGGAAGATATGGCGCACGGCGCCGTATTACGGGAAAAGATAGGACATGTCCTATCTTTTTCCCGGGTATGGAACGGTACGGTACCGCACGTACGCCTATTGCCGCCTATGGGGGACGTATATCGGCCGTTTATACGTCGGCCGTTTATACGTCCCCCATACGGTAGTGTGAATGTAGCCTAAGTGGTGGAGAAAAACAGGCGCTGATCATCACCTGCCAAATACAATCCCAACAGTAACACATATATCCAATGAAGAAAAGAGTTCAAAAAAACACATTTGACGCTCAACCACGGGGAATAATTCTACTTTTGTAGAAAAATTGTATATAAAAATTTTGATGCCCGGATCATCATCAGTCACATTGGGAAAATGAAAGGGGTGTAAATACTTTCTGTTCCCACTGTACATGTACCAGACCTCATCCTCACATACAATTGAGAGAACAGTTTACATGCACATTTTATAAGAGATGTGCTGAGGATTGTGACGGATTGTGGTTTTTAGACATGAATAAAAAATGATGTGCGGTTGGTTTCTTTGCAGTGCAAGGAATAAGGTCGTAAACGTATTTGCCCCCATCCTCCCTATCATCTGCCCCAGGTGTTGTCCAGGTTATACAGAGAAAAAATTACTTATAAGTCTGTCTTACAGAAGATAAACAAAAGACGGAATAAAATTGTAGAAAATGTTCAGTGTAATTGCAGCTAAAAGTTGTGAAAAGGTAATTGTGCACAAGGGGGAAAAATGCTTAATAACAAATGCAGTAATAATAACAAACAAAATCAGTGGCTCACACCTAGGAACTGTATCCTGAAATGAACCCTTTTTAAAGGGATGGTCCTACCCTTTTGCACTGTAGGTCACTGTCCAGACCCATAAGTTGGGAGGGGGAGGTGCACAGATGCCTCTCACAACACTCTTCTCACAGTCAAAGTATCATAAATCACCCCCTGCTCTCTGCGCTGATATTTATGATACACAGCCTGCAGACTAGTAGGTCAGTATAAAGTTGAGGGACGCTGGGGAGAAACATGCAGCTGCAAGGGTTACAGTATTCTCCTAGCACATACCTGTATAAGGAAGATATTGTCCAAAAAAACTTTAAAGAAATCTCCACTCCCATGTTCTTTGTACAGGTCAGATAGCACTGTACCATTACAAAGTTTGTTAATCTGGAGTAGAAACTTATAGGGAAGAGGTATTCCAATACGAGGCATTCAGTTTCTTACCGCCAGATACACTGTTATTTTTTGTTATTTTTTAGCTGTGCCTTCTGCACCATATTTCTTATATGTCAGCAGCACAATTTAACTTTTTATTTTCTGGTGCATTTTTGACGCATAATTAGACCAACAAAACAAAAACCAAGTCTACCAACTTCTAAATCCCTTCATGAATGTGATTTGACATTTCTGACCCTCTTTTATTCTTCATACGGGGCAACAAATAAATGCCCCCATATGTGTGAACCCTACAACAGACTCCTTTGGGAACCTCCACACCTTTCCAGATGTTCTTTGCATCTTTCAGGTCAGCAGCACAGTGGCTCAGTGGTTAGCACTACAGCCTTGCAGCGCTGGGGTCCTGGGTTCAAATCCCACCCAGGTCAACATCTGCAAAGAGTTTGTATGTTCTCTTCATGTTTGCGTGGGGTTCTTGCGGGTGCTTCGCTTTCCTCCCACACTCCAAAACATACTGGTAGGATGATGATGATGATGATTGTGAGTCCCATTGGGGACAGGGACTGATTTGGCAAACTCTGTGCAGTACTGTGTAATCTGTAGGCAGGGGCGTAACTTGAGGGGGTGCAGAGGTTGCGATCGCACCTGGGCCCAAGAGGCTTAGGGGCCCTTATGGTGTCACTTTCCCATATGAGAAGACTATTACTATAAACCATGCATTATAGTCGGGGGCCTGGCACAGACTTTGCACTGGGGCCCATCAGCTTCTAGTTGCGCCACTGTCTGTAGGTGCTAGATAAATATAGGAATTATTATTATAGACACAACCTATCTGCATCAGAATTCTTGAATTTTTGAGTTTTTTAGGTACACTCTTGGTGATCTATAAAAGGAGGGCTAATAGTTTTCTTCATCATGTAGGTTATCATTTACCGAACCAACTAAATTTGCATTTTTGCACTTTCTATGGTCCTTTGTATCTATTTACTGACCCAGCAGGGCTATATAAACCAGAAATCTCATACAGGATAAGCAACAATTTGGGAAGTTTTTGTTTGCCCTAAGTCTCTCTGTGCCATTTACTTCCATAGTCACAACACTAATGATCATTAAGTCGCTGGAACCTGCTTGATATTATAAAGTCCATCTACAAAAGGTCACTGATGCAGAGAGAAATACATTCCTGATAATGTAACAGGAGCATTGATGAAGGAGACCTATTCCGAAAATACATTATGGCTGACATTAAACTTTGTCATCAGACCCCATGGTGACAATAGCATTGAAGTTCTTTCCATCTGGTCATCAGAGCTATTCAGTATGCGTAATGGTCCTGTGCTTCTGTAGGGTTATTACATTATATTTGTATAATACAGTCATAAATTTGGGGGAGGGGGTTCGGTAGGAAAAATAAATAGGTTGTCTTGTGAGATCACAATAAGATAAGGGCAGTCTGATCGATTGGAAGAAATATGTCAATAAATAACATCATAGACCACCATACTAATGAAAGCTGAAAAAGTTCCTCTTGGGTAATATCTGTTTATGTGTAGGGTTTAGAGATGAGCGAACATGCTCGTCCGAGCTTGATGCTCGGTCGAGCAGTCTAGATATAACTGGCCCCTTTAACATCTAAATCTAACCCAAAGGGATCACAGACAACTGACTATAAAATTAAAGCTGTTGGCCACTTTACCTTATGATTTTTGTAACATGTGGTGGGCATGATATTAGGTAATTTCTGGATATACATCTATCAATAAATTTGCACCACTTTCTTAAAATGTAAAGTAAAACCCCTGGTTCAGAAATGTCTTTTATCATATCATCTGCCATGCCTGTCTATGAAATAAGAAGAGGTTATGTGATCTCTAACTGTTCATGACCTACCTTCCAGGACCTTAAAGGGAACCTGTCAGCAGAAATTGATCTAATAAACTACTACCAGTAGGATTCCAAGCAGCTGGACACCTCCCAGATCATGTTTCTTTCATGGCGTGATGTTGTGAAATCATCCAGAAAATAAACTTTGAAGTGAGATGTAAATTGGTTTTATAAAGTCAAGGAGGAGGAGATTCTCAGTAAAGTCAAGCTCTCTCTTCCTCAGGAAGCCCATTCACTGTAATTCATGGTCCTGCATCCAAAGACATCACTAACCAGATCTCCTGAAGTCCGATGCATGATATCAATCACAGAGGAGGAGAGGTTCAGAGCTCCTCACCTTGACCTCAGTGTTAAAATCTCCTCCTCCTTGACTTTATGCAACCAATTTACATCTCACTTCATAGTTGATTTTCAACCCTCCATCTGTGACCATTGTATGAACATGAATGGCATCGATTAGTGAAAGCCTCTCTGAAACCAGGGTTACGTTAACATTTCCTAACCTCATTGAGTATCTTATTGGTAGCTTACCTCATATCCTACATCACACTTCACCCACACATCAAAATTATATGCTCAAATGAAGCGGTCCCCAACCCCGTTAAAGCTTTCAGGCAATTACATTTTAATGTTAAATTATGAACTTAACTAAAGGAGACTGCTGAAACTCCTGGGTGTCATGTTTCTCTTAAATCCCATGAGGTCATATCAGGAATCCTGCCATAGAACAAAGTTTCCCGGGAACCCTTTGCTTCTTCTTATACTCATACGTCGTTTTACTTCTTAAAATAAAAGAAATCCATGTTGTACGCTGGGGACACTGTGAGTAACTACAATAAAACTTCAAAACTTTCTACCATAACAAGAGGACATTTCTGTAATAGCCGCCGTTACAAACCATGTTCCAGTAGTTTTATATACTTCTTGTTTACTCTCTGTTAAGAAACCTTATTTGGGAATGTAAATTTTTGGCCAACATTTTCTTAACTCACATTATATTACTGTTTGCCGTCAAGGTTCTCAAAGACATGGTCAACACAAAACTTCAAAACACCTGTCAGTACTTGAGTCTAACTTGGGTCCACCATGCACAAAAATCGTACAAAATCGCTCCAGGCAAATCTTTGTTGTTTGCAGGAATCCGAGAAACAAAAACCTAAACCCGCCGCCACTCAGTCCTCCTTCCCACTTCATGTGCCTTTGCACTTCTCCTCTCCAAGCCCCCTTACACTGGTCCCGAGCCCCCAACCGTCGTAGTAGGGTGGAGAAGTAGCAATTTTTTTTCCGACATAAAATCTCTGGACTAAATAATCCATACTGTTTCAGATACAACACAAGCTATAATAAATGTGGCCCTTACAATACAGCACCCCCCTACCAGTTCACCTATAATGGCACATTGTTCGCGTTAATTTTTATTAAAAAAGTTTTTGTATAAACGGAAAAAACTAGTTAAGGGCAAATAACCCTGGAATGACATAGAAAAAACGAAAAATTTGCCTCTCTTGTCGATGCGATGCCCCTCTCTATATATTTACGATGTATGCCATTCTTCTCATGCCAATTTAAACCAATCATTGTCTGCTTGACAGTTCACTTTATATACCCCAGGCTCTCCATTTCCCCACTGTCTGTTTTAATAAAATGGCGATTTCATAGTGATTCAGGCAACACGCAACTAATTACTAATGAGAACGGGCAATATCTTCTCTTCCTTTCCTGCTATTGACATGTTGTATTTATTCCTTTTCCATTGTTCGTGTACCTGGTTCTATTTTACCAGTTCCCGTGAATCTATACTCATTTAACGCTGGATTAACTCCTCTGACATCTGGTGGGTCGAATTTATCAGGGTATTGTATGCCCCTTGGCAACCGTTTGGATATCTTGTTATCTGTAGGTGGATATACTAAAAATTTGTGTAATATGAGCCACAATTGCTGTAACTCGCTCTATGTATCCTCTCAATGTCTTTGTTATGGTTGGCCCCATTCAAAGAAAAGGGAGGAATACGAAACTCGCTGTACATAGAGGCAGGAGGTTGCACCGCCATGAGGCTGTGTTGAGCCTATTGCCTCGACGGCGGCCATCAAGGGAGCCAGTCACCTGCTACAAAAGCAGACTTGACATTTAGGAAAAGCATTCAGCAATATATGTATCATGGTGTGAGAAACCATGAACTAAAAATATAACCTATGTTATTAACCCCTGTGTGGTTGGAGCAGAGAGGATTGCTTACCGCGCTGTTTTATAGTCCCCCCTCCGCAAGGAAGCAGAGACTACAGGTTGCACCTTTGTATGATAGACGAGTCATTGAACTCTCCCTCTATGTCAGTCCCTCACCTGCCTGCCTTTCCTTGCAGTTTTCGATATTTCAGATTGAGATGGTCACTTTTGCCGCTGTGTATATTCTACAGTAGTGAGGGAAACACTTTCTTTCTATACTGAGAGTCGTGTGGAGATCTATATGTCACAACGTGGCGTACAGACAATGCCAGTAGAACAATCCCCTATGCTAGGGCCCCAAAATATCACCACAATTTCCCCCACCATATGGCCCCCCACCCAAATATATCCTAAGAAAAAAACATCATAAACCCTTTACTGCTAAACCGATATTTTAGTGATTAGTACATATTCTCTCCATCCCCCCCCCACAATTAAATTATTACAATGATTGACAAGCAACTGGAAACAAATTTGCCACCCCAAATAATATTTAAATTATATCTGTTCCCCCCCCAAATTAATAATTACATATATTCTGCCCCCCCCCCCCCCCCCCCCACACATTATCTTCTATCTTAATATTTATTCTTTTTAAAGTTTCCCCCCCCCACACAATTAATTTATTTACATATTGCCCCCGAATGATTATACATATATCCCCCCACAATGAATTATTAAATATTCTGCCCCCCCCAATGAATATTATTAAATATTTGCCCCCCCCACAATGATGATTAAATACTTTGCCCCCCCCACAATGAATTATTACATATTATCTCCCCCCACAGTGAATTATTACATAGTCTTTTCTGCCACCACAATGAATTAATACAGTTCCCCTCCCCCCCCACAATGAATTATTAAGATTCTGCCACCCCCCACACCAGTGGAATTAGTACATTTCTGCCCCACAAGTAATTGCATATTCTACCCCCCCCATTCTAAGCACCCCCTTTTAAACGCTAACCCCCCCTTATTATCATATTCCCCCCCCCCCTTCCCCCCAACTGAATTATTGATTTCTGTTCTTCGCCCTCAATGCCCCCCACAATGATATTACTATCTGTCTCGTCTGGTCTGCTCCCACAATGATATTATTACATATGTTTGCCCCCCCCCGCATGAAGTTTAACATACCCCCCCACAATTAATTACATATTCTCCCTCCCCCCACCACAATTACATTAATACATATCCCCCCCACAATTAATGACATATTCTTCTTCTTCCCCCCCCCACACAAATTAATTATTCATATCTGCCCTGCCTTCTGATTCGCCCCCCACACTGACATTGTTACATATGTCTCCCCCCCACCCACAATGAATTAATTACATATTCACACCCACAATTAATGATTATCCATATTGCTGCCCCCCCGATTTCCCTCGCGCCCCCATTTTATTACATATTCCCCCCCCCCACAATTAATTACATATTCTTGCCCAACCCCCCCCCCCCCCCACACACACACAATGAGTTATCAGATCAAATTAATGATTTTATACAATAAGCCCCTTTAAAAAAACACTATACTCACCTCTGGCAGCGGGTCCCGCGTCTTCTATCTTATTGCCGCGGGCGGGCAGGAAGGGGTGCGCGGCCGCGTGATGACGTCATCACACGGCTGCGCATCCTAGTTCATGGAGCGATGTGCACCGTGGTTGTCTTCCGGCCACATCGCTCCAGTTATAGTGCTCGAGCGCCCGGAAACGGACGCATCGGGCGCTATACAGGGACGGGCAGGAGCTTCGTGTCCGGACAGACGGAGGCCCCTGGCCGACTGCCAGTGGCGTATCGACCGCGGTCGCCATTGAGACGATCGCCGGGCCCCCCTGTCCCATGGGCCCGGTCTCAATGGCGACCGTGCGACCTCGGTCGGTACGCCACTGGTCACACACCAGGTTTGCTTGTACAATTAAAAGTACCAGGGCTTTAAAACTACTATCACAATTATCAATAATAATTGGACAGGTTCCTGTAACACAGTTATAAATAAGGAGTTCAAAGTTTAGCCTCCCTGACTGTATACTCATGGTTAAAAAAATATAGTTGGAGAGGATAATAATAACGCACCACATATTTAACATGCTCTCCATTTCCTTTTGATCTTTTTGAGATGGTTCTACTCCTTCATTGGAGTCCAGCTATGTTTAATTAAACTGATTGATCTTTATTAAGAAAGGCGCATACCTCGCTATATAAGACCTCACAGCTTACAGTGCATGTCACAGCACATGAGAATCATGATGTTTTAAGGAATGCCCAAGTTCTGCAGCATCAGGTCCTAAGAGCACGTGGCCTGAGGCCTCCAAATCCTTAAATGGAAGAAGTTTACATACAAAATTCTGAAGAGTATCTAAACATTTTAGTATCTACTAATGTTAATTAAAAGTGAAAATTACAAATACAACTAAATATATAGTATATATCTATATAATATATATATTATATCATTACATTTTATATTTTTTTTTAACCTATATCATATATCGTACATAAAACTGTTATCCAAGCACTCTACTTATTTCTCTCTTTGCATCACCTAATAAATGCTACTATAATGTCACTGATGGTGTCCAATGCTCACCGAATATATGAATGCATGTATTGAATACTAAGAGTACTAAAACACCCAATCCAGCTTACCAATTTTGAGTCTGTGTACCTCTGCCACCCCAACATGCGTTTAGCACATAGCTTTTTCAGTGGAACTATTCACCAATATATGACACCCTCTATTTGCCCTATCAGAGTTTTCAATGGGCCATATCTAAACAGATGGGGTGACTCGTGCACATTTCAGATGCACCTCAGTGGAGTAGAAGCCCTTAAATAATCGCAAATGCTGGCTTATTGATAGCACTTGTAGGGCCTGGCGTAGAAATTGATGCTTTGCGGCACGCTGTCCGATACATCCAGAGGCTTTTGCCTCTTGATGCATTGCGCTGCGAAAAAACAGCGGCTGGGCTATCATACACCAGCGCACAAGAGCTGGCGTTTGATAAATGTCCCCCAATATCTCTAACAACTTTTAACAAGAGTTTACATTATCATAAGGAGGACCGCCTTGTATATTT
The DNA here is from genome assembly GCA_019512145.1 of Engystomops pustulosus. Classification (NCBI taxonomy): domain Eukaryota; kingdom Metazoa; phylum Chordata; class Amphibia; order Anura; family Leptodactylidae; genus Engystomops; species Engystomops pustulosus. The sequence continues at coordinate 11,190,157 of CM033643.1, read as the reverse complement.
AAATTACCAATACTCCATAATTATCACCCCAATCATACTTGCCTATACAATTTATACAGTGATCACTATCAAAAAGTAAATATTACGGGACATATACTATCTCTTTTCTTGCATTTTATATAAGATCTATAAGTGACACATAGGGGCACATCTACTTACCCGTCCAGAGGAGTTCACAGAAAGTGCATTGCAAGTACAAAGCACTCTGCAGCGATTCACTTAGATCGTGCGCCCGGTTTCCTGCTTGTGTCGCTTCCCTGATCAGGTCCACCGGAGTTCACCTTCTTCTTCCCGGTGCATGTAAGTGCATTGTTTTGCGTCACAATTTGAAACTTAAATCCGTGCTAATTCTGAATCAGTCGGATCGCCCAACGGCCCTCCCCCCGATTTCTGTCGCTTTTAAGGCGGCGCAGCGGTGCCACAAACCGATCACGTGCGACACAATCCCAGTGCAAACCCCTGTTTAATACCTGTCAAAGCCGCGTATATCCCAAAAACGGGGAACAGTCCGACGAAAGTACGATCCACGATCCTTAGTAAATAAGCCTCATACACTTAATATTACACCTACTACACATAAGATATAAAAGCCAAAACTAAAGTGACATTTGATCAGCATAAAGCGCCAAGTGCTCAAATACGACACAATGATATAAAGTGCCAAGTGTGCTAAAAACAAAGTTACACAAAATCTGTATAATGATACACCAAAAGTGCAAAATAATATTAAAAAAACAACACTACTGGGGATTCACAACATCTCAATATTAGACTACAATTTTTAACCTATAAGGAAGATTGCATTTTCCAGTCCCCTTCTATGGATTTAATACGTCCTTCAATGTCTCCTCTCAAAGTCTTGTGTCTTCTATATCTTTCATACAGATAGAATCATCAGAAACCTCACACTTTCATCCCAGGGAAACAGTACCGAACACAAATCTATCCTTATATTTACGGTAAGTACTGTATACCACCAACGTGAAAAATTAAAAGCAAAAATAAACCAACTCATTCTCATAACAGATTATTATAACTATTCAGAACCTATCCAGGACCAACAGAGATAGTCCAACTTCCATCTTAGAGAAATGATACAAAGCTCATATTTTCATTAAGACCCGGGGCATTGTTCCCAACGTTACAATCCACTTTGTTTCCCGTTGTGCCAACATTTTGTGCCATTATGGCATCATGGATCCTATCAATTCTTGAAAGCATGAAGGCTTACATCTGTGAAAGATTTTAAAATGGCTTGGAATTGATTTTAATTTATTTAGTTCATCCTCCTCTCTTGCCTTCATTATTTTCCAAACATGCTCTCTCACCCTAATTTTCAATTACAGGCGGTCCCCTACTTAAGAACACCCAACAGACGACCCCTAGTTACAAACTGACCTCTGGTAATTGGTAATTTACTGTACTTTATCCTTAGACTACAATAAACAGCTATAACAGTTATCACAGGTATCTGTAATGAAGCTTTATTATTAATCCTGATTCTTATGACAACCCAACATTTTTAAAATCCAATTGTCACAGAGGCCAAAAAAATTTGTCTGGAGTTATAATAATAATAATCTTTATTTATATAGCGTCATCATATTCTGTAGCGCTTTACAAATCATAGGAAACAAATACAAATGTAATGTAACAGAGCACAACATTTGTATGGAACAACAGGAGTGAGGTCCCTGCTCGCCAGAGCTTACGGTTTATGAAGATGATGGGGTAACACGAGGTAAAAGAATATTTAATGGTCAAGCCATTCTTCTTAGGGAATAGAACAAAATATAATAAATGGAATTGCTGTCGCTTGAACCACTCAGCCGTCATCTTATATACCAGGTCCAGGGTGAATGGGACTGCAGAGAAGTCTGGTGCCTGTTGGTTGCTGGATAACAGATGGGAGGACGACACAGGACGGGTTAGTAGAAGAGTTAAAACTTCATGCAGTTAATGAGTGTTATAGGCTTGCCTAAAGAAATGGGTTTTAAGAGCACGTTTGAAACTTTGGAGGTTAGGTATTAGTCTGATAGTCCGGGGCAGAGCATTCCATAGAATTGGTGCAGCTCTAGAGAAGTCTTGGAGACGCGAGTGGGAGGTCCGCACTAGGGTAGAGGTTAATCTAAGATCACTGGCGGATCTAAGAGCACGGGTTGGGCGATAGACTGAGATAAGAGAGGAGAGGTAGGGGGGTGCAGCATTATACAGAGCTTTATGGATGAGGGTTATTATTATTTTAAACTGTATTCGAAAGGAGACTGGCAGCCAGTGCAGCGACTGGCATGAACTGTAAGCATACATGGTCCCCTTATCAAACGAGCTGTGTCAGGCAGAATTTTGGGTTGTTTTCATGGCTTCCATGTTAACTTTGTCGCCACCCTGCTGTGTAATCCACAAAATATACTGGCAAACTTTTATCATGTACCGATATTATTTGAGCGCTTCTTGCTCACCTCCTTTGGTTCCTCTCTGACACCCATTGGTTTGAAGCCTGAGTCCAATTAGGGTATGTCGCCATGCCACTCTCTAGCCTGCTGCCGCTGCCTCTGCCTCTGCATGCCGTCCCCTATAGTGTCAGGGTCAATTATTGGATGTTTTACATGCTATCTAGCTTCATTCTGTCACTCTGTCATGGCCATGCTGTTGCCCATAATTTTGGCATAATGGTGCGATTAGGCAGCCTCAGAGGCATCCATGCATGCTGCCCCTGCTGTTTCCTGTCCATTTCCGTGGTGTTTCCATCCTTTTCTGAGGTTCCCAGGTGTTTGGCCAAGCTTCCCTGTGCAGAGCCTTGGTCCCCTTGAAAAATGCTCGAGTCTCCCATTGACTTCAATGGGGTTCGTTATTCGAGACGAGCACTCGAGCATCGGGAAAAGTTCGTCTCGAATAACGAGTACCCGAGCATTTTAGTGTTCGCTCATCTCTAGTAGGGTTCAGTAATAATTTGGGTCCATGCTGTTTTGGGTCCGGATTGATCCCACCGATAACACCCCATTGATCGTGGGTGCTACCCCTTTAAATGATCTCTGACAATCTTAGGGAAATTGTGGAGGTGTTCCCATTTGGGTTCGGGTACTTTTGTTCAACATTCAGCCCAACTTGGAGACCCCAAACCTGAACGGGTCCCCTCCTCACTATTTATGTGTTTTGCATCATGGAATAACTATGACATATTGGGGCAGATTTACTTACCCGGTCCATTCGCGATCCAGCGGCGCGTTCTCTGCGGTGGATTCGGGTCCGGCCGGGATTCATTAAGGCAGTTCCTCCGACGTCCACCAGGTGGCGCTGCTGCACTGAAGAGCATCGGAACGCGCTCAAGTTCACCGGCCTATTCTTAGTGAAGGTAAGTGCAAGCTCCGCGACACTTTTATTGTTTTAAATGCGGCGGTTTTTCCGAATCCGTCGGGTTTTCGCTTGGCCACGGCCCCGATTTCCGTTGCGTGCATGCCGGCGCCGATGCGCCACCATCCGATCGCGTGCGCCAAAATCCCGGGGCAATTCAGGGGAAATCGGTGCAAATCGGAAATATTCGGGTAACACGTCGGGAAAACGCGAATCGGGCCCTTAGTAAATGATCCCCATTCTATGCAATTGCAACTAGACAATTCACATTTTTTAAGCTCGTTTGCAAAAAAATACATACATTTTCAGTCCTTTTTGTGACAATATTTTATCCATATCCGTTGTCAGCATTGTATCCACGGTTTTCAGATACATATACCATCTGTGACAGTATACACGGATAGGAAGGTAAAACACCTGGTTCCCATTAGTTAGAAAAGTGGACTGTAGACAAGTGTCATCCATTGGAGGGCATTTATCATGCCTTGTACACAAGGTTTAGGCCCCCAACCTGGTAAAAAAATAATAATAATCTTTATACAGTGCCATCATATTCCGTAGCGTTTATGATGTAGAATCAGCGCTCGGTGTAGTTTGTATCCAGGTTAATCCAGACACATCTGGGCTCCAGAGTCTCTTAGTACATCAGCACATACTCATGTCATCTGTTTTTTTCACGTCTTCAAAATACAGATGTTTGGCTAAAATTAGATGGCAAAACACCCGGTTCTCCAGCATTATCCGAGGAAACAGTGGACCACACGGATAACATAATTATGCTGTCAGTTTTCTGAAGCATGAACCACTCAACATTGAAAAAAAAAGAAAAATGAAAAAGCAAGCAGATCTTTAATTTGAACCTCCCATGCACAAATCCAGGACTTCTTCCGAGCTGCAGCAATTCTCTGGATTGCCCTACCCTAGATTATCAGACTTATACCTAACTACCACGTCCCCTTAAAACCCATCTTTTCAGGCAGAACTATCACACTACCTAACTGCATGTAACTTCAACTTCACTAACCAATTTTGGGTACTCCTTCCATGTGTTACCCTCAAGCACTGAGTACCAATATTCAGGCTCAGGGAAGTCCTGCTCACTGTAAGAGCCAGTGAAGCTAGAACGGAGGGGCTCTGATAATGTCCCTAAAATCCCTTCTAGAGCATTAGCATAATTTTAAAAGTTGATTTTAGAAGGAAGGAGGTCATGGATAACAAATATAAGATGATTACCACACATGCACGTTGCCTGGATCTATGAGTAGGTAGGGATGCTCTTTTAAAATGGTCGACCTTATGGCCGGTGCAAAGCTAAAGGACACTGGTGGGACCACCTAGTTCATCTAGCCTTGACCTGGAAACTCAAATGATTAGGTGGATCTTTTTCATGAGTCATCCTGCTGAAAGTTAAAGGGAACCTGTCAGCATAAATTGACCTAATAAACCACTACTAGTTTGTTGTGAAGCAGCTAAACACCTTCAAGATCATATTTCTTTCATAAGCCAGTATTGTGGCATCATCCAGAAAATCAATTTTAAAATGAGAGGTAAATTGGTTGTATGAAGTCAAGGAGGCAGAGAGTTTAACACTGAAGTCAAGCTCTCTCTTCCTCAGAAACCCCCTTCACTGTAATTTATGGTCCTGCATCCAGAGACATCACTAAACAGATCTGGTGAAGTCTGATGCATGATGTCAATCACAGAGGAGGAGCCGTTCAGAGCTGTGCACCTTGACTTTAGTGTTAAAATCTCCTCCCCCTTGACTTTATAAAACCAATTTACATCTCACTTCAAATTTGATTTTCTGGATGATGCCACCACACTGGGCCATGAAAGAAACAAAGACTAGAAGGTGTCACGGTGCTTGACAATATATTGATAGTGGCTTAATAGGCCAATTGCTGATGACAGGTTCCCTTTAACTTTGTGATACTGTGTATCCAGCATTTATCTCCAATTAGCTTAAAATTAAGTAGACTCTGCTTGAACTCTGGGCCCAATATTGTGCCAGTACCTGGACCCATGAATGTTCCTCTGGTAGGCACAGTTGTGACGCACCTCACCTTGGTGGCCCTTCCTGCTACTTTTCATTCTTACCCACTATTCCTTCATTCCACTACAGGAAGGTGGTTGTATATACTGCTTCCTTTTGACAACCCTGGTTTGACCCACCTCTGATCCTCACTGCATACTCTACCACTAACCTCTTCTAGCCCTGACCCACGGCTGAAACTTGAAGCTGTCCTGTCAGGCCAAAGTGCAAAATGTGTGCCAGGGTGCCAATTATATTATATTGTTTATAGTACTAGTCTTCACATATCAGGGAAAGGTACACCACATGGACCACCTAGGTCTCTTGGACCCGGTTGCAACCATCTGCACCCCCTCTAAGTTACGCCCCTGCCCTGACCTGAGCCCATCTTCTGCATCTGCAATCCCCTGTACATTACAGCAACTCTGACTCTGGTTTTGATAGCTCCTTTTACTTATGATATCCAAGGAGTTTCATATACTGTAACTCGATAAGATTTTTCTTTCTACTTTTTAGCCAGTCCCTATAGTTATCGCCTACTGATCAGTGCAATATTGATTTATTTATAGGCCGCCTGGCATGTTGCCTTCACAATCATTACCGATTCCCTTTGAGGACATGAAAATATTTTGTTCGTATGAATGTTTCAGAAGTAGCGCGGCATAAGTCTCTATTATGAGGGATTTCTGACCAGATTTCCTCTGAGTATCCCCCTAACAGCTTGACGCTGTTCTGTCTAATATTTCCCAGTGTATAGAGTCTCTTTGTACTTTCACCTGACATGCTCGGCTGCGGAGTAAAACAAGAAGTCCTTATCCAATATTGAAGCCTCTAATCAAATCTGATCTCTTGCAAACCGCTTAACAAGTGCTAGAATGGGGGTTTTTTTTCCAATGTATTGCATTTGCATATTTCGGAAATTCCGATATTGCCTTATTATTCCAAACGTTAAGAGAAACTGCTAATCTTTTCCCTGAGTATACTTTCATTAATCATAAAAGAAGTTCACCTTTCATGTGAAGCGGAGAGAAGGAAGCTTGTGGTCTGGCTTTTATCTTTTATTCAGTCCCTGCCTGGCGCCGTTAAGTAGGCATGCCCCTCCGCCAGCCCCTCCGCAGGTTTTTTTTATTTTTCCCGGAGAATGAATTTTAAATCAGCGCGTGAGTTAAATCGTTGATAACGGTAATTTTCTCGTATAGAAAAAATCTCTGACAAATTACACGCTGCTCCCCGTTACTGGAGGAATCATTGGGTCTTGTCCTTATTAGACTTTTCCTTTCTATAAAAGCAGAACTCCAAATATTGGTATATATCATGGCACGGCCGATTCTTCAAGGATTTTGAAGTCGTTTGTCAAGAATCCGTGATGCGTGATGGTGATGTTAAGGTATCGCTGTGAAACCAATTTGCATAAATCAGGAGAACATGTGAATACTTAGGGCAAAATAGCATATTCTTCACCCTCCGGTGGGCTGTGGTTTTCTTTCCTGGAACAACTTATGTAAATGAGACGAAAGGATTCTAAAGTTTTTTCTTCTGGAATTCTGGAAAATGGAAGATGTCAAAATGAAACAACTTGTACTTACCCTGCTCCGACCCCCAGTTCCCTATTTGCTTTGACACTTCCAGTCTTCGGCACTTCCACCGAGCCAGAAGTAGATGTGGCCATTAGTGGCCTCCTCAGAAGACAGGATGTCACTGGTGATATAAGAAGAAGTGACATCCCCTAGTTGGAGGACATCGCTGATTGGCCGAAGAGAGTCCTGTGACTTTCCAAGTGGAGGGAATGGGGGTCATTTACTAAGGGCCCGATTCGCGTTTTCCCGACGAGTTACCCGAATATTTCCGATTTGCGCCGATTGTACCTGAATTGCCCCGGGATTTTGGCGCACGCGATCGGATTGTGTCACATCGGCGCCGGCATGCGCGCGACGGAAATTGGGGGGCGTGGCCGAACGAAAACCCGACGTGTTCGGAAAAAAAGCCGCATTTAAAAACCGAAAATGTGTCGCTTGGGAAGCGCTTACCTTCACCTGGTCCAGCTCTGTGTATTCCGGCGCGTTCAGATGCTTTTCAGCGCAGCAGCGCCACCTGGTGGACGGCGGAGGAACTACCTTCATAAATCCCGTCCGGACCCGAATCCTGTGCAGAGAACGCGCCGCTGGATCGCGAATGGGCCGGGTAAGTAAATCTGCCCCAATATGTCTGAGTAGAATGGGACATGAAGAAAATCAGACACAGTTTTCTAAAGTTATGATCATGATGATCTTGGCCATATTGATCACATGTGATTCCTAGCGGATGGAATTTAAATCTGCAGAATTTTTACCCTAGGTCCATGGTATGTGGCAAAGGAGGCACTGATTGTATCTTTGTGCTTTTCGGGACCTGTAGTGTGAACATGTGTTAAGATGGCTATGCTGTTTTGGTCGGTTATGACCACACCCATCTCTTTCCTGTAGTTTAGCGATGGCTCATCGTTAGTTAATCTGTTGTGATTAACAGCTCCTCATACTTCAAGCATTTTATGTATTTCATGCTTGAAAATAGCTTACCTTTGAGTCCGTATCGCTGAGGCTTGCAACGTACCTGCATCTATTATCCAGCTTATCACAGTGCTGCTCTACCCTACACATTTTCCTTGGACAGATTCCCAATGTATCCTCACAACGGAGGACTAGGATGTATCCTATTATATGATCATACAGTGGAATACAGCAAGGGGAGTGATCATTGTCAGTAGCCTTTGATGGCTGCTTTCAATGTTTATGGTGTTTCCCCAGTCCTTACATAGACAGTTACATCACTGGGGACCTCTCAGAGCATACACCCAGCGGAGGTCAGGGATGGATGCCGTACTGTTGCATCCATATGCCATTATGGCCGCTGCTGAGTGTATACATTGCTCTTGATGCATCTTTTTTTATCCTGCATTTCCTGCAGGATGCGACATGTACTGGACAAAAAGGATGCCTCCACTTGTCAGTATATGTCTATAGATATGTTCAGTGTGTAGCTTTCCTGACATATATGTTGAATATATCTCAAAAATGGGAACTGTATGTAGCCTTATTTGTAATAGGTTAGCAAGTAACTCTCTGGGCACTGACCCCTAGGTCTGGAGTATGGTTGAAAGAACCTGAGTAAGGGGACCCATGCAAATAGAACAGGGCTGCACCCCTATATCCACTCCTGCACCTCCGTTTTTCTGATTGTTGGGGTCCCAGAGGTCGGACACCTGCAGTTATTTATACCTGAACACGTTGATAATGGATAAGTTTCCTTTAATGTTTCATCTGTATCTAAAGCACAAAAAAGCCAACACCAAAAATCTTTGCACAATCCTCTAATGTTCCTGTATTATATGGTATGGTACACAGACATAATGGCCTGTAGTATTAATTTCTTAATCATGTAGAATAATGCAACTCCCCTTTAAACAACAACTGAATAAAATGATATGCTATAAGTGGAGAACTGTCCCTAAGTGGAAACTGATCAATTTTGTTACTAGAAGTCTACAGGTATATTCACAAAGTGGCTTCAACGTATTAAAAACAGTGTTTTGTGCAAGAAACTGACCCCCTGAAATTATTAGGAGACTCTATACTGTTAAAGGAAATCTACCATAAAAATCCGTCATCATAAACCAGGGACATTACTCATAGATCCAGGTAATCTTCTATGGCCTCCTTCCTTCTAAAATCAGCTATTAAAATTAAGCTAATAATTCCAAAATCTCCTGGATAACATGGATAAGATATATAAGAAGATACCACAGTCACAGTGCCTGGATCTATGAGTAATGTCCCTGGTTTATCAGGATGGTTTTTGATGGAAGATTTGTCACGCATCAACCTAACTAAGTAAACATGTTGGTAGGTTCCTGTATTTACTGGAAACCCAATGCTTTTTTTTAGTAAAGCTTTTAGTGCCCCATATATATATATATATATAAAAAGTTTATCTTATAAATATGCAAATTTTCTGTTGAGGCTACTGGGGCGTGGAGTAGCCGTAGCTCCCACACCATGGCATGGTTACTCAAAGCGTCAGTAACCTCCAAAGAAAATTTACATATTTATAAGATAAACTTTTTACATAGATCTGGGGCACTAAAAGTTTTACTAAAACAAGCATCGGGCTGCCGGTAAATACAGGATCCTGCCACCGGATCTACCTTATTAGGTAGATCCATGATGGTAGGTTCCCTCTAATAAAGGCGGCTACTGTATGTAGAGACAATGATCACAGTGTGATCACAGTGCTGGTGTTTAGAGGGGGAAGTAGAGAATCCCTGTACTTTACAACGAAATGCAGTATTCCTTGTGCTATACATCCATCTTGCCGTGTGTGACTCATGGTCCATGATCACAGATTGTTCAAGCTGAGGGTGCAGCCACACGTTCGGTTTTTCAGATGCAGTTTTTGAAGCCAAAAGGAGGTGTGGATTATAATGGGTATGGACTAATCATTCAGAAGTGCTGCTCCTGCTATTTCACTCGACTCTTGATTTGGGCATCAAAAACTGCATCTGAAGAAACGGAACGTGTGGATACATCCTCATTGTGAAGCTTTCCTAATCTTGATGCATCGACTAACATCGATTTTAACTATGACCTGCACCAATTTTCAGCCAAAGGTTATAGTAAATGTGTCTGGCCAAGGCTTCTGCCCCCTTTATTTTGGTGAGGACTACATTGCAAAATCAGTCACAATTTTAAACTTTTTTTCCATGCCTTAAATACCAGTTTTCTACTGTGTCATATGTGACAAATTGGGGATTTGCTGCTAGAACAGGCTAAATAAAATTCTATTCAATTTCTGGTAAAACTGCTTGCGTTTCTCTACCATATGGTAAACAGTGTAGCACAGCTGCACCTTGTGAATACACCCAAAGGACAAAAAACATTTTCTTTGCACAGACATAAAAAAGAGCAATAAATACAGGATGAAACAAAACCAATTTCACTTAGTGAAATCATTGAACCTCCCGTAACGGTGGTACATTAATGCGTTTCTTATTTCTTTGATCCATCTGAACCTGAGCTACAAACCCTCAGCAGCGGTAACAGGGTAATGCAATCTATGTGTGCCATCTGCAGAGTATGAATCTTCTATCGCAGATAAGGGTGAAGCTGTTTAATCTTTGCTTTCTTTGACAGGCCAATCCTGAGAGGACCTGCGCGGGTCTTGAGTGGTGTCACTCTTACGATCCCATGAGAAAATGTCACTGCTGGGGGGAGGAGATAAAAACGTCTTATCGTTAGGCGCAGCACAGTAATGATATTCTCATTTTCATAGAATAATAGATAAACAACAGGGACGGGTATTGTGCAGAGTGACAGGCTCCGTTTGACAGACAGATGACCAGCTGGGAATAAAATTTTACCTTGTATTATTTTAGGATTAATCAAATCCATGAAGTCAGCTAATTCCCATCTGTAGCTTCTGTATCTGTAAAAGTTGTGTACTTACTGGGTGATGGGTAAGTTGCCTGCTGGTACTGTGCCCCAGATATAACACTGGATGATATGGTAGGTCCTATAGTGAAATGATGGGACCACCCTCCTGGAGTTGGTAAAACTGCCTGCCCTATGATTTCAAATGCCAGTATTTTTCGGACTAAAAGCTGCACCCCAGATTTAGTTTTCCAAGAAAGCAAAAATATATTTTACACCAATTTAAATATCCCTGTTGATCACACAACAGCGCGGCACACACAGCTTTGCTACATCCATACATTTACACACATAGCTCTGCTACATCCATACATTTACACACATAGCTCTGCTACATCCATACATTTACATAAATAGCATTGCTACATATACATTTACAAGCACAGCTCTGCTACATCCATTCATTCACATACACACTCACACAGTTCAGCTATACACACGAACAGAAATAGGAACACACCCCCCACTGCTATACACACACACACACACACATAGGAACACACTGTTCACTGCTACATACACTGTGCACTGCTATACACACACACAGATATAGGAACACACTGCTCACTGCTACATACACTGTGCACTGCTACATACACTGTGCACTGCTATACACAGTGGGCCCTGCTATGCACACACAAACACACACACACACACTGACTGGGCATGGCTATAGGCAGTAACACCCACACAGCCCTGCTACAAAAAAACACACTAGGAACGCACTGGACACTGCTATACACATAAACACACACAACCCACCCTCTTCTTCTTACCCTGTCCCACTCTAAATTTTCTGCCCCATCCCCGGCAACATGAGGACCTTGAATGATGTAGGAAGCTTCTGACATCACTCCAGGTCCTGTAGGTAATAACCATGTTAGGACACCCAGGAGAGGGAGAGAGCAGTGCGGAGGCTCACCTCTCTAGGAAATCGTGTGAAGCAATATGTCAGCGCTGCACCGGATCTTCAGGACCGAGTCAGGAGGGTCTGGCAGTGCTGGAACCTCCTGACCTTTAGACTAGGCAGGCACGCAGGCACTTTTTATCAAGATTTTATCTTGCTAAAAGTGTGTCATATAGTACGAAAAATACGGTATGTAACATTTGTGTAGTAATATAAAGCCCCAAAGTGTTGACCAAATAAAATTTAATGCCCTATTTTTTAAGGAAATCTGCCATCATGATAAACCAGGGACACTTACTCACAGATCCATACACTGTGACTGTGGTAATCTTCTTATATTTGTTATTCATGGCCTCCTTCCTTCTAAAATCCACTTTTAAAATTAGCCTAATGAGCCTGGAAGGCTCTGGGGGTGTTACCAGAACCCCTCCGTTGTAGCTTCACAGCTGTTACACTGTCTCCCCCTGCTCAATCAGCACTTCCCCTTCCTTCTGCCTGCTGTCATCTCACATAGTGGGAGGGGGGAGTGCTACTGCTAGTGTGGGTTACCACTAAAGGATTTGGGTGAATTTTTTTTTCCAAAAGTCTTGACAAAATAAATATGCGTGAACATATCCTTATACAGTGATGTGCCAGTTATGTAATGATCTCTCGGTATAACAAGATGCTTTACTAGCATGTGGCTGCATTGGTGTCTAGTACAGTATTAGATTATAATTTAGGTGGTTTGGATGATAGCACGGGGGTTCAAGTCTTTGAGGGGGCCCATTACCACCCACCTAATTCTATACTGAGAAGGACCTTCACCTATGAAATACTCGTACAACTTTGTACATGCTCTCAATACACATGTACACAAGAGCTAGCTTAGGACCTTTGAAGGTCCTCCAAAGGACCTGAAAACCACATATTGGAATCAGGCAGAAGTGACTCCATTCCCCAAAAAGCTTGATTCTACTACCATATGTAGTAAATCCCAGACTTGAAGGGGCTATAATATTCATACAGCCTAGGGCCCATGACAGTCTTAATTCGTTCCTGGTCCAGAAGCAAAAAGAGCAGCAGGAGTTGGCGCTGGGCCGTCTGTGCTAGGACAGAAGGGTGTCTCTTACCTTTCTCATTGTGTGATGTAATATTTGCTTCTCTGTCACTACTTTTCATGAATGCTGGTGTCCATGACAAAGATTTTGGAGTGTCTTCTGTAAAATATAGGTTATCATGAGATATCAGTTAATGTCAATACAATACATACAATAATGTATCATGGCCCCCTCATTTAGTGGCCCCCTCTTCTCACATTGTGACCCCTCTCCTCTGCCTCCAGTCCTCACATGGTGGCCGCTCTCCTCTTCACATTGTGGCCATTCTCCTCCTCCCCCTCATATTGTGGACCCTCTCCTCCTCCTATTCATTTTGTTGGCACTCTCCTTGTCCCCCTCATATTGTGGACCTTCTACTGCTCCTCTCACATTGTGGCCCCTCTCCTCCTCCCATTTATTTTGTTGATGCTCTCCTGGTCCCCCTCATATTGTGGCCCCTCTGCTCCTCCTCTCACATTGTAGCCTCTCTCCTTCTCCCCCTCATATTGTGGCCACCTTCCTCCTCCCCCTCATATTGTGACCACTCTCCTACTTCTCCTCATATTGTGGCCACTCTCCTACTTCTCCTTATTGTGACCCTTCGGCTCCTCCTCTCACATTGTGGCCTCTCTTCTTCTCCACCTCACATTGTGTCTGCTTTCCTCCTCCCCCTCATATTGGGGCCCCTCTGCTACTTATTTTAAACTGTGGCTCCTGCACTCCTTCCCCTCATTTTTGGGGGGCTCTCCTTATTCCACTTATATTATGGCCCCTCACCCCTTCTTTTCTTGTTGCTGTGCATTAAAATAAAACAATTAACACTGGTTACTCACCTCTTCTTGTTCCCCTGCAGCAGTCCTGTTACCTCCTCTGCTGCTGTGTGAAGCACTGAAGCCGGCAGGCATGATAACATCATCACATTGTGTCTGCCAGCATCTGCTACACACAGCAGCAGCAGCAGAGACACAATGATGAGGCCTCAAACAGGTCTTCAAAATCATCATTTTTTTCTCAGCTTTCTTTTTGTAGATGGCAGGATCCCTGAGACTGAATAGTAACAGTAACATTGCACATACTATCTTTACAAGTAAACAAAAAAAGGTCCCTGTAGCCCGTCAACGTTCGATCTTACTGAGCAGTACAACAAACAACAGCTGTGTTGATTGTTTTTTTCACATAATTTTAAATGGTAAACCTGTGAAATTACAAACGATTTGTTGGATATTGGCATTTAGGTTATTTATAGAAATATAGCTTAGAAAAACTAAATCTATGGCACGAACTGAACATATGTAGAGTTATGAATATAAATGAAGTGTCTAAGAACCACATTTATGTCCTTACATAAAGGAAAAAAGACTCCCTGGTGCCAACGTGAAAATAAATCTTCCCAGCACTTACATTTATTACAATTATACGACGTTGAAAAGTCGAATGTCGCTCTAGACAATCACTTAATATGACAATCTGCTGGAAGTGAGTTAAGGATTTAGAAGTTATACGCTATTAGTCAAATGACGAGTCAATATAGTAGTTTCAGTCGATTAGAGGAAATCTACCATCAATATCAAGAATGATAAACCTGGAACACTGGGACACCCATAGATCCGGGTGCAGTAACTGTGGTAATCTTCTAATATTTGTTACCCGTGGCCTCCTTCCTTCTAAAATCAACTTTTATAATTATGCTAATGAGCCAGAAGGGCTACCCTAACCTGTCAGTGATCTGGCTATGTAGACTGTTAGACTGTCTCACCCTCCCCCCTGCTCCCTCAGCACTGAGAATACAGCAGGAAGTGCTAACTGCACAAGTGCTGAGGGAGCAGGGGTAGGATAAAACAGGGTAACAGTCTGTAAAGACAGATCACACAGGGGCTAGGGTAGCCCCTCATGATCATTAGCATAAGTTGGGATACTTACTGGATCTATGAGTAAGTGTCCCTGGTTTATCATGCTTGAGTTTGATGGTTGATTTTCTTTAAGTGTCTTAATGTTGATCTAGAATATGTGGTGTAACTGGAATCTACCAAGCCCCAAGGAAAAAACCTGTTCCAGATCCCATAAATATAATGTATTCATTATAGTACAAGTCTCCTAATGGGTAAGGAATAACTTATGGGTCCTCTTAGACTCCTTGGCCTGGGTGAGACTCCATTCTCTGCACACCCCAAGTTATGTCCCTGGTCAGGAATCAAAGCCCCACCAAGGACTTTGCCTGTTTTTTTGATACAAGGTAATGTCCAATATAATTTTATCAAATCTGTATATAGGGGTCAGAAATTAATTTGCACATAAAGCCCTTTATGTTACTTTATGGTATAGCAATACCTTCTCAACTACTGTCCTGCCTATTGCTTATTACTCATTTTTCACATAAGAAACATCACTCCCTAAGGAAAGGGGTATTGCCAGGATCACCAAACCAACCAATACTGGCTGCCGCAGAAGCCAAACATGTCTGGTTTATGCTTTGGCTTTAAAAGGTCTAGTGGTCTGTGGCACTCAAAATTAAGAAGTGCTGTGGTAACAGGCCCCACTTTCCAATCCAATGTCCAATCAGTGGCCTTCTCTGACCACAGGACATTGAGATCCCAATCACCAATCAATGGCCATTTATTGGCTGTAGCAGGTACTTTGGCGCTTCTGACCAAATTGCAGTAGTGGATTATAATATAGGTGGCTTTGTTTGTAGCCTGGGGCTAAGCCCATGACAACCAAAACCACTCATCAAATTTTATAATGAAATCCTCATACATCTGTTCCAGCTCCCAATACACATGTACACAAGAGCCATTTCAGGACCCTTTCAAGGTTCTCCAAAGGTCCTAAAACTTCAGATTGAAAGCAGGCTGAAGGGCACATCCTTAATTCCAGACTTGTATGGGCTATAATATTCATAGAGCTCAGAGCCCAGGGCTGTCTTAATCCGTCCCTTCCCAATTGTCAACACTGAAGACTGTATTACCATTGCACTGCTGGAATCGGGGTCATGGTAAGTATATTTCTTTGTTTTTGGTCACCCCAACACTGGCCTTATTAACAAAAGTAGAACTTTTGATGAACTTTAACCTTTGAATTGCCACCAACAATTCAGCTGCAAGCATTATGTCACATGAC
>CM033643.1:10457781-10574049 GCA_019512145.1 Engystomops pustulosus | reverse complement strand
AGCCACATTACTACTACTATATTCCGGTTATATATAGGGCCGCAGACAAGTACTGCTTACTCCTATCCTGAATATGAGGTGCACAGCACAGAAACTAATGAAGCCTAGCCTGTCATATAGTGGTACAGCATCAGAACTGCTTCCCTATCCTGTATATATGGGACACAGCGACTTTTTAGTCTACTCGCTCCATCTCCTTGTTATATGATGACAGCACTTTACTTCTACTCCTATTCTATGTTATATATGATTCAGCACACATATTACTATATTTCCTATCCTATTTTATATAGATGTGAACTAGCACAGTACCTACTACTCCTTCTGTATATATGGGCACGCACAGTTACTCTACTATATCCGTTATATTGGGCACAGCACAGTACTGCTACTCCTATCCGTCGTATATGGCATGTCACAGATATTACTACTCCTATCTGTATATATGTGGAACAGCACATGTATATGCTACATCCTATTCCTCTTATATATGGCACAGCACAGTACATTACTACTCCTATCCCTTTTGTTTATTATTATGGTGATTTCAGGTCCACAGTACTACTCTACTCCTTCGCTGTTAGATTTATTGAGCACTAGTCATTTTTTTCAATTATTTTACTTACTCTTATCCTGATATATGGGTTCAAACAGCACAGTAGTTACTACTTCCTATCCTGTCTTATATGGGTGTAACAGCACTATACGTAATCTATCTTCTCTATCTTTATATTATGGGTCGGCAGCATAAAATACTACTGTAGCTCATGATTCGTTGTACATAGTGGACACATATTGCACAGTACTGACTATCTTTTCCTATCTCTGTAAATCTTTATGGCACAGTGACTATAGAACTTACTATTATTACTTTATTCAGTGTGGTATATTTTAGGGAACAGCACACGAATTCTGCTAAACCAGAGACGGTTATTGTATATGGGCTATTCAGCATCAGTACTTTCTTTAGCTACTCCTAAATGGGTGAGATATGGTGGCAACAGAAAAATTAAGAGAAGAATGAGAAGGGAGAGGGTGGGGGGGGGTTGGCGAGGGGGGGAGGAGGGGGGGGGGGGGGCGGGCTAGGATCATTTTTTTTTTTTACCTGTATATATTTTGGGCGGACCCATCATATTTACTACTCCCTATTCCTGGACATATTGGCACACCTTGCACAGTGTACTACTAACTACTATCCTGTATATATGGGTAGATCAGCACAGAATTTTACCTTATCATGCTTGTGATGCATATCGGGCACTTAGCACTTTTTTAGTTACTTACTACTTATCTCCTATCCGGTTTATTATATTGGGATTTATTCAGCATACAGTTACGCTTATGCTTATGTCCGGGTATATTATTTTGAGCACAGGACTAGTTTACTACCTATTCTTCTCAGTTCCTGTATATATGGGCACCAGTGCTATCAGTACTACTACTATATATTCCTGTTATTTTTTATATTGGGGCACATCATTCAATATTACTACTCCTATCCTGTATATATTGTGGCACTTTGCACATGTTACTGCTACTTTCCTATCCGGTTTATATTATGAGCCTACTAGGCACTAAGTAAGTGCTACTCTCATTTCCTGTATATATGTAGTCACAGCACAGGTACTTATTGTACCTTCTATCATGTTATTAATGTGGGCACGGCATCTTTTAGTATTTTTCTACCTTATCTCCTATCCTGGACATAATGGCATGGCACACTCCTTATCTTATTATCTTTATCCCGTGTATATGCCATTTATAGCAGGACCTCTTGTGTACATCCTACTCACTGCTCTTATTCATCATCCTATTTGTGTTCCAGCCCTCTTTATAGAGTTTACCAACATAGTTGTATATTTGCACCATTATTGCACTTCCATTTTGTATTTGTCTGTTCATGGGAGTCGATTGTATGTTTTGTTTACTAGAGTAGTGATTACAGAGAGATATTTTGCTTTTGATTATATAACACTTGCACAGTGTCATCGGTTTTTGCGTAGATGTGCGGGAAACTGGGATCTGGAATTCTGACTTGAGTTTTGATGTTGTTGCACCTATGATATCTGGGTGTGTTAATGGATGATAATCTCGAATAATTTTGAACATTGTTTGTTTGTAAGAATATCAATAACTCTCCTAGAAATTTGTCTATGTAGTTCCGTATTTCCCCGTCTTCTCTTATTGTGTGGACACTAAACGCATTAATACATGTATTTGCAATTGTACTTATGTTGATTTATCACCGACAGTTTGTATAAGTGATATTTTAGGGCGACATCCTCTGTATACCTTTTTGTTTTGTGTATTCAACATTGGGAGCTGCTAGACCCAGTAGTCAATATTGTTTTACTTCCTTTTATTTGTTACTGTATATTTCTTTTGGGTCAGTATCCCACTTAGAGTTACACTATCTTCTATCCTTGTTATACTGTATATAGGCACTGCACGTATCTAGTACTTCCTTATCCTATGTACCATATATTACTATATTATTTTAGATTATTTTTATATACGCTAGAATTCTTGTATGGATATTTTACTTCATTATCCTGAATATATGAATTCTTTTCCGCTTTGCTACTTTTAGTACTATCTATCTTTCTCCTCATGATAGTATGGCACAGCACTTAGTTAATTACTACTCGTCTATATTTGTCCTTTTATTATTTGTGTGTTACTCGGCACGTACTACTACTCCTTATCCGGTTGTATTATTTATTGGTTGTCTTAGCAGAACAAAGGTTATTATAATATATTCATCGCTTAAGTCTGTATTATTTTATGTGGATTTATCATTGCACAGTATGTGTATTTTAGTTACTAATACTCCTTATCCTGTTATAGATTTTTGGGCACTTTGCACAGTACTACTTACTCCTGTCTCCGGTTATTATATGGGAATTCACGCACAGTACTTAGTCTCACCTCCTTTTTTTTTTATCCTTTTGTTATATTGGGTTATTCAGCTACACTACTACCGTTACTCCTATAATGTATTTATACTGTGCACATTGGAGACTTAGTACTACCTTAACTCTCTATCTATTGTTGTTTTATTATATATGGCACAGACACTGTTTCTACTAGCACTTAGTACTACTACTCTTCATTTTTATTCCTGGTTACTTTTATATGTGCACAGCACTTTAATTTTTACTATTACTTTCTTATCCCTGTATCTTAATGGGGTTACAGCACAGTATTTCTAATATCTCATATTACTGGTTTGTATATGAGCACATGCACTTAGTCACTTACGTTTTTAGACTACTAGTTCTCTGTATTATATTATGGTCTTACAGCACTATGTATCTGACTACTTACTAGTTTATACTGTATACATGAGCTACTATAGTTTCACAATTTTACATTGTTAATTTAATACTTCCTATCCTGTTTTTATATTATTTTGTCGTAGCTCACCCAGAATTTCTTATTGGGGTTTTAGTACTACTACTGATCTATGAACTCTATGTTATTTTAAACATTTCTATAATGCACTAGTGTACTATACTCCGATTCCTGTTTATTATTGGGCACAGTTTGCTAGCAATTTTATTGTACTCTCTCGCCTTTTTTGTTATGCTCAGTTATGCTTAATACTTATCCTGTAGTACCCCGCTTTTTTATTTTAGATATTGCGAATATTTTATTCTGGTTATTGTTTTATATAGGTGCTAAGGCACAATGTTACCCCCCCTACTATGCGTGATTGATAATTATCACATAGCCGTTTTATAGTCTAATTTGCTTCCGAGCGTGCTTGTGATTATTATTGGGCTTTCACAGCACAATAGTACCCACGACCCCCCGGAGGGCGCGAAGAGAGGGAGATTAGGGAAGAGGGGCAACCATGTTTTGTTTAGTCTGTTACTATGTAATAATGCTCTCTATCCTGTATATATGGGCTACATGCTACAGCTATTTGTCTAATAGACCTCTCCCTTACCTCCCCTCCTTTATGCTTTGTTCATATATTTAAAAACATAGCAACTTTGTTTTTTCTCTTTTTTTTAGTAGTTAGGTTTACTGTATAATTGCTCAGATCTGTTTTCGTTATATATTTGGGATCAGTTGATATTATTGTTGGTCTCTCCATTAACCCATGTTCTTTATTTTGGTGCGGTCTATTTCTTCTTGTTCTTGTTTTATACAACTTTGAACTCTGTACGGTGTTATTTCTGTTCTCGGGTTTTTTTATTTAGCGTTTATGTGTTTTTTTTTTTTTTTGTTTTTTTAAATCCTGTCAGGCGTGTTTTTTGTACTTTAATTCTGTTGGCCATTCATTGTTTTTATGGGATTGTTGGTTTAATTTGTTGAGGTTGAAATTTGGTGAAAAAATAGGTTTTTGTAGTTGGGTTTTTTTTTTTTTCCAGTTGTGCAATTTTCATTTCTCTTTATTGTGTTATGCCGCCACTATTCTGGCATCAATTTTTTTGTGTATGTTATTAAAAAATTTTTGGGGTTTATTATTTTTATGATCTCTTTCTATTGATTTCCTGTCAGCTGTACTCTCTAGTTCTAATAGTAATTAAGCTCTTCTTATTGTATATTAGCCGTGTATTAGGTGGGCTACTGAAAGGGAGCAGTGGGGCTTCGGGTTTGGTCTTTGGAGTAGCCTTTTGCTTCTCATTCATAGTCCGGAGATGGTTTTGTCCACAATTCATTATTAGTAGCCTTCCATTTCCTTGATTAAAATTGTGCTATTCTACGAGTTCGGATACTGTAAAGTTATACATTGTGTTTAGGATTGTGTATAGTAGGTAGGGAAAGATAGTTTAGTTAGTATTGCTTTTTAGCATATTTTGTTGGTAGCGGAAACCTCCCATTCAGCTCGATTACTCTATATAAGGTACATTTCCTGTGATAGGTTCCCTTGATAATTGGATTGGTTTGGTGGGATTAGACTCGAGCATTGTCATTTGGGCTTATGGTGAATAAGAATTGTGATGATATCGAAGGTGTGACGGGGAACGGTGTATTTGTGAGTAGCCATCCTTGTTATGGCCTGTCGTTGACAGCGATGGGTCAGCCTGGGTTTTCGAATATCCAGTCAGGTGGTCAAACTCTGCATTAAGGCGTTTGTATTGTTTTCTCTCTGTTGGTTCTTGTTGCTTCGTTGGTGGTTTCCTACTATGTTGGTCCTCCGGTTTTATCTTCACCACATTCTACTCCTTAATATCATTTACTGGTAGGTTGATTTAGTATTTTGTGCGCTCTACCCATGTTGGGGACTGACTATGACTTATTATGTCTTATGTTTTTGGATTTGTCGCTGTCGTAATCTGTTGTTTGCACTTTAATAAAGTAATTTGCTATATTTGATTTTCTTAATGTGCGATAGAGGATTTTGAAGAATCTGTGTTTGTGTGGTTTAAATTACGATTCTTTATAGGTTGAGGCCGTAATGTTGGTACCGTCAGTAACTTTCAGCTAGATCTTTGTAGATCTCAACCTTAGGATGAGTTAAAGGTAATGATTTTTGAAAAAGAATTATATTGTGGGGATATGAAATGGTGCAGTAGAGTTTGATTGTTCTCACTGGTAGAATACCATTATGTTTTGACATCATCTTTTCTAGTTGTTGTCTACTATGGTTGGAGTTTATTTAGTATTATTGCAGTCATCTACTAGAGGCTGTGTGTTTTTTTTTGTTAACTGTAGCAGGTGTTTATTCGGGCTTTTTCCTAGACGTTCCGGTTCTCTTTCTTTCAAGCTCGCGTGGTTGTTATTTGTGTATAGGCATGTATTCATTCTTTCATGTACATCACGCTGGCTCTGTGACGTCTAGCTACTACCTACCTCTGCCCCTCGGTGTTGTGTGTAACCGTGATCTCCAGGGTATCGATGTGTTTGTTACGCCCATGTACCGCCATTATCCTGTATATATGGGCACAGCACAGTACTACTACTCCTCCTATCCTGTATATATGGGTACAGCACAGTACTACTACTCCTATCCTGTATATATGTGCACAGCACAGTACTACTACTCCTATCCTGTATATATGGACACAGCACAGTACTACTACTCCTATCCTGTATATATGTGCACAGCACAGTACTATTACTCCTATCCTGTATAAATGGGTACAGCACAGTACTACTACTCCTATCCTGTATATATGAGCACAGCACAGTACTACTACTCCTATCCTGTATATATATAGGCACAGCACAGTACTACTACTCCTATCCTGTATACATGAGCACAGCACAGTACAGTACTACTACTCCTATCCTGTATATATAGGCACAGCACAGTACTACCCCGCCTATGCTCTATATAAACACATAGCACAGTACTACTACTCCTATCCTGTATATATGGGCACAGCACAATAGTACCCCCCTGTGCTCTATATAAACACATAGCACAGTACTAATGTTCCTATCCTGTATATATAGGCACAGCACACTAGTACCCCCCCCCCCTATGCTCTATATAAACACATAGCACAGTACTAATGCTCCTATCCTGTATATATGGGGACAGGATAAGGCTCCCATATTCCCAGGTCTCATGGTGCTTCATCTCTGCTTATACAACTTTTATTTCTTCCGTTTTATAGCGTTTATTGTTGTGTTTAAACCGCCGGTGTAACGCGCCCCCAGATTTTTCATTTGCTGCCAGTTGCAATCACTAGGTGTATACCGCCATCTTCTGGATCATATTGGTATTAAAAATTGGGGAATTCACAGAATACTGAGCTGACTCCTCAGCAATAGAAAAGCCTTATAAAGCCTAATATTAGGGGCTACAGAAAAGGGAGCAGGGGCTTCGGGGGCATGGAGTAGCCTTTGCTTCCACAGTCCGGAGAGGTTTGTCCACACCCAAGTAGCCTCCACCGAAAATGTGCATAATAGTTAGATACGTAAAGTATACAAGGTGAGGAAGTGTTATAGGATTAGGGAAAGATAGTTTAGAGCTTAGAATGTTGGTAGGAACCTACCATCAGCTCTACCTTAATAGGTACATTCCTGATAGGTTCCCTTTAACTTGCTGGTCGGTGAAGACCTGAGCATGTCATGGGATATGGTGAATCAAGGGCGGCACGGTGAGTGAGTAGCACTTCTGCCTTGCAGCGCTGGGGTCCTGGGTTCGAATCACACCCAGGTCAACATCTGCAAAGAGTTTGTATGTTCTCTCTGTGTTTTTGCGTGGGTTTCCTCCAGGTCCTCCGGTTTCCTCCCACTCTCCAATACATACTGGTAGTTTGATTAGATTGTGAGCCCCATTGGGGACTGATATGACATGCTCTGTGCAGCGCTGCGTAATCTGTTTGCGCTATATAAAGAATTATTATTATTATTTTATTAATCAAGAGGATGGAAGAAATGTGTAAATGACTTATAAGTGAAGGCTCCAATGTTGACCCTCAACTTTCAGCAGATCTTGAGACCAACCATGATGATTAAAGGCAATTTTTTGAAAAATAAAATTGGATGAAATGGGCAGAGAGATGTCACCTGGAGAATACCAAGTGACAATACTAGTTGTCTCTCCATGGTGGGGTAATGCCATCTACTAGACTGTGATTGGTAACTGAGCAGGTGTATGAGGTCCCAGACGTTTCCTTTCTTCTCTTTCCAGCTCTCGGGTGATGTATCGGCATGTCATGGCTTCTGCATTGTGTTTGTAACGTGATCTCCATTTTGATGTGCGCAGGAATTCTCTATTTTCTTTGTGTGTGTGATTTGGTCGGCTCCTCCAGGGACGGCCATAATTATAACAATGTGTGCGTCCCTCAGAACTGCCTCCCTCAGGAAGTGATTCAGCGCACACTGGAAACACGGCCCATCATGGCCACTTTAGAGTCCGGCTATTGTTTTGCTATTGTAACCTGCTTTTGTTCTGTGTCTATTGATGTGAAGCAGAACATCAGTCCTCTTCAGATCTTTATACATGTTCTCTAGGGTTTTGTGTGTGTCATCCAATAGCCCATAAGATTTTAGGTAGAGCAATAACAGCGGGACACGAGTGTGATGACCTTGTGGGAGGCAGTGACTTCATCACTTGTCTTACCGTTATCAGTGACAGGATTCTTCACTGTAAGAGCAATAAAAAAGCAGAATGTTGTGATACATTGTACAAGTTCAAGAGGAGCCTGGATTTTTGTTTTTCTATGAGGTAAGAATTAGATTTGCAGAAATAGATCCTAGAAATGGGCTGTAGCCCGGGATTACCAGATATCTGTGATCGCCATGGATCTGGACTGTTGTAACCATCAAGATTTGCCCTGAACTGAAAACTAATCTGTCATGTAGCAAACTTTCACTTGACAATTATAACATTTTGTTACATATGAAGCTAAATGTCCGGGTAACTCCGGAATGTAACATTAAGGGGTTGACCTGAGTATTTAAAAGAAACCCGTCACTAAACTACTACTCCTCTCAGGTAGGGAATGAAATGTCCTTTCTAGAATTCCCTGATTTAAGTAAAATTTCACTCATCTACTTTTAAAAAATATCCCCCAAAGTCAGGCAAATATGACTCTTCTGAGCTTATTTTCACATGAGATGAGTCAAGTTTAGTGGATCCGGGGGTAGTGTCACTTCAGGAGCCACTCTCTTTGGTTCTATAGTACCTAGAGACAGCCTGTTGGTGTCTAATTAAAGATAAAAAATGTCATCTTTCAGATTTTCTGTGAGTTACTGGTAGTTAAAAAATAGGCAGCTAATGAATTTGATGGCGCTATATAAATAAAGATTATTATTCAGATTATAGGCAGGAACTGGATGTTTATCTGCAGCTTGCATTTGCAAATGAAATGTAGGTAACTGTCTCCTGTAATGTAGCTCTCAAGGCCATAAGCCATGATCTGAAAGATGAGATCCTTATCTTTAATATGACACAAAAAGCTATTATAAAACAGAAGATAGTGGCATCTAAAGTGACACTTCTGCAAAAACTAAACTTGACTCATCTCTTGTGAAAAGAGTCATATTTTCCTGACTTTGGGATAGAATTTTTATAGGTAGATGAGTTAGATTTCACATAAAAGAGGGAATTCTAGAAAGGAATTTTAATACCCTACCTGAAGGGACTAGTAGTTTGGAGGGGCAGAGTGCTGAAACCCCCAGCGATCACCTGAGAGGCAGAGGCAGGACAAGCATACGCCCTGCTGCTCCATCTAATTGTTTGGGAGTGCTAAAGATAGCCGAACACAGCGCTCCGCAGTCTCCAACTGCTCCCATAGACAGTGAATGGAGTGGTAGGGATCCCTGTTCTCCAGAGAGCTTGTGGTCCTGTTTTTATGATCAGGGTCCCAGCAGTTCGACCCTCACCAATCAATTGGTTATTCCCCTATCCTATGGATAGAGGACAACTTAAATACTTGTGACAACCCCTTTAAGACTTATAGGGCAAAGTTTCACTTAAAAATCAACCATACAAGGGGTTGTCAGAGAGGAGGTTCTGATAGGGGGCGTGTGTTATGCAAATCCTCTCTGACATGTAGAAGATTATGGTAATACACGCCCCTCCTCTGCTCCCGCTCCTCCTCTCCGTCAGTGGAGAGGATTATAATAGTCAGATATCTGGACTGATATCTCGGGAACCAAGGGGGCTAGAAAGAAAATTCAAAGTTCTTCTGATTATGTGTATCAGCCCCAGAATTTTGTCATGAGGTGGTGAAAGGTCCTCTTATGGGCAAAGTCATAATCTGTGGTTATGCAACTGTGTGTTAAACAGGAAGATGCCCCTATGCCTCCGATTCGGGCTTGTACCAACATGGGACTATTAATAGTTTGTATGTTCTCTCCGTGTTTGCGTGGGTTTCCTCCGGGTCCTCCGGTTTCCTCCCACACTCCAAAACATACTGTTAGGTTGATTAGATAGTGAGCCCCATTGGGGACAGGGACCAATTTGTCATGCTTTATGCAGCGCTGCGGAATCTGTGTGCGCTATATAAATAAAGAATTATCATTATTATTATTATTAAAGTCGACAATTTGTATACATTGTTTTTTTTAAGAGGAAAAAGTTCTGTTGCTAAATTTGTAAACAGAGTTGCAAACAGTCCGTGCGATGTGGACAATAATTCATCATTAAATTGTATATGGATTTCACTATAGGATCTGCTCCAAAGTCTGTGTCACAACTAACACGTGTGAACATGTCCTGAAGGACTGTGCTATCCACCTGCCTGGGACCAGGACACATGCACAGTCCAATCTTAGCCAGTAGATGGCGCTTAGAGATTGCTGTGTACAGGACCTGGAACATCAGCTGCCATCAGCTGGGCTGAAGTGTAATGGGAGCAGGTGCTGGGAGTGCGAATAGGACTTGGAATACAGTCCTGATATCTTCAGCTGTTATTGAGGAAATGTTTTTAGCAATGTCTTAAAGTGCAGTGACCTTAGAGGCAGCCACCAGTACCAGCAGCATTGACCTGTGGTCGTTGAAGGAGCCCAAGACATTCATTATTCCGCGTTGCGCTTGTACCTTCCATTATACATCATGCGGATCACATGCAGATGTTCAAGTTTCTGTAAAACTGGGTCTCAGTGAACGACTAGAAAGTATATATTCACCAATTTTACAACCCAAAATCCAGCTGCAAATCTTAAATGTCAGTTTCTAGAGTTGCTGTCAGTTCTGACTGAATAAAAGGCTTGTGAGAAGGGAGAACCTGTTATAGGCACCATCTCATATGCCCTATTAGGGTCCTTAGGTATTGACGTTCCTATACTTAGGGGGTACATATGGCCTCTCAGGCACAGAGATAAAGAACTACAAACAGACCCCGGGTTGCATACAAGATAGGTTCTATCTTACAAACTTAGGGGCCTTAGAAACTTATGATGAATCTCCCCTTATAGATTTGTTCTTAAGTTGAATTTGTATGTAAGTCAGTACTGGTATATTTTATAATTGTAACTCCAGACAAAGTTTTTTTGTGATAATTGGATTCAAAAAATTTTGAATTGATGAGGGAAAAGGGATGAACAATAAAGCTTCATAGCAACATAACATAACACCTTACAGCCTGGGACTAATATTCACTAATTACCAGCACCCATAGACCCTCACCAGAGGTGACAGTGGGCAGAGAGGAACATCTGTAACTATGGGTCGTCTATAAGTCAGGTGTCCGTGAATGAAACCTACCATTTGATTCTGTGCATTACAAACTAAACATACCTTGAGAATGCTGTAGCTAAACTGATGCAGAAACATATCTTGTTTAATCCCCTTGCAACATCCCCCACCAGGGCTTGACTTTTTTCGGGATGGCTGGAGGAGGCCGAGGTCCTGACTACCGGAGTGGATTAAACAAGATATGTTTCTGCATCAGCGTAGCTACAGCATTCTCAAGGTATGTTTGGTTCACAAATGGTAGATTTTCTTTAAAGGAAACCTACCATTTGATTTGATGCATTATGAAGCAAACATACCTTGAGGCTGCTGTAGCTACACTGATGCAGAAACATATTTTGTTTAATCCCTGAGCTGAGATGTTTTGCTGAAAAAACTATTATAAAATTATGATAATGAAGCTTGGTGCTTCTCCACTCACATTAGTTATGCATTGCTCAGAGGATGGTGTAATCACAGTGTTCTGCCAGACAGAATAATCAATCGCTGCACCATCCCCCAGCTATTGTGTATGAGTGATCATGAGAGTCAGGTTGATTAGTCTTGTCTTGGCTGTTCAGAAAGCTGGTTTAGCTCATTTACTAAGGGTCCGAACCGCACACTTTCGTCGGCTTTCCAGCGCGTGCCAAATTGCCATGGGATTTGGGCGCACGCGAACGGATTTTGGTGCATCAACGCCGCCTTTCACGCGACAGAAATCGGGGGACGTGGCAATCGGACAACCCAACGGGTTCGGAAAAAATGCGCAATTTAAAAAAGAATTTCTGTCGCAAGATCAGCACTTACATGCACCGGGAAGAAGCAGGTGAACTCCGGCGACACCTGCTGGATATCGGGCGCTCAACCTTAGTGAATCCCGGCAGACCCGAATCCTCGTCGGAGAACGCGCCGCTTGATCGCGACTGGACCGGGTAAGTAAATGTGCCGCGATATGTTTCTGCATCAGTGTTGCTTCAGCATTCTCAAGGTATGTTTGGTTCACGACGCATAAACACAAATGGTAGATTTTCTTTAAGTTGGGGACTAATTCTATTAGTGTATTGTCTCAAAGTTGCTCTTTGGTACAAAAGTAAACCATGGGGCCCTGTAATGGTCATCAGCTTTGTGCTGTATATCCTTGGATTAGTATGTAAAGGATTTATATTAAAAATACTTTCTGTTGACTGTCATCACCTTGGTGAAGAACTAAATGCAGAACTGAGCTTCGGTCTTTGCATCCTTCAAAAATCGGAAATCGAAAAGTAGGACAATAGTATTACCTATTGGGGCACATTTACTTACCCGACCGCTCACGAAGTACGATAATGCACTGTGCTGCGATTCACTAAGATCGTGCGCCCGATATCCTGCATGTGTCGCTTCCCCACTCAGGTCCGCTCATCGTCCGACAGCCCGCCCCCTGTTTTCTGTTGCATGAAAGCCAGAGCAGCTGCGCCACAATTTGATCGCATGCGACACAATCCCAGCGCAAACCCCTGTTAAATACCTCTGTAAGCTGCGCAAATCCCGAAAACTGTGAATGGTCTGACGAAAGTGCGATGCGCGACCCTTAGTAAATAGGCCCCATTATGTTCTTCTCATCCATGGTGCTTTTGGATCTGATGCATGCTTTTTGTATTTAAGTGACTTTTTGGGTACATAGGGTTATTTATGCACTTTTTTGCAACTTTTTCAAGCATAGTGCTGGAGCCCACTGTGTAGCAATAAGTGGGGGGAGGAGAGCTGGGAATTGTGCCTTTTCCACCGTTTGGGCGGGGAATTCCAGCCCCACTCCGGCTTATTGCCTATAGCTTGTGCCTATAATTCAGGTGCAGGCTATGGCGCAATTTTACACCAGGTCGGACCTGGGAGTCTCCAGACGGCACAACACTGCGCTGCCACCTGCCGGAGCCTAGTGCCAGCGTGTGATAAATCTATGTCATTGTATGTCTCCTTCTTCTTGATGGCTGTGCCTAATTTAACATTGATTTGCACCTAAAAGGGCAAATAATTGCGCTCCAGTCCTCAAACACTCTGCTCCCAATGATGCGTAAGAATAGTAGGAGTTGCACAAAAAATTTCACCTAAAAAGTCTAAAAAAACCTGGATTTAATAAAGAGCCGAGACTACATTAGGTGCAAAAAAGACTGACTTGGGGCGCGAAAAGAACACAGGGAAGGGGGAACGGATAAATGACCCCCATTGAGTTTTCTCCAGTTTATTCTCACCAAATGTCATCTCAAATGTTTTCAGTATAGCCAATAATGTTCATAGCTTTATTCACATTTGGTAGAAAGAACAACCACAATTTAAAACTATAAATGCCAAGCAGAAATCTAAAGGGCAAGAGAATGGGAGATGGATATGGAAATACAATATCAGCAAAAAAGTTGAAGGTAAGACCTGCAGTTATTGACCTAATAGCCTGAACACCTTCTAGTTGTTGTTTCTTTCATGGGCAAGCCTGTTGACATCACCCAGAAAATCAACTTTGAAGTGAGATGTAAATTGGTTGTGTAACATCACGTAGATGGAGGGTTTAACTTTCCCTTTCCCTTCTTCAGAAATCCGCCTTCATTCTAAATTATGGCCCTGCATCTAGAGACGTTACTAATCAGATATCCTGAAATTTGGCACATGTGTTCAGTGTCGGACTGGCCCACCAGAGTACCAGAGGATCCTCCGGTGGGCCCCAGCTCAATACTGAACCCCAGAGGTTCAACAGAAAACACCATAATTTTGAGGCTGCTAGAGTATATTTGCTGGGGGATAGTGAAGAGTGGGCCCCCAAATTGATTTTCTCTGGTGGGCCTAAGGAAACCCAGTCCAACACTGCATGTGTTATGTCACAGACCAAAAAATTGTATATTTGATACCTGATCCCTGACTCCCATGTCCTAAAATGGATAGTTTACGCATGATGTCAGTAACAGTGGTGGGGTGTTTTCAGGTGGGGAGAAGTTCACTTCAGCGTTAAACTCTCTGCCGCTACCAATTTACATCTAACTTCAAACTTGATTTTCTGGATGGTACCACCACGCTAAACCATAAAAGAAACACGGGATAAGACAGGCAATGGACTTCCTGTCTATTCAGATCAGGAATTGAAGAGACACTGAGCCGTCAGTCAAAAGAAGGAGGCGGTGTTCACTGGCAGTCTAGAAAAAATGTGACTCTTCTCTTCAGAAGTTGACTCATGTCTACTCATTTGCATATCAGAAAAACGGATGTAAATAAGGTACAGAGTCTCAGTGGCTGATAATTTAAGGTGACATAATGAGGACTTTTAACCCTTTACCAACAGGTATTATTCTTGTGAGGGGTAAAATTTGGGTGATAGGTTTTCTTTCATTACCAGCATTGGCATCATATTTACAACCACATTTTGTACATTGTCTAGAAAATTGCCTTTAAGTTTCCATCACCACTTAAACCCGAAAAGAAAAGATGACCTCAGCACTTCTGCATAACATTAAAAAGATTTATACCCTACTTCCATATAAAATGCTAAACATCGTAAATCAAAGCATAAAAATAATCTAAAAGACTTGAAAGTTTGCACATCTAAAACAGAAGCTCGGCGGGTAAACAGATATAAATTCTGGTAATAGGAGCTTGTTTCATGGCGTAGAGACACTACGGGGACAGATCTGTCCGTCGTCCCTTGTGCGGCTGCATTCATGTTTAATATCATTTGATGTATTTATGAAGAAACTCAAAAAAAACATCAAACGAGAAACATAAAAATCTATAATTACCCGTCCAGAAATACTATGACATCAAATAGTTTAACAGTCTGATAATTCAGGAGAATGTTTAAGAAAATATTAGGTGGGGTGGGGGGACACCCATACATGAATCTGGGGGCCGGAGCGGGTTCTTTCATCTGCCATAAATTACGCCATTTTAATTACAGTAAATGACGAAATCCCCTATCACAATCTCTCCCACCATATAAGAAGAGGCAGATTTTTACTATTATATAAAAGATGTAGTAAATTTCCATTCCAGTAAAGACATATTTACTTTTGGTCGGGCATTGGAGTTACCCCTTATCTCCTCCGGGGCCCTCCTTTGTCTCATTAGTCTCAGTGTACGTTGCTTCAGTTTTTTAATGGGATCATAAATCTGCTGTGATATCGATTCAGATATGGAAATTGGTCCCGTTGGAGTTGAAAACGGATCAAAGGGAAGGGTTTTTTTTTCGCACAGTAAAACAGACTTGGAAGCAAAAAGTTGGAGAGATAGTTCAATGTTTTTTGAGAAATCTGCTTGTTATTTGAAACAGTAATAACTCAAGAGGATTCTTGGGCTAGAAATATTAATAACGTATCAATACAAAAGGTCATTGATATTCACCCAGCACCCAACCCCCCCGATGCGGATAAACAGAGGATAGATCAGGAAGCAGACAGCTCCGTCCTCTGTGTAGGGGCTGCCAAGCTCCCAAAAAAGGAGTGAAAGAGCAAGTAGCGGACAACTTCAACCAAGCGAGCCAACATTTCCATCCTCCTGAGCACATCCAACACATCTAGGACCAAATGGGCATGTGTCAGGCCTTCATACCCATAAGAGGCCCCTTCCCATGAAGGTAATAATATTCATCGTGGCCACAGCAGGTTGTTTGAGTAATAGGACTATAGCCAGTGTCAGGTTGACTTTCCTTCGACCCTGGGGGCCCAACGTACATCATAGAGCCTACCAGCTCTTAAATTAGGTTTCCTTCTGCTGTATCTCTGGGGTTCAGTATTAGGTTGGAGCCTCCACTCACCAGTGAAGCCTCTCGTACTCTGGTGGTGCCAGTCTGACCATGACGATAACTCAAACCATCAATAATATCTGCATCCTTAAAGGGTTTGGCCAACTTTCCACTAAAATATGAATAATGCTGCCACATATTCTCTATTTAATTATTTAATTGTAGATGTGCTTAGAAAATTTCACAAAAAGTTGCTACTGTTGTGCTGGCACCAAACATCCTTCCAGCGGCACCTTTGGTCCTTTGTTTGTCCATACAAGAGCAGCGCAGGCGCACTGAAGAGGGCCGAGGAGTGGAACGCAAGTATGAGCTGTTGATCAGTTGTGCTCTGCTGATACAAAAAGGGTGATATGTGCGCATGCACGCCCTCGGCCATCTCCAGTGCGCCTGCACTGCCCTTAAGTGGAGGCTGTATGGTGCAGCAGT
This sequence comes from Engystomops pustulosus, assembly GCA_019512145.1. NCBI lineage: Eukaryota > Metazoa > Chordata > Amphibia > Anura > Leptodactylidae > Engystomops > Engystomops pustulosus. Next base: position 10,557,778 of record CM033643.1, on the reverse strand, counting down.
ATAGGGATCGCTTATTGGGACTGTGCTTTACACTAAGTGGTCATGTGACTTCCCAGCAAAGTCCAATTTATGGGCCAATGGTGCCAATAGCACCTATTTGTGAAATTTTGTGGCAGCATTATTAAAATTTTATTGGAAAGGTGGCCAACCCCTTTAATCCCTTTCCACAATTGGACATAATAGTACTGCACTGCAGGAAGTGACTTCTATCCCATATTAACCCATTACATGTCACTGTTAAGCATGATTGCGTCTCTAAGAGGCTTTCTGTCTCTTCTCCCCCCATGGCACCCCCGGGGTCCAGTGAAGTTCCTGTACTGGAGGCAGGATCTGACTGTCACTGTCTGCGCATACATCGGCGTGTGGGGACAGATATACTATACTGTATTGTATTACATTTGTATTGCAGTGTAGAGGCTTGAACAAGCCCAAATTTAAGAAACTGTAAAAAAAAAAAGTTAAAGATATTTTCATGATAAATACAAATAATGTAAAAGTCTCTAAAACACCTCCCTTCCACAATATACCTAATAAAGTATAAAAAAATACACAAAAACACAACCTCCCACCCCCATATATGGTATCTCTGCATATGTAGCAACCTGTACAATAAATCTAAAGCAATATTGGACCTGCGTGGTAAATTGTATTAAAAAGAAAAACAAAACACTCACATTTTTGCTTCATCTAAAAAGTGATCAAAAAAGTTACGTTCCCCAAAATAATACCACTGAAAAGAACAACTCTTTCCACAAAAAAAGAAGCCCTCAGCCTATCAACAAAAAAAATACCTAAAGCTGTGCCTCTCAAAGGTTGCTAATAGTAAAATAAATGGTGCATGACTAAAATTGTAGTGGCCCAGAGAATAGAGATACAGGCGGTCCCCTACTTAAGAACACCCGACTTACAGGCGACCCCTAGTTACAAACGGACATCTGGATATTGGTAATTTATTGTACTTTAGTCCTAGGCTACAATAATCAGCTATAACAGTTATCACAGGTGTCTGTAATTAAGATTTATTATTAATCCTGATTCTTATGACAACCCAACATTTTAAAAATCCAATTGTCACAGTGACCAAAAAAAAATTGGCTGGGGCTACAATTATAATACATACAGTTCCGACTTACATACAAATTCAACAAACCCACAGAACCTATCCTGTACATAACCTTGGGACCGCCTGTAACATTATTATAACATTATTTTTACGGTATGATGAGCAGCCAACAAAAGTGCTAAAATTCCTAATCAAAAATTAATCATTTTCTTTTCATCCACCCTGAAAGAGTTAATAAAATGTCATCAATGAGCGATTGATGCCCCTAAATGAAGTAGCTCTCATCCCGCAAAAAAAAGCCGTGATATGTCCACATTACCAGAAAAAATAAAATGTTTTATCAATGCTTTTTGCAATTTAATCAATTGGAATGTGAATTTTTCGACTTACAGTAAATTAATGTATTTTTCCAAAAAATTGCAAGGTCTATCAAAGTCTTTTAAAGGCCGAGTTGTCCCTAAAAAACATAATAACCTAGAAAAATGAGCAGACACATAAAAACCATGCCAACACAAAGCAGACATTTGGAAAATATTAGTTATGAAGTTATTTGGGTGCAGTTGAAGTATGTATGATATTTGTGGGGGTACAGTGCGGTCAGTCGTGGTGTGAGTGGTATATATTATTTAAGAGCGCAGTGTGGAATAGAGTGGTCATCCAGGGGACATTAAGCTGTAGTTGGCTGGTATTTTCAAGGGCACAGTGTGTAAATGTGCTTCAAGGAGCTCAAGGCATATGGGAGTATATTCACAGAGCTTGCCAAACCAGTCCCTGTCCCCAATGGGGCTCACAAGCGGAGGTCCCTGAGGAAACCCACACAAACACGGAGAGAACATACAAACTCTTTGCAGATGTTGACCTGGATGGGACTTGAACCCAGGACCAGAGCTGCAAGGCTGTAGTGCTAACCACTGAGCCACCAAGAGCCAAAAAGAGAGAAGGAGAAAGGTATCACTCCCTCCCCTGCCAGTGTGTAGAAATCACTAATGCGGGATTACCCACTTAACACTTATAGGTAATGTTTCTATGTACTAGTAGGGAAGGGCTCAGAACAGATTTTCCTGGTAGCCCTTAGGCACTGAATTAGGTCAAAGAAAAACTTGTTCTGAGTGAATAGATGATAGTGATAGTGATTCTATCCTCGCGTTGAAGGCGTCCATTGCCCTTAGTTTTTTGGTCTATACTGTCAGCTGCAAAAACAAATCTGTATACAATACATGGTGCAATCCCAAATTTTCCAAAATATTGGATATCAGTAATGCTAAGTACTAAGATATGTGCATTTTATTACAGTAAGTTAATAAAACCGCAATAATCAAGAGACAAATCAAGTGAAAGAGGAGAACGTTGCGAGGACTAGAATCGCAGTAGTCAGGAAACATCCCAGAATATTCCAAACACTAATAAATCCTTTACCACAAATCATAAGATTTATTTTATTTTTTCTTCACCCTCCCCTCTCATTGGGTTTAGTGGCAAAATTCTAGGAAAACAGATTGGGCTGGAGAAAAGAACGGGGGGCGGGGGAGAAGGAAAATAAGTTGAGGGCCAATCATGTGTAGCGGGACTTGAGGTCAATGAATATTTGGACAAGACATCAGGTAGTGGTGTTGTAGACATATTCATTTATTATCTGGGGTATTTGGTCTGGTTTTTAAAATACAATAAATTTAAAATACATTTTTTTCACAGTAAGCTCCAGAATAAGGCGAGAACATGAAGAGCAGATGACTCGGACAAGTTGGGTTTGGTTCACATTTTGTTTTAGTATTGACATTGCTTCCTTCTGTCCAGTATATGTGGAAAAAGCAGGAGGGAAAGATGTGGAAAGTAAAGTCCCCATATACTGCCATATTCTAGTATGGCAGTATATGGTAGCATCAATCAGACAAACTAGGGCTAAAGTACTCAATGGAGTCTGAAAAACTGTAAATAAATAAATAAAAAATCCTAAATATTCAAATCACCCCCTTTTCCTAGAACTGATATAAAAATCAAAAACGTCTGATCTAACATTCTATAGTGGTACACGGTAAGATTTTCTCGTATGGAATGGCGCTGCGTCGTCCGGTGAAATAACTCTGTTGAGTCGGGGTTCAAATTCAGCTTCGAACGGGAGCCTTCTTCAGGTGCTCCCTTTCGGAGCCTAAACACATTGGGGCAAATTTACTTACCTGGTCCGGCACTATTCATGAAAATCGGGCACCCGAGTTCCTGCATCCATCACTTCCCCACCGAGGTCCGCCGGAGTTCACCTTCTTCTCCCCGGTGCATGTAAGTGCATGTCTTGCAACACAATTCTAAATGTTAAATCTTGCACGTTGCACTCAACTCCAGTTTTTATAGCGATCTATCATTCTATAATAACAATTATTTCCAGCGTTTAACCCTGTAACGGAAAATATTGTTCAAATGTCCAGGACCACAGCACTGCAAGGCTGTAGTGCTAACCAATGAGCCACCATGCTGCCTCAATATAAGTGATGTATAATTCCCAAAATGTGTCCACTGATCCAAATTACTTTTTAATTTTTTTGATGTGGAAATCCCCTTTAACCTCACAGCCATGTATCAATGCTTTAGGTGAGAAAATTATATGTATCCCAGGTCCTGTTATTCTATGATTGTGGTGTAATGGAGCTAGAAGCTGGGGACCAGGATCCGAGCGGCTACAATAACACTCCACACACTCAGATTACTTCTTCAGGATCTCTTTCCTGATCCTGACACGTTAAATCCTACCTCAGCCCGGCGAGGAGACGGCCTGTCACTTACACTCCAAAAAGTAACATTACTGCTATCCTCCATACAAGCAGGGATTAGAGAACTGACACCATGTTTGCTCTGGGACAGGGAAAGGGGTGAAAAGGTTTTAATCCAACAAAAAGCGCCATGAAACCGGCAGAGACATCAGCGGGAGTCGTGTTACATCCACAACTGCGAAACGGATCTATTGATCTGAAGAAGTGGATGTGGCTGGATTGTTATCCTAGGAGACCACAGGACATGTTCCTATGGAGGTTTTGGGGTGCACATTTATTAGAATGGACGTTGATGTATTGCTACAATGTATGATGATCGGAAGAAGTGCAATATAGAAGTAATGGGGATCCAAGGCTCTGAATATTTGTACCACTTTAATCATCACATTATCAAATAAAAACCTGAATTGTGAAACAGAAGAAAAATTGGAAACATTAAATAATAATAATTCCTTTATTTATATAGGGCACACAGATTACGCAGCGCTGCACAGAGCTTGCCAAATTAAAAAAGACCTATCAGCAGAATTATACCTCTCACCCTAGTAATACCTGCTGGTTAAGGGTAAAAAAATCCTCCCATGTCAGCTAAAATTATCTGCCACTGAAGCTCTGTACCTTAATTGCAGACGTTTTTCTAATAAACAAATGATAAGAGATGACTCATATTCTGAATAGAAGAGTCATGTTTCCTCCAGGCTGCCAGTGAACCATGCCTCCCTCTTTTGATTGACAGCTGAGTGGGGCTTATCTATGAAGGGTCGCGGATCGAAGTTTTGTCAGACTGGTCGCCTTTCTTGGGATTTGCACAGATTTGACAGGTATTTAACAGGGATTTGTGCTGGGATTGTGTTGTAAGCGATCGGATTGTGGCGCCGCTGTGCTGGATCGGAGGGATGTGCCGTCGGACGATCTGACGGATTCAGACTGAGCGCGGGATTTAATTTTCAAATTGTCTCGCAAGCCCAAGCTCTTACATGCACCAGGAAGAAAAAGGTGAACTCCAGCGGACCTGAGCGGGGAAGTGACACATGCAGGATCTCGGGCGCACGATCTTAGTGAATCGCGGCACAGTGCATTATCGTCAGACAATGCACTTTCTGTGAACTCAGTCGGACCGGGTAAGTAAATCTCCCCCAGTGTCTCTTCAAATCTCAGCCTCAGAAGGCAGGAAATCCTTTCCCTGTCCTTACTAGGATGCTGTCCCTCTCACAGCGCGGCGTATCCAGCAGTGAGCACCGTGTGGAAACAGCAGATTATTTCACCGTTTCACGTACCGATGTTGGACGGGGCCACGCGATGGTGGGCTGAGCCACACAGCAGTGGGCGGAGCCAGCACATGGAAAGGAAAAAAAGTTTGGGGAATGATTTTACTTGTGGGAGGAGGAAGATTGAAGCTGTGATGCCTGCACTGCCCCTTTCATCAAAGGTAAGTGACTTAGGTACCACATCTCATCCAGGTTCTCCTAACTGCCTCTGTCACTCCAAGGCCTGGGGATAACGTCATCGGAGACCCAGTCCTATCCTGAAAATGTAGCAAACCACGTGGGTAACCAACCTGGCTACCTCTTTGAGTGGGTAAATGATTATCTGTCCCCACCTTACAATTTCTATCTCCTACGTGCAGCCACACATACTATATGTATATGTATATATTATATCTTGTAAAAAAATATTTTAATATTTATGTAAATTAAGCTAAAGGGCCCCAGAGGCTGTCAGGACCTCGGTTATATGCAACAGACTACAGACTCTTAAAGGGCTAGTGCACTCTACACGTAACAGTAGTGCCACAGCACTTTTTTTGGCAGAAAGAGCAATGCAACAGGAGAACACGAGTTCTGCCAGGCAGTGATACGACTACTTTATATGTGGCTATAATTTCTTTTTTTTCTGGGAAAACCCCTTTAATTGACTAAATGAAGTTAAAGAGCTGAACAGAAAGGACTGACTGTATTAATGATTAAGTCAAAAAACACTCGGCCCGCCCTCATCCCCCACCCAAAAACAACATAAGGCACTGTGTGGATGAATAAAGGTGGAGGTCGGCCACAGCTTTATTAATAACAATATCTACATTTAAACTGACCTGTGGGAAACCTGGACCCATTCCCAAAAAAATTCACCTCGCATGCCTGCCCCGCCTCCGCGGGGGCATGTCCTGGTTGGTCCGCCAGGTGATTTAGCTACAAGCCGAAAGGGTCCAAATTCCACCACAGGCAAAGCTGTGACTACCAAACAAACAGAAAGCACAACTAACATTACACAAAATCAACATATAATTAAATTGGGAGCACATGCATAGTAATAACAAAAAAATTTACCTAAGGGAGGGAGGGTGGGAATCTCTTGAGCGCAGAGCAGTCCAAAAGAGGCTGAACTAGCTCCGCGATCAAGGCTATATAGCCCGGGCCTGGGAATCAAGCCTGGGAATCACGGCCAGTCCTGCAGCCCCCAGGCTTAGGCAGCCTGTGAGCTGAGCAGACACTGGGGCACATTTACTTACCCGGTCCATTCGCGATCCAGCGGCGCATTCTCTGCGGTGGATTCGGGTCTTCCGGCGATTCACTAAGGCAGTTCCTCCGACGTCCACCAGGTGTCGCTGCTGCGCTGAAGAGCATCGGAACGCACTGGAGTTCACAGAGCCATCCTGGGTGAAGGTAAGCGCGTGTCCCACAACACTTTTTTTTTTTAAATGCGGCGGTTTCTCCGAATCCATGGGGTTATCGTTCGGCCAAACCCCCCGATTTCCGTTGCGTGCATGCGGGTAACACACCGGGAAAACGTGAATCGGGCCCTTAGTAAATGACCCCCACTATGTACAATCTGCAGGCTTCATGTTATAGAACAGGAGGAGCTAAGCAGATTGTACATAGTGTCCTATCTGCAGGCAGCATATTATAGAGCAGGAAGAGCTGAGGCAATTGTACGTATGTGTCTATCTGCAGGCAGCATGTTATAGAGCAGGAGGAGCTGAGCAGATTGTACATAGTGTCCTATCTGCAGGCAGCATGTTATAGAGCAGGAGGGGCTGAGCAGATTGTACATAGTGTGCTATCTGCAGGCAGCATGTTATAGAGCAGGAGGAGCTGAGTAGATTGTACATAGTGACCTATCTGCAGGCAGCATATTATAGAGCAGGAAGAGCTGAGCAGATTGTACAGAGTGTCCTATCTGAAGGCAGCATGTTATAGAGCAGGAGGAGCTGAGCAGATTGTACATAGTGTCCTATCTGCAGGCAGCATGTTATAGAGCAGGAGGGGCTGAGCAGATTGTACATAGTGTCCTATCTGCAGGTAGCATGTTATAGAGCACGAGGAGCTGAGCCGATTGTTCATAGTGTCCTATCTGCAGGCAGCATGTTATAGAGCAGGAAGGGCTGAGCAGATTGTACATAGTGTCCTATCTGCAGGCAGCATGTTATAGAGCAGGAGGAGCTGAGCAGATTGTTCATAGTGTTCTATCTGCTGGCAATGAGAACGTGGGACAAGCTGAGCACAGCCTGGAAGGATTACTGAGTAGCAACTTCTTTGCCCTCTATAGTCATTTACCTTTGCATAAACCTAGTGACAAATAATTGTGCCGATCCTCTAAGGCCACTGAGTTCCTCCAAAGAGTTGTTCTTCCATATATATATATAGGAGGTCCATTGGCTTTCACCCTGGTAGTTCCGCGGTTGGGTTGACCACTGTGTATGACACGACCGTGTTTTCCATGTTCCTATTGGTAGTCATGGTGCCCTGGACAGTCTAGAAGGACGAGCTCCTGGGCCCAGCACTAAACCACATCATATGTTTGGCCGGCAGAACACGATGTACATATTATTATTGTTATTGTGAAATATTTTACTCGCCTGGGAGTTCAATATCATCTTGTAACTAACTGCTAGTGTTTTTTTGGCATCGCTCGTGGCCAAATAACATTGAAACTCTTCCTCTGTAACGGTAATTAGTCGAGAAACATTAATTATTGATGACCTTAATCTACGAAATATGAAACTGGCAAGTAAGGGTGGAAGGTCTATCCAGAAAGATAAAATGTCTACGGGAGATCGGCCAAGTTGGAGGTGAATTACTAAAAAAAATGCAACCAATTTGCAGATCAGGCAAAGTAATGTTTCCGTTATCGGTGTCATGGATATTATTTTTGCAAGCAATGGATGGAAAACATGACCACATTTCAGGATTCCTGTGAGTATTGGGAGCTATTAATGTCTATCATTTGCCATTTTCTCTTTGGCTGAAATCAATCAGGAGTATCTCGTCTTCGTTGAAGAGTGACCAAGAATAATATACTCTGCAGTACTCTACCTCTTATCTTCCCGTACTGTTCTCGTTGAGTAATACTTGTTGTTTTGCTTGTTTCTGTGATATATTGTAGACATTGAGAAGACCCTATCCTGACTCCGGTAGTCCTCTGTCCAGCTGTATGTTCTCAATAAAGAATATACAGAAGCAGGCTCGGACTGTCCCACAGGTGAACAGGTGGATCCCCCGGTGGGCCCCCAGGCCCTGCATAAGTAGTGGTGGACAATCTACCCTCTCTGTAATTTATACATATATTTAGCATTGAGCATCTCAACTATCCTATATATTTATATGATTATGTTAGATTATGTAACAAACTTTTAGCTGTGGTGGGCCCCAAGATCGGGTTTTACTGGTGGGCCCAAGGTATCCCGGTCCGACACTGTACAGAAGGTTAGTGTCCAGCTCACTTGGAGTCCAAAGGTCTACGGATATATCCCAAAGCAAGTCAACAATCAGCAAAAGTAAACTCCAGCATGACCATGGTATGGGTTCGGGAAGGTCCTTCTTTATTTGTTCTTCATGGGTAAGAAAACATGGCTCAAATGACCCACATGTTTCGGCAGAGCAGTCTTTTTTTTTCTTCTAGGCCAAAACATGTCAGTTGTGTAATCCCCTTAAAGGTAGTTAGGCCCTTTTCCGTGCTAAGACCCCCATAGATCGCGAGAATGAGCGGTCAGACGGACCCCTCGCCGCTCCCCCAACTATATGACTGTTTTTTGCTCCATTAATCTCTATGTAGCTGTCAGAGATCTTGGAGTGCGGTGCTCGGCAATTTCCGTCAGCTTCATGAGTGACCGTCTGCTCCATCAATCGGAAGGAGCAGAGAGGGGTTCATCGAACCCCTCGTTCTCGCGATCTCTGAGGGTCTCAGCACTGTGACCCCCACTGATCAGCAGGTTAGGCCCTATCCCATGGATAGGGCCTAACATCAGTTAGTGGGAAAACCCCTGTAACGACCTGGCCTTTTTTTGTTTTTGCGTTTTCATTTTCACTCCCCACCTTAAAAAAAATCTATTACTTTTTTTATGTTTCCATGTAAAGAGCTGTACAAGGGCTTGTTTTCGCCATAACAAATTGCACTTTATAGTGACAGTATTTAATATTCTATGCCATGTACTAGGAAGCAGGAAAAAATTCTTAATGCAGTGAAAATGATGAAAAATCACATTTGCACCATTTTGTTGTGAACTTGGATCTTATGGCTTTTACTGTGCACCATAAATGACATGTCTACTTCATTCTTTGGGTCGGTGTGATCATGGAGATACCATATTTGTAAAGGTTTTATAATGTTTTTGTGCATTTTTAAAAATTACAATCTCCACCATCTTCTGGCACTAATAACTTTTTCATACTTCTGTGTACGGAGCTTTCGGTGGTGTAATTTTTTCCGACTTTTGATGATGTTTTCAATGCTACCATTTTGAGGACTATACAATCTTTTCATCACTTTTTATAAAATTTCTTATATTTAGCAAAATGGCAAAATGTGGCATTTTCGACTTTGGGCGCTATTTAACGTTAAAGGGTTTAAATGCCGGGAAAAAATGTTATTATATTTTGATAGATCGGACATTTGGGGAACGCGACAATACCTAACAAGGCTGTCATGGCAATGGATTGCCGTTCCCCGATGTCATGGGGAACATTGATCCAAGCCAAGATGGCAGAGCCCATATGCTCTTTAATTTTTTTATGAAAAATTCCAAATATTAATAAATAAATGAATTAATAAAAATAAAAACAAATTGATTTGTACAAAACCAAATTCTTCATTTTGTCCTATTCTGACACCATTTACTTTTATTTAATTGCTTTTTTTTTTTTTACTTTTTTTTTCACTTTTTTAAACTACTTTTAAGCCCCACCCCCTACTGCATACTACAGTATTATGGGGCTCATTTACTAAAGGCTCCGTGGCCACACTTTCGTGGGATTTCCCGAATTTTTCTGTTTTGCGACGAATTCCGCTGGGATTTTGGCGCACTTGATCGGATTTTGGTACAATCGCGCCGGCTTTCACGTGACAGAAATTGGGGCCGTGGCCTTCGGACAACCCGAAATTTAAAAAATGAAATGTGTTGCAAGATCAAGCACTTACATGCACCGAGAAGAAGCAGGTGAACTCCGGCAGACCTCAGCGCAGCAGCGACACCTACTGGATAACGGGCGCATGACCTTAGTGAATCCTGGCAGAACCCGAATCCACGTCGGACGACGCTCCGCGGGATCGCGACAGGACCTGGCTCTATAGCACTGTGACAGCAGAGTGTTATAGATCCTTCCCAGTGACAGGTTCTTGAGTCTCATGCAGACTCCAGGCTGCCATGGACACAGATCACTACTCCCTGATGAGCGACGACCTGATGCTGGTGCCCACGTTCCACTGTCATTTACCTTCCACCGGCAAGCGCAGATATGAGTGGTGGGTGTTGGCGTTTTAGAGGACTAGAGGAGATGATATACCAATTTCCAGAAGTGGGGCAACATTGGCTCAGAATGATTCGATTTGGAACGGAACCAAATCTTTTAAAAAATTCTGCAAAGCTTTAGCAAATCGAAACGAGCGATGGGCCATAAAATGATGAAGGAGGATATCAAGGGACGACCATTTTCATAAACTTTAAACAGTAGGAAGTAATAAGCTGAAGATGGAAAACTGTATACTGAAGGCAGGATTGTAAATTTACGAGTCTTCCAGAAGTACGAGTTATGTTCTGGGAAAACTTTGACTTCACAGAAGCGTTACCTTTGTGATACAAGTTGACTATGAAATGCCAGCATCCCGGCAGGAATATACACATTCTTATACAAAAAATCCTACTATATATCTGCATTTCACTGATCTTCTGCTCTCCTCTTCTGCAGATTCTTGAATAAAGGATGATTTATTGAGCAGTGTACCGGACACTGGTGGGGCTCTGGGGAGCCATGACACACACACAGTGGCAGATGGAGGAGATAGTTCTCCAGATACTTGTATTTTATAAAGTTCCAGACAGATCCATGGCAAATCCATTCCCCCGGAGACGGAGTCCTCAGAACAGATCACTTGTTGAGACAGAAAGCTGGACCTCATGGCCCATTTGGCCTGACTTATTACAGAGTGCTCCTCAGCTGAAGTTTTCAATTTATGACCTTGAAGGAGGACATTTTTCTGGAAGGTGATAACAACCACATGTGACTTGTCTCTACCCCTAGAATTGGAACTACTTGCACCCATGTTATATGTAGATACACTGAAAAATCAAATTAGAGACAATGTACACTCAACTTTTTAAAGAAATAAAGTAATCTCCAGTGGAAATCAAACTATCTCTACATAAAACCTTTATTTTGCAAAAAACATGATGATCATAATTAGAGAACAGCAATGACTGTAACACAGAATTATTATAATTACATCTTCTGAGGTTTTCTATTGAGTTAAGATCAGGACTCTGGGCTGGCCATTTTATTGTTTCAATGTTTTCTGCGTTACCCATTTTGCTGTGTGACAGGGATAGCATTGTCCTGCATGAATATTGCTGCCTAAGTCAGTCATGGATGGACCCATGTGTTGTTGAAGAAGGTTCTGATACACACTTGCTTTCACTTATATAGCAGTATGAGAGGTCCAAAAAGTATTCTCCAAACCATGACACTTCCTCATTCCTCCTCACTGACTTCTTTACACACTTTGGGTCCAGTCATTTCCAAGTTTGTTGTCAAAGTTAATGTTTCCCATCAGATCATGATCATAACCATGACTATATAAATTACATCTTATGGCTCGAAATACATATATCTGTTTTTTTTTCTTTTTGTAGATGTACATCACAGTATTTAATATGCTCCAATAAAAGCCACATTTTTTAATCTTCATCATCTGAAGTGCTGGAGAAAACTACACTGTATGTAATGTTACATTATATGATGAGACAGTTCTTTACCTGTTCAGTGCTGAACTGGTGAGCAATTCCAGCTGCAGTGATGAAACAATTACCCATGGAGATTGTCCACATTATCCTGTTCTCTCTTGCATTTGCCTTTTGAGGGCATTCAGCTTACTTGGGGGACTTGGGACTTAGGGAGTTTGTGTATACAAATACAATATTCTAGAAATCACAGACTTGTACCTTGGTACAACTTCTCTTGCTTTGGCTGGTAGGGTCACCCATTTGACTTTTATCTGGACCAACCTAACACTAATAACTTGCCAATATCTGAACGTGTTCTCTAATTTTGATAAGTTTCTTTTACAATTATCTTATTTACATTTTTACATTCTATGCTTTACAAAATATAACATTTATGAAATAAGTTTAAAATACTGAAATTTTACTCATGTTAGAACATATTCGCATAGGACTACACAATGACCTTGACTTTTAGGAACGGTGAACAACACGGGACCAGGATTGAACGTCAAGATCAAAATCACTACCCAACAGAATATCCAAGTCCACGCCAGAGCTCACAACAAAGAGAATGGAGCACCGAGTCAGTAATGATCCCTGAGGTGCGTTGTCCAAAACGGATGAATTCCGGCGCGATTCAATAAGCTTGTGCGCCCGAGATCCTGCATGTGTCGCTTCCCCGCTGAGGTCCACCGGAGTTCACCTTCTTCTTCTCCGTGTATGTGAGTGCATTGTCTTGCGACACAATTTGAATTTTAAATCCCGCGCTCAGTCCGAATTATTTGGGTTGTCTGACGGCCACGCCCCCTGATTTGTGTCGCATGAAAGTCGGCGCCAAAATCCGATCGCGTGCGCCAAAAACCCCAGTTAAATGCGGCACAAATCGGAAATAGTTGGGAAACCCGATGGAAATGCGGTGTGCAGACACTTAGTAAATGTGCCCCATTATGTAAATGTACAAATTGGAAGTCCGAGGAGGAGTAGGGGAAAGCCAAAAGGTTAAAACTGAATTTAGTCCAGCAGCTTTCACACTCCCAAAAGGGAACCAGAAAACAGGAAAATTGTTTGTCAACTGAGATGAAGTTGAATACAGGTGTAGGGTAGCTCTCAAGGTTTTAACCCGTGTCTGCCTCTCAGCCTACAAAAGAGAGACCTACGTGAGACCTACAAAAGAGAAAACTCTCTAGTGCCACCTATAGGCAGCTTTGCAGTGTATAAAAATAATTTATTTAAGCTATGAATCAGTCCGGCCCTCTACAAGGTAAATCAGTATCTTCCCAGATGGAGCTCTCTGCTCCCAGCTCTGTCTGTAGCGCTAAACAGCCGATCATGGGGCTTCCAGGTGTTATACCCCCATTATCATCCAACGTTAATTAATATTATTTGTCCTGAAAAAATCCTTGAAGACACCCTGGATGCTATATTTAGCAGTATACGGTGGAGTGTATATGCCACTCTCAACACACAGCTATTTCTCATGTGTATTATAGAAGTAAATTGTGATCAACTGATGTGAGTCTAATCGGAGTCTAACTCCTTAGAACATTTTCCAACGGCTCCCCCAGGTTTTCACTCATTAACCCCGTAAAAGGAACTCACTGCAGATAAGCCACCAGGTCGCTACCCCTAGGGGTCGTCTCCATTGATTAGCAGCTGACTCAGGTGGGTCTACAGATGCTTTTTCATGGCACAGAGATATCTATCTATCTATCTCATATCTACCTCCTATCTATCTATCTATCTATCTCATATCTATCTCCTATCTATCTATCTATCTATCTATCTATCTATCTATCTATCTATCTATCTATCTATCTATCTATCTATCTATCTATCTCATATTTATCTATATATCTATCTTCTATCTATCTATCTCATATCTATCTTCTATCTATCTATCTATCTATCTCATATCTATCTATCTATCTATCTATCTATCTATCTATCTCATATCTATCTCCTATCTATCTATCTATCTATCTATCTATCTATCTATCTATCTATCTATCTATCTATCTCCTATCTATATCTATCTATCTATCTATCTATCTATCTATCTATCTATCTCATATTTATCTATATATCTATCTATCTATCTCATATCTATTTATCTATCTATCTATCTATCTATGTATCTATCTATCTGTCTCCTATCTATCTATCTATCTATCTCATATCTATCTATCTGTCTATCATATTTCCTAATATTTATAGCATATTGATACAGCTATTTTTAAAGAAATAATATTACAGCCAAAATCAAAAGAGGTTGTATCATAGAACCCAAACTTCTGCGGCGCTCTGACTACTTTTTGGTCTATCTATCTTATTTAATCATCTATATATCATTTATTATGTATGTATCTATATCATCTATGTATATTTCTATTGATCTATTAATAATTTACTATATATGCATCTATCTCATATATCTCTCACATATCTATCCATCTTACATCTTACATCTCATATCTATCTATCTATCTATCTATCTATCTATCTATCTATCTCATATCTATCTATCTATCTATCTCATATCTATCTATCTATATTTCTATCTATCAATCAATCATCTATCCATCTATCTATCTATCTATCTATCTATCTATCTATTATCTATCTATCTATCTATCTATCTATCTATCTATCTATCTATCTGACTTTTATCTCATATCTATCTATCTATCTATCTATCTATCTATCTATCTATCTATCTACCATTTATTATCTATGTATGTATGTCATCTACAGTATCTATCATTTATCATTTATCTATCACATTTAGTGATCTCTTGTATGTAACAACCTATTAGCAGGATGGGATGAGATCAGTATCCTGTGGGCAAACTCTTTGAAAACCTGGGAAAGTTGGAAGACAAACTTTCTCTGCTTTGTATTGTCTCCAGATAACGCGAGGCTCTCACAGTTAGTAGACATTTTTCTCTCCCTGGTGTCCCAGTGGTGCAGTACATCACCCGTCCTGTGCACTGTACAGATATAGCAGCAGATAAAAGGTGCCCGCTTATTTATGGAGATATTATACCCGGAATAATTCTGGAGATTTAGGAAACCGGCAAACAGGAAGCGAGTCTCCATGTTGTGTGATGTTACTGGTCCTCATTATTTATTCCCCACTACTGGAGCAGAACATCTGACCATTAGTTGTGCAGCACAAGTTCCTCGCTGGTCCCTCGGCCTTTCATATTCTGGGATGAGGAATGTCTCCAACGTTACATTTCCCACTATCTATCATGATTTTTTTTCCAGGCGAGAAAACACGTGCGGCACAAACATCACTGGAGCAGCTGAGAACAATTCAGGTCAGGGTTGTTTTTTTTTTGCATCCAGTTTTACTGCTCCGTTATACTTTTCTGGTTTTGTAATATCAAATCTACTGTAGTCACAAAAAAATTCTGCAAATGTGGCCTCATTTTGTTGACCTGAGATTTACTATTCTGGCTCAATTTGCAGCAACATACTTGCACATTTGCCTTGTGCATCATTTATTGTAAGTTTTTGCGCCCCAACTTTGGACAACAAATCTTAAAATGCGCCAAAGTATAATAATTTGCTCCAACTTTTTTTTGTAAAATTATGGTCTGGATTATTTCACCTAAGAAGAGAAGGGTGTCACACCGGTTGATCATATAGGGCGGCATGGTGGCTGAGTGATTAGCACTTCTGCCTTGCAGTGCTGGGGTCCTGGGTTTGAATCCCACCCAGGTCAACATCTACAAAGAGTTTGTATGTAATCTCCATGGTTGTGTGGGTTTCCTCCGGGTCCTCCAGTTTCCTCCCATACTCCAAAACATACTGGTAGGTTGATTAGTTTGTTAGCCCCATGGGGACAGGGACCAATTTGACCCACTTTGTGCAGCGCTGCAGAATCTGTGTGCGCTATATAAATAAAGAATTATTATTATTATATAAGCCCTGAAATAGGTGCAATGACCAGGAATCGTGCCTGTTTCCCCCTTTAGGCCACCTCCATGCCAAGTAAGCATGGAAGAGGGTGAAGGGTGCGCCACCGGCGACAGAGTGGAGGGGTACATGCTATCTACACATTTTAAAGGGAACCTGTCAGCAGAAATTGATCTAATAAACCACTACCAATACGTTGCCAAGCAGCTGAGCACCTTCCAGATCACGTTTCTTTCATGGTCCAGTCTGGTGGCATCATCCAGATAATCAGCTTTGTAGTGAGATGTAAACTGGTTGTATAAAGTCAAGGAGGCGGAGAGTTTAACGCTGAAGTCAAGCTCTCCTTGCCTCAGAAAACCCCCTTCACTGTAATTGATGGTCCTACACCCAGAGATATCACTAACCAGATCTCCTTAAGTCTGATGCATGATTTCTATTCCAGAGGAGGAGGCTTTCAGAGCTCCACAGCATGACATCTGTGTTAAACTCCGCCTCCTTGACTTTATAAAAAACAATTTGCAGTTCACTTCAAAGTTGATTTTCTGGATGATGTCACCACACTGGGCCATGAAAGAAACAAAAACTAGAAGGGGTTACATTGCTTTACAACATACTGGTAGTGTTTACTAGGCCAATTGCCAATGACAGCTTCCCTTTAAGTACAGTAGCATGACTATGCATGGCCAACATGTAAATTACTTCTACAGAGTCTACAGAGGACCAATATAGGTGGAGGTTGCTCTACAAGCTGAAGGAATGGAGCATGAAGGTGTTTTATGGTAATATAGAAAAAAACCCAAGGGGACAGGTTGGTACAAAATAGAATATATACTTACCCCTTACTGTAGTACTTTTTTGGACCAGTGTCAAGATGGAAGTTCTTTGGAGGGGGAAATTGTTGTTTCATGACCAACTTCATTCAATGATTGACCAGGGGTCGAAACAGGAAGTGAAGTTGCCTTGACAGGAAGTGACGTCCCCTGGTCTGAGGAGGCCACTTATTGGTTGAAGCAGGTTCTGTGACTCTCTAGAACTTCTGTCTGGCACGGCCCCTTGCATATGGGGGGTTTCCTGGTGGGAAACCCCCAGATGCAAGGGGACCATCTAGCTAATACAGTGTGGTGGCCATTCAAACTACACATTCCAGCATTTTGGGAATTGTAGTTTTTCATTCACTGATCTATATAAGGTTCAAGGATCGAGAACTGGTGGTTGTAGCTTGTAGTCCAGCCCTTCACGTCATGTTGTGACAGTGTAATATTGATATTGCATTGGACATATGTGAGTGCACTTACTATGCGTCGTCTCTTTTTCGGGTGAGCATTGTTCTTGTTTTCCATGTATCATTAAAACTGTGTAATTGTTTCAATATTTCCTCTGCGGAGAGATCTGAGATGAAGAAAATTGCATGTAAACGGCAGTGAAGTAATGCGTTGTGTTCATGGCTGGGGGTTGTATGTGGGGAACAATACACGGACACAAACAGCATATTTTACCAATTACCGCTGTGTGAATTGCCTAAAAATCAGCGGAGAATATGCCTGTCATAATAATAACATCTCTCAGATTTCATTTATGGCTTCATTGTTATTATTTTGTGCCATAAAAAGATCCTGCCAATAATTTATGCCTTTTGTTCATTTGTATTTCACAAAGTGATCCAGCCATTAGGAAGATTTGTATTGTATGGTCGTGTTCCCAGCAGATGAGCGATTACCCCATCTGTTTTCTGCAGCTTACTGTATGTGAGAAGCGCCGAGGAGTCAAGCTGCGCTCGTCTTGAGTTATTAGGTGACGGTCCCTTCCTTACTACAACCTAATATGGTGTTTTATGCTTTTTTTATGTGCTGTTATGACTCCCCTTCCTCCATGAATATTGAAAACAGAAGAAAATACTTTACAGTTTGGTTAAATTTAAGTGTAAAAGCCAGAAATATGTGAATTTGATTGGATGCTGCCGAAATATTGGACCATTTTCTGTTATATAGGTTGATAAACATGTCAATCTCTCAGCAGAGTTAGGATCCATTAATACTTTTCAGGTTTCGATGTGACTCAAAATAGAAGTGCCAAAGTGTCACCCGTTTGTATTACGAGCTTTTTTTTGGACTTTTTAGGCCCACATTTATCAAATCAACTGCAAAGTGTACTATGTGTAGTTTGCCTGTAGAGGGCGCAATGTGGGACAAATTCATGAAATGTGTCACACGTTCTTCATGGATCTGGCGCCCCCTGCACTGCTCCTGCAGAATGCACCATTGTTTTCTGGTGCTTTTTCTTTAAAATTGTTGTTTTAGAATTGTGGCGCAGACACAATTGTAGCGTGCGTCGGACAGAATTGTGGCACATTTTTTCTGTCTTTTTCTGTCTTGGACACAGAGCAGCCGCGATACAAAACTGGTGTAGAAATGTTTCTTCATCATCATCACCCCCCCCCACACACCAATAATACTTGTGATTGGTGCTGGAACCGATTTTGGGTGTTAACCTTTACCACTCACAGTTGTTATGATTCGGCTCCACTCATCACTTCTCTTTACACATCCACGGAAAATAATTGTTTAATTCAGCACATGATTTCGTGAGCCCAATTGGGGACAGGGACTGATGTGACAAGTTCTGTGCAGCGCTACGTAATCTGTGTGCGCTATATAACTAAAGGAATTATTATTACACGGTAAAAGCTTTTTCTCTACATTAAAAACATGGATGTACTTCATGTCCAAACTCAGATCTCCAGAGATGAGTTGCAGAAAAAAAGACATTGGGTGCACCAGCACACAGAGTCCTGCCCTTGGGGCACCCAGTGGCTAATTTGCATATAGATAAAAACTGAATTTTCTCCATATTAACAAATGACTTTGAAACAGAAAAAGGTTTATCTTAGAAGCTAATAAATTGTCCTACACAATACTGGGTTTACTTGTTGGGTGTTTAGGGGAGTTGGTAGAATATCTTTAATCTGTATGGTACTGTCGGAGATAGCTGATCACATTACTCTACCAAAATGTTAATGGGCCCCTGCAGCATAAATAGAAAGGATTGCACATTCAGCAAACTTTTGGCTATGCCCCCCATTGTGATATTGCAAATATACCACCCACTGTACAGTAACTTCAATTACCCCTATATTAAAATATATTTTGCGTCCTAACAACACCCACTAGTGTGCTTCAAAAGTATAATGTCCCTTTTACTTTCCCCATATAGTACCCCTTCTCTCAAGCACCCCCACCTTGTGCCTCCCTTCCAATGGAAAATCAGATGCTCACCTTTCCCCTCTCCGTCTCAGCAGTTTGTGGCTGCTATGCGCAGCTCTGGAGTTGTCTGGGGTGATCACATTGTGCCCGCTGGCCTTTGCCTTTCTTTGCCTGCTCCTATCTCCACCATTGCAGTCTAGCTGCCAACCGGGCCCCTTACTGTACAGGCCCCCACTGACGGCTTCTATGACTATAGCATCGCCAGTGATGGGAGCGCTTTTCTCATGCTCAATGGAGGGTCCCAAGGCTGTACCACACCTGATAAACATGTGTCCTCGCACAACACATCATCATGGGGCCACCTCTTTATAGACAGGTCCACAATTGATTTTAACTTGCAAGTGTCTGACTTGATAATCTGAAACAGGTGAAGGACCCATCCAGCCGACCACACCTTCCATGACACATGTCTTACCTGTGTTTTACCCATTTTACACCTGATTTGTTTGATTTCCGCACGGTTCCACCTGCCACCTGTCTCCTCTCTGTTTTGCTCCTTCGTGTCTCCTCACTCTCCGGCAGACAACCCTTTCATCTCTCCTCCTCGGCAGACATATCTCGGGCACATTGTTTACCTCAGATTCAGACGGTATTTAACTTGTCAGAATCGAGCAGCTTGATTCTCGCCTGGAATCTCTCCTCTGATTTTGCTTTTCTACCTTTGATGTTCAATGAGGTCTACTCAAAACATTGAGAGTTCTTTGGCACCTTCTAAGTTTGGCGCTGGCATTGTATAAAAGTGAAGACGAAGAAATAAACATGTTCACATTTCCAATGAATTCCCCCGTTCCCCACGACGTTGGAGTTGGTGGAGTGATGGATTAAAGACATTGAGCAGATAGTGGTGTCCAAAACCTGATACAAATATGTTCTCAGAATTTATCCATGGAGTAAACACTATGGGGGGGCATTTATTATCGACTTTCATATTGGAAACTGGTGGAAATCTTCCTTCCCTTGTGCGCCTCTTGTGCTTTATTTATGAATGTCGGCGCCACAATATCAGTGGTTTTCCGACACTCACAACTTGGGTGCAAAATTGTGTCACCGCTTGTGAATCCGGCACTTTTCCGGCACTTCTATTTTACCGACTGGTTTTGTGGCGCAATTTTTGGTACACAAAAGAGTAGCTTAAAGGTAATCTAGGGAGATCTATTTCACTCTCATGAATGGGGAGACTGTTCTAATTCTTTTTGTTTGTGCGTCAAATCATTAATCCCTTGTGTCACAAACTTAAATCACACTGAAAATTACAGCACGCTCCCAGCGCCACCCTGCACCCAAATTAATATTAACAGGGTGAAGGGATTGTCCAGTTATGGTAAGCTGATGCTGTAAGCCCTACTAGGCCATGTGAAAGTGGAGGTCCAAAATGTTACTTCATTTTAAGGTAAGTTCCCCTAACAGTTGTCTATTGCCATGGAAAGCTGTGGATTTCTTGGGCCCAAAGCGAAGTTATGTCTTGGGGTCCAACTAATAAAGAAGTGGTGGAGTGGATGATTTGCCTCTCTGAGGCTCCCATAGCTGTCAAAGAATGATCTAGAGGTCTAGTACAGATGCACTATATTGCAGTATATTATATATTCCTGTACTGTGACATCACTGCGTGTATTATTCCTGTACTGTGACATCACTGTGTATTATACCTGTACTGTTACATCACTGTGTATTATACCTGTACTGTGACATCACTGTGTGTATTATCCCTGTACTGTGACGCAAATCTGCACCTGTTCCGCTAAAGGGCACTTGTGGTTCCCTGTTCTGATCTCCAAAGGTCCCAGGGGACCCCCCATGAGATCAGACACTAATGTTTCATGTTTTATGAATAGAGATGGTTACATATTAGTCAACAAAGTTATGCCGTCCTGGTCGTACTGGAGATTCAGAAGCCATTTCTTCAAAATTTAAATCTCCACTTACCTAGTATCACGCATGTCTGAGGAAGGAGGACACACCTCCGAAACGTCACACTAGACCATACGGGCGTCGGCTGCTCAGTGAAAAGCCATGATCTCCTAGCGTGCTACAATTTTATGGACAATTGACACTGTTTGCCGAAGATATGGTGATGTACTGGTGTTTTATGTCTTTTCACATTTGGATATAAAGAAAAATTGATTTATATTGCTGACTCCGGTCAAATGTCTCTAAGTATTTTTAGGAGCACAGTGTGGGGATGTTTTGCAAGGAGTTGAAGACATATATGAAGAAATTCAGCTGCAATAAGTCACGATCGGGAGAAGTTGTCATGAAGTTCTGGACTGATGGAGCAGATCGTTGCTGACTAATCTTTTATGCCGTCCTGGTCGTACTGGAGATTCAGAAGCCATTTCTTCAAATTTATCCTGCAACCTGCTAACAAACTATGCTCTTGGGTACAATCTTGGATGGGTCAAGCCTTTGAGATTATGAAAAGACCCTATAGGTTTGTTTAAATGGAAAAAACCCAGTAAGTCTAAACTTAGTAATAGGTGCCTCAACTCCTTTTACTTTACCATATAGTTGGCATTTTACATCACAGAGATGTTTTAACAAATTCCTGGCCTTTTACTAAAAAACTATTGTCATCAGTTGCATTACAGAAGAGATCTCGGATCTCGCTTCTTACAAGTGTCTAGGAAAAGGAGAAGACGTCTTGACTTGTGTCAGGAGACACCTCTCCCTGATTGTCTTATATTATCCATTCTCCCAGTATTCTAGTCTTTATAGAACATTCGAAAAATTCGACACATTGTTTTTAACCAAAACCAAAAGCAAAAATTGGATGTTATCGTTTACTTATTTTTATGTGTCCTCTGCTAGGATAAACACCTGAGAACATTGCTAGGATTCAGAGTCTAAAATTTCACAGTTACAGGACACAATCGCTTTTTATATAAAAATTTACAGGATAAACTTTCATCCCGACGGGTGAAGATTCCCGGAGATTGATGAAACACCTCCATCTCGGCGCCATAAAACATGAAACAAAATGGCCATGAAAAGTTCACGTTTTATTCCAACTTTTCTCCAACTTTTAATGGATGCATATTTAGTTTGATTGGTTTCTATGAGTGTTGAATTGTATTGCCTTTAACGCTGAATATTAAAGGAGATTGTGCGGCTATTATATATTGTTACTAGGGGCATGATTTGTAAAATAATTCATTATGATGGCACAATATATGATATTAACCATTTTTGGATACAATATTTAATATGATTCATGATGGGGCAATATATTAGATATGCAGAGGGCACAGAATGGTCAATTGTGGTGTCAGGGGTGTTTTTATCATACTTAGTGGGGCTTATTTACTAAGGGTCTGCGGATCGCACTTTCGTCGGCTTTTCCAACATTTTTCGGGATTTGCGCCGCTGGGACTGGGGATTGTGTTGTACACGATCAGATTGTGTCGCAGCTGCGACGGCTTCCATGCGACAGAAAATGGAGGTTGGCTGTCCGTTTGATTGGGACTGAGCGCGGGATTTAACTGTCAAATTGTGTCGCAAGACAATGCACTTACATGCACCAGGAATAAGAAGGTGAACTCCGGTGGACCTGAGCGGGGAAACGACACATGCAGGATATCGGGCGCACAATCTTAGTGAATCACGGCAGGGTGCTTTCTGCTCGGACAATGCTCTTTCGGGATACAGCACAATATGGGATATAGGGGGTCATTTACTAAGGGCCCGATTCGCGTTTTCCCTACGTGTTACCCGAATATTTCCGATTTGCGCCAATTTCCCCTGCATGGCCCCGGGATTTTGGCGCACGCGATCGGATTGTGGCGCATCGGTGCTGGCATGCACGCGACGGAAATCGGGGGGCGTGGCTGAACAAAAACCCGACGGATTCGGAAAAACCGCCGCATTTAAAAAAAAAATCTGTTGCGGAGCTTGCACTTACCTTCACTCAGCCCGGCTCGGTGAACTCCAGAGCATTCCGATGCTTTTCAGCGCAGCAGCGCCACCTGGTGGACGGCGGAGGAACTACCTTAATAAATCCCGGCCGGACCCGAATCCAGCGCAGAGAACGCGCCGCTGGATCGCGAATGGACCGGGTAAGTAAATCTGCCCCATAGTTGTTAAACAGGTGACATTATGCTGTAAGCAGTTAGTATTTTTAGGAGCACAGTGTGGGGATGTTTTGCAAGGAGTTGAAGACATATATGAAGAAATTCTGCAGCAATAAGTCACGATCGGGAGAAGTCGTCATGAAGTTCTGGACTGATGGAGCAGATCGTTGCTGACTAATCTTCTAGTGTGAGACAACTTTAATAATGTACAGTGTCATTCACACAGCATCACTGAGCCAAGTCTGTTCTCCAAACGTGATTGCACCGGGAGGGAAAGGCTGAACTCTACACCCTTAATAATGCAAGAATAGCAAGTCAACATATATTCTACAGCAATTGTTGCAAAGTCAACAAGTCTCTTTTAAAGATGATTAAAGTATATTTCATAAAATATGAAAAGTCTTCACAAGATCCTTATCTTAATAACGCAGATACTACATTACACAGACGTTATCCTGAGCAGGATTATCCCTAGCTATTTGCCAGAGTGAGGTTCCACTATACCAGAGTGGATATTATATAGTATACTATAAAATTGATTTTGTAAAATTATGAAAGTGAGCTAGAGGCGTTCCAGCCTACATCACCGGAGCGGGGACCAGAACAGAGTGGGGCCGTGCATAAATTAAAAGCAGGCAGAGCCGAGAAGTGCTATGGTGTCGTAGGCCGGAGCACCTTCGGCTCATTTGTATAATTTTCTAAACTCGTTTTTATAAGATTGGTGCCGTTCCTGAATATAATAATATCCTTGCTCCTGAAAACCGATGTGCTCTGATGTCATCATGGAACGGTAACTGTAATTATGTTGTTCTTACCTAAAACCTACCTGCCATAAAATACAATGAATAAGATTTACTACTCTCAAAACTGTGCGAGATTGATCAATGTGCCTGATGCTGAATGGTAAATCAGGTGTATTTAAAGGGGTTGTCTACTTTCAGCAAATAATTGATATTGTTTGTGAAATGAAATTTTCCATTATACTTTTGTATCAATTCCTCATAGTTTTCTAAATCTCTGCTTGCTGTCATTCTACTCAAAATCACTTAAACCCGATTTACAGTTTTATAAATGCTAACTGATTAAAATGTATCTCAATAATAAACTTGACTACAAGTAAAAAGATCTGTCCATGGCTGCTCATCTCTGTAGACAGAACACTTCATAAAAAAATCTCAATTTTCCCAGCGGTTGAGTATGTTATGTTTCCCATAATCTGTTGCTACATGTGTTCACTGTCTCACAGGAAGACGATCCTACAAATCACAATGATAAATCTCCGGCATCCTGTAATGGATCAACCAGGGAGAGCAATGGTCAATGTCTTCCTTGATGTACAAGATACCTTGCCGATTGCCACTGCTCGACCAAGACTCTGAAGGCCACATCTTAGAAGATGGAAGAGGCCTCCATGAGTGACAGGTCTAAATGTTTACAAAGGTTCCAACCACATCTCTGACGACTCCTTGGGAGAGACATATGAAGCAAATATATTTGTCAGGTCTTCCTCGAGAATAGTTTCCAGTCAGAGATGTTTCTGCAACGTATCCTGTTGGCCCCGTCTCGAACACATACAAGTCGTGGAACGTAAATACACCAAATTTGACGTGAAAATATGTGCAGGCAAAGAGGCCGAGCAATGAAATAAATCAAGCAGGATTCAGAACCACATTTCTTCAGCTCCGCACATACAGAACTGGTTACTTGGGTAATTGGAAAGACTTGCATAATAGACTAACTACTTCAAGCTTGCGACCACAAACTCTACACTGTTGGCTCCAGCTTTGTGTCTGGAACCATGCGAGAACACTTGTAGCTCAGGTGCTTCCACAGAAAAAAAGAGAAGGACACAAATGAATTCAGATAACTTTGACACGGTGCCATGAAGGTTGCTTTGATAGGGGGGGAAGGCTTTGACTTTGTGCCATGGACTTTCCTGTTCCACCGTCATTCCTTATGCAACCCTATACATCTTGTTTCATGATCCTCAAAGAGAGAAGAGAACATGTAATAATTAATTTAAAATAAACCCCAAATGGACGCAGTATTGTGTGTTTTGGCTTTTCCAACATGGATGAAATCATTTTTCTCTTTTTAGAGCCTCGTTTGCCAATGTTTTGTTTCTCATCTGAGGTTTGGAACGAAAGTTTGGAGGTCTGTCCAGTGAGGACGCACAGGCCAGGTCCTGAGTGTTTGTTTAAGAGCAGTCAACTACCAGCTCAGGTTTTACTTAGAGGAACAACAGTCAGGAACGTACAAGTTGAAGGGTCAGCAGTATATTGTGTAGGACGCTCATCTTAATAAAGCAGATACTACATTATGCAGATGTTATCCTGAGCAGGATTATCCCTAGCTATCTGCCAGAGTGAGGTTCCACTATAGCAGAGGTCTCCAACTCCTAGTGTAGCCTGATGTTGAAATTACAGAACCATCGATGGTTCACCACTTCTCTATACAGTTCTTAGTTCCACACGGCTTCCATCGTTATCACATTGCAATTGTTATAAATTATGCTAATCACTTATACTTAAAGGGGTTCTCTACTTTAAAGTAGATCTACCAGCGAATTTGCTAATGGTAGACTGCCCTAACTTACTTGCTCGTCATCACTTCCAAGGGATGGTGTCTTTTTTATTATATTCAGGTTTGGCACAAATCTTATAAAATTGACTTTGTTCAATTATGAAAGTGAGCTAGAGGCGTTCCAGCCTTCATCACCGGAGCGGGGACCAGAACAGAGTGGGGCCGTGCATAAATTAAAAGCAGGCAGAGCTGAGAGGTGCTACAGTGTCGTAGGCCGGAGCACCTTTGGCTCATTTGTATAATTTTCTAAACTCGTTGGGGCCGTTCCTGGATATAATAATATCGGTGCGATCCCCTGGAAGAGATGATGAGCATGTGCATTAGGGCAATCTACCATCAGTATATCTGATGGTAGAGGTTCTTCAAATGATCCCTGCTCATTTTGTGACAATACCTGTTTCAAGTGTTAACTAGGGCCACTGATAGGATGTCTACCTAAAGCAGAAGATCATGTCCTACAGAGTGAAAGATGCTCTTTGAAAAGCCTCTTTACTCTCGCTAAGATGCTTAACAGAGATCTCGCCTAATTAAAGGGATTGTGAAAGTGGATGACACAAAGTACAATACAATAAAATAAGTTGTATTTTGTATTCAATTTAAAATTTCTCATCTTACCGGATCCCTACCGTGGGCATTCATATGCTTACTAGGTTCCCGTTAGTCTCTACATCCAGGTTATAACACACAGGAAAAGACTGTAAATGTCAGGCCAACCAATCACCTGCAGCAGAAAGGATCTGCCTCAGCCAGTGATTGGCTAAGTATTTCCTGTCATTTCCTGTGTTTTTACACAGTAGACTAGTAGAGACCAGTGGGGACCTTGTAATCATTGAAAAGACAGTGGTAGAAAATGTGTCAAGTAATTATTGTTTAAAGGGGTAGTCCATGCTTTTAAAATCATTTATATAAGACTTGGGTGGGGCTTGAAAAACAATAAAAATCTTATGTGCACCTCCTTTTTACCCGTCACTGTAAACAAACAGAGGCCAACTCTCCCTTCCCGATTACTGCTTCGTGTCTGCTTCACACTGAAACTGATTGGGCGTCACTGGTGAACGGGAGTGCCGGAGAAGGTGAAGATTTTTTATTGTTGATCTAGCCCCCCAATTTTTTAAGAGCCTGTACAACCCCTTCAAAATTTTTTTCATAATTTTTACATTTCCACCCATTCTGCCCAGTCACAATTTGTTCCTCAGAAAACGTCCTAATATGATATTTAACAATTGGTTTGTAAACTGGGGAACCCCTTTGAGTGGACCATGAAGATTTTGTCCAGTTCTGCGATGAGATATGTTCCAAGGGTTTGAAATGAAACGATTTGCCTCAAAATCTATTTTCAAAAATCATATGTTTAATGACTTGGAACAAATGAATTGTAAAGTGTCAAAATAATGAATTAGACTTTGATATTTTGGCGGCTTTCATAGGTCTGTTAAAGCCCAATAACACCTTGTGGCCGACATTGGACGCTCTCATTATAAATATATCCCACGCCTTCTCCTTAGACACTGGAATCACTGTGAGAGAGTTCATTCCTTCTCCAGAGTCAGGATAATCGCGGTTTTGTAACTAATCTTTATGTTAGTGACAGTCAAGTGTTTCTCAGTTTTCAACATATAATTCCAGGCCTGGATTCAATTTCTAATCCTGTCAGTCCAGTGTTCTCCACATTTTCTTCTATTCTCTCTTTTTGTAATTTTTTAGATTGTCTGAGATTTTATTTGACCTAAAATGCCTAAAATGTGCCGTAGGTTGTGGGTTTAAAGGGGTTCTCCCGAGGCTGAGAAACAAGGTTGCTTTCTTCCAAAATCGGTGCCACACCTGACCATGGGTAGTGCGTGGTATTGCAACTAAGCTCCATTCATTTCTATACAGCTGAGCTGCAATACCTGCAAGAACCATGGTCATGTGTGGCGCTGTGTTTGTAAGTAAGTAGCCATGATTTTCTACCTGGGGAGAAGCCCCTTTAATGTAGACCTTCCCTCAGAGAGTCAGGGCCTTCCCCCAGGGGACAGGGGATTGAGTATCTTCCCATGTGGAAGACTAGGGTAGTGGTGGCAAATGGTGGCTAGACAGCCATGGACATGGACCCTGGGCTGTATAAAAACTCTGGGCCTTTACAAGTCTAATTTTTTATGGCATTTACTTGCTTCATATGGTACTAGAATGAAACTACTTTTGAAAAGAGGGGAGATCCCTTCTGTTCACCTTTAGTTCTACAGTTTGTGGACCTTTGTATGACCTTCAAAGGTCCTGAAAGGACCCTTAAATCAGTATCTGTTGATAGCATGAGGATTTTAAAGCTGGAGGTCCTTCTTTTTATTATCTATGCAGAGGAGTATCTCTTCAGAACTATATCTCTACAGAGCAGTATCTCTACAGAGCAGTATCTCTACAGTGCAGTATCTCTACAGAGCAGTATGGTCTCTACAGAGCAGTATCTCTACAGAGCAGTATTATCTCTACAGAGCAGTATTATATCTACAGAGCTGCATCTCTACAGAGCAGTATTATCTCTACAGAGCAGTATCTCTACAGAGCAGTATTATCTCTACAGAGCAGTATCTCTACAGAGCAGTATTATATCTACAGAGCTGTATCTCTACAGAGCAGTATCTCTACAGAGCAGTATTGTCTCTACAGAGCAGTATTATCTCTACAGAGCAGTATTATCTCTACAGAGCTGTATCAAACTTAGGGTATTGGTTCAGATAAAGGGCCCCTAGAACCCTTGGTGCCCGGGCAGCCACCCAAACCACCTATATTATTATCAGCTACTGGTGCCGGAGGTGGCACTATCTTTGGGCACGTAAGCACAGAGTTCATCAGTAGGGTTCAAGGCACCCTCCTGTAGTCCCATGTAGCCCAGGACTACTTATAGAGACACATCTTTGTCTGTCTGGTAGGAGGTGTGGACACGGCTGGGATACCTCTAGAGCTCCTGCTCCCAGTCGCACAATTGTTCCAGTTCATGAGGCCCTGGATGGAAGCTACAACGATGAACTGAATTTTCCCTCCCTTTTTCTACTTACTGTATTGGTCTCCTCAGGTTGCCAATACGATTGAAAGCTGTGGCAGAGCAGTTAGCAATAAATTATTGCTTATATTGCCATGTTGTGTTTTGCTTTTAGTTTAGGCACTAAATCTGTAAAAGGATCACAATCAATTTTACCTGGAGTCCCAACCCAATATTCACCAAGGAGCCAAATTTAAGGTTGCTTCGAAGACGTGGACACATATTGCAAGGAATGAGAACCTGATGACCACAACCACTCCAGACCCAGGAGGGAGTTCCTACAATGGCACCGAATTGAACATAAAGAAAGTAAACATATAAACATTGATCAAATAATTAATTAATAATTAATCAACAGAAATGCCTTTTATCTAGCAAAAAGACTGGGCAAACCAGAAATTACCTGGATTCCAAAAAACATAACAAAGCAACAGGTGTTCAATTTTCCCACAGCGCTCCCGCAGGAGAAAGAAAGCATTACAAAGTTCTCATTGATTTCAATGTAATTCAGGGCATGTCCAGACCTCCAGAGTGAGACACCCTCTTTATGGCTAATGGGGGAACCCTCCTCTTATAACTCTGAATATTTTAATGACTGTGATTTCTAATCCAGACAACCTTTTGGTTAGAGAAAAAAAAATGTTAGTAAATGTCTGGAATATACCACAATAATTAGCTATAATAAGTGGTTTCTCATGTAACAATGTCCTTATATACCATGAGACACTTTAATACTTCAGTCCCATGAAGGAGATGTTTTTTTTCAGACAAAAATTCCGCCAAAAAGACAATTTTTTTTAAAGGTCTGACCCCCAAGATGCTTCTTTTCTTGAAAGGAACCTCCAACACAGAGACTCCTTGAGAGAATATCCGCAGACATGAATGTGACTAAGCTTCAAGTATGTGATCTTCGTGAGACAAGCTAAAATTACCGGAGTATAAATTATTGCTTATTTGGGCCAACTGCACCTGTATTGTTCTTGAATAATGGAGATTCTACGCAGCACATTCACTCGTTTCTAACAGGGGGGGAAATTTTTTTTCAAAATTATTCCCAGATGACGGCTGGAAAAGTCATCTTCCTGCCAAAAACGAAGAGTTAGAACGACATAAAAAAAAAGTCCAGAAACAGAACGTATGTAATGTACTTGATGTAATCAATGGGAATCTATAGGACAAATAGGCGCGCAGCAGCAGCGGCTGAGGGTCATCGCAGGTGGGGGACGTGGCCAGGAGGGGGCGCACTTTTCCGAAAACTTTACACAATAGTAATAGATGGCAGTAAGATCTGATAACTGTGTTATCCTACACAACTCTGTTTGCGTTCACTATATGATGTTACTAACTAC
The DNA here is from genome assembly GCA_019512145.1 of Engystomops pustulosus. NCBI lineage: Eukaryota > Metazoa > Chordata > Amphibia > Anura > Leptodactylidae > Engystomops > Engystomops pustulosus. The sequence goes on along the minus strand of CM033643.1, from coordinate 10,527,551 downwards.
AAAGTAAGATCTTAATATCATTTCATATTCTATGAATATTAATGTTTTATGAATGATGGTTCTTTTATGTTAATATCATGTGCAGATGTTCAGAGATGATTTTTTTTCATTTGCAAGTCCAAGCGGCCATGATTGGCAAAGTCTCTGTAAGGAGAACTCTTAGGCCCGTTCCACACTTGCGAGTGTGATGCGATGAACTCGCATCACACTCGCAACGCATGCTGCTGGGAACGCACGGCCTGAACGCTGTACACCAGGAGTGAACTGACATGCTGAGTTCACTCCCGCGGTGCAGCGTTCGGGCCGTGCGTTCCCGGCAGCATGCGTTGCAAGTGTGATGCGAGTTCATCGCATCACACTCTCAAGTGTGGAACGGGCCTTACTCCCTGACCCTGACTTAGCCGAACAAGTTCCCTACACTGTGCTGATGAGAGGCAACCACATTGAAACAGCGCTGTCCACAGTTGGGAATCTGATCCTTCTGGAATAGATGTATTTCCTGAATAGATATACTAGATAGGCTTCTTGTAAGTCATGCTAGATGGTAAGAGGGTTGCCTTACAAGGTAGCAAAAGAAGTGTGGTTTTCCTTGTCCCATCTAGGAAAACATATTTGCATATTTCCCTAGTGGAGTATTAATGGCTATAAGTCTCCACACGCCTGCAAGGCGGCCTTAATTGGCAAAGTTTCCTTAAGGAGAACTCTTACTTCCTGACCTACTAAGACTGAAAATGTGCGCAACTTGTTGAAGATTTTACATAGGACTCTAGAACTTTAAAGGGAACCTGTCACCAGGTTTTATCCCGCTAAAATACTAACTCCCTCAGGCAGAGTATGAAATGTCCTTTTTAACTCCCCTCTTTTAGGTTGGGTTCACATCACATTATTTGCCATACGTTGTAAGGATGTTTGGCACAGATGTATCCCATTGTTTGCTTATACAGTGGAATATGTTGCATGGGGACATCTCCCTTGAATGCGGGGTAAGGAGTGTACATCGGCAGAAGCCGGCGATTGGCTGCTGCCAGTGTATGGGGTGTTTCTCCATTGATGTCACTGTCCTTATATGGTCCCTCCTGCTGAGTGATGTATCTTATCTAGGGATTAGGGATATAATAGCCTCATCCACTCCCTATAGCCTTGTATTGTCTCCGCTCAACACATACGTCGCTCAGCAGGAGGCAGCAGAATGGAGAAACCTAGCTTCTGTAGCGCCCAAACCCGTAAGCCTGATGTGTTCTGAAAGATGAGATTCTTATCTTTAACATGACACAAAAACACACGTTTTAAAGTATTAAAGAACAGAAGATAAGGGTTTCTGGAGTGACACTACCCCAACAATGACTAAACTGAACTCATCTCATGTAAAAATGAAGTGGGAAGAGTCATATTTGCCTGACTTAGGGGGAGACTTTTTTTATAGGTGGAGATTTCATATAAAAGAGGGAATTCTAGAAAGGACATTTCATACCCAACCTGAGGGGGCTCATAGTTTAATATGGTAAACCTGCTGACAGGTTCTCTTTAAATCTATTGTTATGTATGTTCCTATATGTTAACAAAGAATGTTGGGGTCTGTAGGACAAAGAGACCTGCACTGCATTAACATTTGTCTTAAAGTTCAAAGTTCTCGTCCCCAAGGAGCTCAGAAAATGTGTTCTCAGAGTCTCAATGACGTGTCTGAAGATACAAAGAAGTGGGGGGTTCACTTTACCATAATTCGGTGATGTTACCCGCAGTCCCCAAAGACGTAAATTCAGTTCTGCTACATCTCAGTACAAGGAGTGTGATGAGAAGTCACAAGCCACTCTCATAAATGTAATGGGGAATGACACTGCTGCTCACATATAAGTCCAACGCGCGCCAAAATATGCTGTAAGGACAGATGTTGCTTTGATGAGTCTACCAGATGTAGCAGGGTTAAACTTGTCATATCTTAGTATTAGGAGTGCGGTTTAGCATTACAGGTAAAGCCCTTGTTTTATCTCTACTCAAACTCAGCCCTGCTACATCTTTGTTTTAGAAAATACTTCAACAATCATCATGGCGGAGATTTATCAGTGAGTCCACACCAGTTTTCTGGCGTATAAGCACCAAAATGATTGCAAAGTCCAACTAATTATGCGGCTACGCCACCTCCTCGCCACTTTCTAAAAGCCTGTGAACGGTCAACTCTGAATGTTTGCAGGTTTTTACGAAAAACTATGCCGGACCTGACGTTGTTTTGTCCACCAGTTCCGCATGGACAGCAGATACATTATGAGGCTTAGTTCCGTTGTGGCGGTGGTGGGTGGGGCTTTATCATACACCAACTCATAGAGCTCCGGCGTATTACAGATCTCCCTCGATGATTGTTAATATATTGCATTGCTTTTGGCAAAATATCAGCACCAGTGACTCAATGGGGCAGATTTACTTTCCCGGTCCCGTCACGATCCTGCAGTGCGTTGTCCGACGTGGATTCAGGTCCGGCGCGATTCACTAAGATCGTGCGTCCGAGTTCCTGCGTGTATCACTGCTGCGTCGAGGTCCGCCGGAGTTCCCCTTCACTTTGAGTGCTTGATCTTGCGACACAAAACCTTTTTTAAATTCTGCGGTTTGTCCGAATCCATCGGGTTGTCCGTCGGCCGCGCCCCCGATTTCTGTCGCCAAAATCCGATCATGTGAGCCCCGGGGCAATTCGGCACAAAACGGAAATATTCGGGAAACCTGACAAAAGAGCGGCGTTTGGACCCTTAGTAAATGAGCCCCAATGAGAGAGATTTATCAGAAGTGTCTGAGATCAAAACTGTTCTAGTGGCCTAAAACAACCAATCACAGCTCAGCTTTCATTTTCCCACAGCTATGGAGAATGGCTAACTAGAACAGTTTTACCTCAGACACTTCTGCTAAATCTCCCCTTATACGTGAGTAAACACCAAGGGGGACATTAATCATAGTGGGGTCTCAGGTTTGCCTGTTTTTGCGCCTGGTTTGCTCTTCTTTTTGGCTCCTGATCTAAGATGGATCTGGTTCTGCCTTAGTAAATGCACTTTGGAATTGTCTCATGTCCGATTCATTTGCGCCTAAATTTGTCGCAAATTGTTAGATCTCATTTGTGAGCAATAATGAAAGGAGACTGAGAAAATGTGACAGAACGTTCAGGGCTTCATGTCTGCTCAAAAAACTATCATTGTGATGTAACTGCGGGGACTGTGGTGTACTCCTGACCAATTAGGGAAGGTGCACCTGGACTGGTGAATGCTGTTTTTAGGTTAGTCTCTGCACTACAGGGTTAACTTGGCACTTTATTGAGCTGGGTGTTGCTAGAGTGTTTTCTCCTCCCCTCTGCTTCCTGTTTCCTGGTTTTATAAGGGGCTGTCAGCTACTCCTCTTCCTCTTTGATCTGTGGCACCAAAGCAGTCCCACCCTCCCTCCCTACAAGTTGCATTTTTATGTTGTACTGTTAATATTTTCCATGTTTTATAGCCCTGAAGTCACAGATGGCGGAAAGAAATGGAGAGAGGATGGATGTGCTGCTCATCTGGCATCTCACTTGTCATCTGGGAGTCCAGATGGGCATAGTGCAGTACGAGCCGTTTTTCTTACAGAGATTTACCTAAAAATGTGTATGATGAGATTTCCAGGTTTTATAAAGAAGTGAGAAATGGAGAGATAATGGAATACTGCTTTGCTCGTCTGGCCGACTTGTCATCTGGGAGTCCGGATGGGCATAGTGCAGTACGAGCCGTTTTTCTTATGGAGATTTACCTAAAAATGTATATTCTGTTGAGATTACCGCTTTTATAAGTAAGTGAGAAATGGAGAAATAATGGTGTCATCTGGGAGTCCAGATGTGCATTTGAGCCATGTGTTTCACTGTGGAGATATACTTTGGAAGGTATAGATTTCCGGGTTTCATAACGAAGTCACAGCTGGCGGTGAGAAATGGAGAAATAATGGAATGCTGCTTTGCTCGTCTGGTCGACTTGTCATCTGGGAGTCCGGATGGCCATAGTGCAGTCGAGCCGTTTTCTTCGCTGTGGAGATTTACATTAAAATGTGTATAATGCTGAAATTTGAGTTTTATAACTATTTATATCAAGATATGTGATAGTAAAGCTGTGACCGGTTTCCACCACCCAACATGAGCCTCAGTGTCAATTATTTCAGGAAAATGGTGTTTTATGTGGGTTATTCAAGAAAGTGCCCCGGGAGTATAGGGAGAAGGTGGCTATACATTTTGCCAGTCTAAAAGTTACAGAGATGTAAAAAAAAAAAAATTCTTGCTGAAATGAGTCTTTGCCTTTTTTATTATAATTTACATGAAATGGAGTCTGATAATATTCTCAGATCTGTACAATAAGACAATAATCACTCCCAGAGATGATCCTATAGAAAGTGATGAAGTCGTTACTGGAGAAATTTTACATTTTAAAACTGCTCCGAAGTATTTTCCATGTTGCATAGAGGTTATTCTTCATTTGGGAACCTAAAATGTATGTTTTTAGCAATGAAAAGGGAAGTTTTTTGGAAGTGCACCTGCTCAGAGGAGGTGCATTTTCTGCGCCTATTTTGTGCCTTTTTAGGCGCACTTTTGTGATAGATCCCGTGCAAACATCTGTATAGGACGCACTCACTATGTCAGATAAGGCGCAGGGACTCAAAACCACTAAGTGCCGAACTTTGCCGTGCGCCAGAAAATAAATGCGCCTAATTAACGAGATGCGCCAGATTTTTGCGCTAAAAGATGCTCAAAACAGTCTAAAAGACTATGATTAATGTCCCCCAATATCTGCATCGGAAGTAGATAATTTATTTACTATGTTAATTCTTCTTGATAAGAACTCTGAAAATTGCCCGATCCAAAGGTTTCTCCCGTTCGGCTTCTGTCGAGGCAAGAGGCCCAACAAGCAAAACCCTGGGTCGGACAATGTGCTTTGGCGACTGGATATTTTTATGGTGCGAGAAAGTCAAGATTAAGTGAACGTTGATGTATCTCGAATTCACCACAATTTCGGACAGTCTGGTGTGGTGAGAAAATACCAGCTTTTATGAATTTCCTACATTATTTTTAATTTTTCTTTTTCATATGGAGGATGAACTGTGACCGGACTATTTTTTTTTTAGATTTTATCTTCTGGGTTCTCCATGGGAATAAAATTCCAAACCGTTTTGCACCATTTTCATGGCGTTCACTCTGCACTCCAAATGATGTCTCCCCTTTAATCTTTGGGTCAGTGCAACTATGGTGTTACCAAATTTATACGTTTTTTTTTAGGTTTTAAAAAATTTAAATTTGGAGAAAAAAAAATCTAGATCGTTCATCCACATGTATGATGTACAATGATCTGTTGATTCTAGGCTACATTAACTGAACAAACTCGAGGTTCTTAGTTACATTTTGATCAAATTGCATAAAGCCAGTAACTACTTCAGGGTGACCTCGTTGTAGTGGGTCCCTACGCTATTGTGTGCGGCACCACATGGCATCCATCTTCGCTGCAACACAGCACCAGCAGGGACCAAGACCCAGCTGCCCCCCAGCACCCACACTGACAGGCCCCAACTTCTCTGGGCCCCGGGTCCAAACCAGCACCCCACCACAGAAGCAACAGACACCATGCAATACTGCACCATGTGAATAGGTCTGGAAGGCTCACCATTCCATGTGGACACTGGCTGAGAGGAAGTAGGCGGCCCCTATATGCAGTCTCCTGCTAATTAAAACCACCTGGGTCGAATGGGGCGGAGTGCTGGTACCAGGATAAAAATAAAATTAATCAGGGGACAGAATGGAACTGGTGGGGACCCGGGACCCAGGACCCAGGACCCAGGACCCAGGACCCAGGACCCAGAGCCACGGAGGCCCTGCCTGTCAGTATGGGTGCTTGGGGGGCACCCTAAGGTGCTGGGTCTTGGTCCATGCTGGTGCTGTGCTGCAGCGGCGGTGGACACCATGTGGTTACTGGGCTTATGCAATTTGATCAAAATGTAAGTAAGAACCTTGAGTCTGTTTTGTTAATGTAGCTTAGCGCCAAACAGATCATTGTAGGTTTTAAAATATGAGAATTTTGTAAGAAATTTTTTTGCCGTATTCTGACTCTAATAACTTTTTCATACTTTAGCTTTGTATAATTTTTTGTAGGACGTGATGATGTTTACATTGATGGTATTTGTGGGACTGTACGGCCTTTTGATCACTTTTCTATTTAAATTTTTTGCAGCTTTTCGGACATTTTAGTGGTATTTTCTGTTACCGTTTTTATCTATTGATAGATCTGGACTTTTGGGACATGGTGATACCTAACATGTGTATGACTTTTATTATTTATTTTTATATCAGTTTTATGGAAAGGGGAAGATTAGAATTTTTAGAGTTTTAAAAAAAAGTTAATTTTTTTTCAATTTTGTAACTATTTAAACAATTTTTTAGATAGGGTCTTTAACCCTAGGGCAGTGATGGCTAACCTATGGCACTGGTGCCAGAGGTGGCACTCAGAGCCCTTTCTGTGGGAACCCAGGCCATCACCAGAGAGGACTCCAGGTATCTTCCTGCAGTCCCAGACAGCCCAGGACTTGCTGTGCACAGAGGTATTTTAAAGTGACAGCTGTACCTGGGACTATTTTCTGCTTTATTGGTGCCTCAGGGTGCTGATATCAATGAAAACTGTGACAGAGCAGGGAGTATAAATCACAAATTAAATTTCTGTGTTGGCACTTTGAGATAAATAAGCGGGTCTTTATTGTATTTGGGCACTCGGTCTCCAAAAGGTTTGCCATCACTGCCCTAGGCCATAATATAGTATAGCAGTATATGGCGTTTTTTGCATATGTGTTACAATGTGTCACCGGCACATCGTAACAGATCTGCCGAAATAAGGGTCTTATAAAGACCACAGGTTCTCATGGCATTGAAACGTCGCTCCGCACAATCACAGCCGAGATGGCAGCTCGAGGTTTATATTTTCGAGGATCGACAGAGTACGCAAGGTTTCATGTCTAGTCATAGACAACAGGTGGAAGGATCTGATCCTTCTTCTGCCTGATTTATGGCTTAGTGCGAGGACATTACATGATGGGTCTGCAGGCTTAGACTGATCTCCTCTAATTACAGTGCCAGAGACAAATCTTTCCACTTTCCAGGACATCCCGTTATCCTGCAATGATTAGCCAGTGAGAACCGATGAGGTCTTTGATGAATACGTTCCATGTAATAAGAGATGACCCCTCATCTATCTCAGGTCAGATACATCACATCCCTTAATAATGGATACACATATGAACTTCATTTGCTGTCTTTTTACTCTGGAAACTTCTATGGTAATAGGCTAAAACAACCAAGTTGAGCAATGAGGGATATTAGTTAAAACAATTTATGAATAATTAACATGAGATAATTCCCCCAAAATACAAAAATACAGTAAAGATTCTTGATTTTTTTTTTGTAGGCACCAATTATGTAGTTGAAAAATGTGTTTAGACTGATACTGTTGTGAATGTAGAGCTCCCACTGGCATAGAAGAAAAGTCCTAAAATGCAAGTATTTCTAGTAGGGCACAGTCAGAAGGATGGGGGCATGTCTCATTAAAAAGACCACCATTCTAGACATATAGGTCCTCATAGGCCTTGCTTGCTCCACTAAGAATCTTGGGAATGCAGTGTGCTAATGCATTTTTTTGGGTGGAAAAGGGAATACTTTGCCCCCAAGTCAAAGAAGGGGGGTAAGTTAGGACCCCAGCAATTAATGTTATTCTCACCCCTCCCACCATGCCCTATATATTAAGAGGCTCCAGTGTCTTGATATATCTGACGGCCATCCAACTCTATGCCAGATTGTGCATGGCATAGGGTTGCGCTATAACCTGAACCAGTAATGGGTGCAGGCTAAAGCTAGCGCGGCTTGTACCGGCCAACTACATCTAGTGTACTCTGTCCCAACCCATTCCACTCCTGAGGACAACCCAATACACGGCTCTCCATGCCCACTTGGTGTGGAGGTGGCATAAGGGGGAAAAATCTATACATGTACAAGCCGTGATAATTCTCTCCCATAGCCAGTATTCAAACGGCTTCAAAGTTGGACTTATCGCCCCTCCTGAAGGTGTCTATGGCCTGTCACCCAGCCAACTCGTTCCCTACAATGCACTGATGAGGAGAAATCAACTCCAAAGCAGAATCCTGAAACTTTAAGCATATCACCACTTGTACCCTCAATAGCCCCAACCGTATAGAGAAGGGGCAGGGGACTGTGGGGATTTACTTTAAGGTTTTAAAAGTGGCAAACAAGGAGATTGGCCTCTTAATTTGGCGTCACTGAGGCGGGGGAGTGGGGAGGGGGCGTTAGCATGCAGGACCCGCCCCAAGGTGTTATAAGATTTGGGGGCACATGGGGGGGCCTCTTTCCTTCTGCAGGACCGAGCAGCGAGAAGTCCTGCCCTCAGGATATATCTTTTTACAGGTGTTTTTTCCTCGTCATTCCGGTTTTTACAGATGTCACAGCATTGGTGGATTTTTTCACATACCCATAGGCGAAATTTCGGTGTCCACATGATGTCTACCGGCCAGCAGCCGCCATTTGGGTAAAGGGTTTTTTTCTCTGAAGAAGCGAAGGGATCGGATCGGCATGTTTTTTGTTGCAACTGTTTTTGCACTTTTATTAAGTAATTAATTATTTGTTTCTCTAAAAAAAAAATCCTGTGGCCTACCCACACACCCACAACCAATTTACAGTGCTTTGTCCTTTAATGGCGGGTTATTTGGGGGGAAAGTCCTCGCGTCAAAAGCCTAAATTTCCAGTGTTTAGTCTACAAGATCCTGCAGTCCCAGTGTTATAGACAATTTAATTTTGTGCCCAGCTCTTTTATATTTTACGATATACTGTTGGGACTCAGGCACATGAACTTATATGGTGCCCGTTTGCTAGCTGTACGAACATAGGGGTGCATTTTGTGCCACTGTACCGTGCAGTGTGCAAGCTCTATCCTTTACCGGAAATACGCCCCAGCTGCTCAGCTTCCTATGGAGAGGGTTCGGGTGAGGAACATTCACTCCACCTCCCTCTTCACCCGACTATGGGGGTCATTTACTAAGGGCCCGATTCGCGTTTTCCCGACTTGTTACCCTATTAAATATTTCCGATTTGCGCCGATTACCCCTGAATTGCCCCGGGATTTTGGCGCACGCGAGCGGATTGTGGCGCATCGGCGCCGGCATGCACGCGACGGAAATTGGGGGGGCCAGACGGATTCAGAAAAACCACCGCATTTTTAAAAAAAAAATGTGTCGCGAAAATTGCACTTACCTTCGCTCAGCCCGGCTCGGTGTATTCCAGTGCGTTTCAATGCTCTTCAGCGCACGTTGGAGGAACTACCTTAATAAATCCTGGCCGGACCCGAATCCACCGCAGAGAACGCGCCGCTGGATCGCAAATGGGCCGGGTAAGTAAATCTGCCCCTATGTGTTCGCCCAGGGCAAGCATACGTTTTTGTGAATGAGATCTTAGTCTGACAATAGACTGTAGGAATTTAAACTGTTAAAAAAAAGCTTAAGAAATCGTAAAGGTGCGTCTTACACTACTGGACACCCTAGGCAGAAGCCCATATAAAAGATCTGTGGCAGAAATGAGGCTCAGATTTTATGGGGGTGTTTTCAGAGCTACCTATGTGTGAACATACCATTGGGATAGCAATGACAATATCTCTTAAATTTTAATTCTTCAATTTTTTATGAAAAAAAATCAATGGAGGGAACTTCATCCTGTCCTATATGTGCCAAACGCGCACTTTGCATTTCCTACAGCAAAGCCAAGTAGACGTAAACTCCTCAAGGTGTGCAGTTCCCCCGAGCACCGGATTCCTTCCTTGTGTAATGCACCATCTGGTCCCTTAAAGCCCTTAATCATTTATTGACTAAACCCACAAAATCTCTTCCATAAACGTATGCGCCGCGCTAGGACAAGAACCCCTGACAACAATGTATCATTTCATCTCCGTGAAGGCATCTTCTCCACCAGGGCCGATGTTTCCAGTTACAAAGCTGGAATGAAATACTGAAACCTCAAGCACGGAAAAAATTCTGTTCCCAGATCCCCCCTTCTCTCCTTAACATTTTCACGAAAGGAAAAAACTTCATATTCTTCCCCCGTTTCTTCAAGAGAAGATGGAGTTGGCAATGGAGAATGGAGATGAACAGAAGTTTCCTTTGAGTTTCTTAGGTTACTAATAGAAAGAATGTTCTCTCACCAATAAAAATAATCCGGAGATTTATAACTACAAGAAAAATACACATACGTGCTCTAGTTACTTTTTATGTGAAGTGTTTTCTCATTCGTAGCACACATGGGAGGTAGTGGCTTCTCCGGGATTTGAACACGATGCTTAACTAGGTTTTCTTATGACCCTTGTAATGAGTAATAGGAAAAAGACATTCACTTAATGCAGCTTAGCGAGGAATGCTTTCAAGTGGAGGCACTTATAAGTATCTGGGTCCAACCTCCGATGATTGGCAGAGATGTCTACGCCAGGAGGAAGTTGACATTTTAGACTCTTTTTAATCTAAATGGTCAAATCATCTAATTATTAGGATTTTTTTGGGTAATCATATCTCGGATCTATTTTCTGTGTATTAATAATTTTCTATAGGAAAGGTTCCCAACCTTTGTGTACCAGAATATGGCTATACCCAATTTTTTCTTCCAGGAAACGACTCAGGTAATCCCCTTACAATGGTCCCTGGGAAAAAAAAGGGGACCCCACAATTACCCCACATCTATCCCCAACCCATATAATGACCCCCCCCCCAATCTAAAATGGCCTCTTTCTGACAGCTGCCCTCTGTTTTGTTGCCCCTTTCCTGGAGCTCCCCCCTTTTATAATGACCCCTTTTCTGTGGCCCCCTTTATAGTGCCCCTTTTCTGTAGCCCCTCCTAATAGTGCTTCCTGTTTTATAGTTCCCCTTATAGTTCCCCCCTTTTCAGTAGCCCCTTCTTAATGTGCCCTAATTTCTTCAGCCCCCTCCTTATAATGCCCCCTTTCTGCAGCCCAGCTTTATGGTGCCCCTAACTGATTCCTTTACTGTAGTCCACATTATAGTACCCCTTTTTCTGAAGCCCGCTTCTGATGCTACCTTTTCTTTAGCCCCCTCCTAATAGTGCCCCAATTACTTCAGCCACCTCCTTATAATAGAAAAACATAGTTTCAGCGGTTCAGCTCACCTCCGTAGTAGAGTCTTGAGAGGGTGGAAGCATGAACACATGGGCTGGAGCACCAGTAGCCGAAGCAGGGGAAAAAAACAGAGGAATATGTCCAGCTCCCAACAGATAATAGCAAAAACATTTAGGTTAGAAAATCCATGGACGTCTTTTGATGTTTTTAAATTATTCTTCAAATAAAGTGGATTTTGTAACCTAAATATTTTTGCTATTATCTGTTGGGAGCTGGACATATTCCTCTGTTTTTTTCAACCTCCTTATAATGCCCCCTTTTCTATATCCCCCTCCTTATAATGCCCCCTCCTTATAAATCCCCCATTTCTTTATCTCGCGACTTATAATGCCCCATTTTCTATAGTCCTCGAACACATTAGAGAATGGGGGTCATTTACTAAGGGCCGATTCGCGTTTTCCCGGCGTGTTAACCAAATATTTCCGATTTGCAGCGATTTGCCCTGTATTGCCCCGGGATTTTGGCGCACGCGATCGGATTGTGGCGCATCGGTGCTGGCATGCACGCAACGGAAATCGGGTGGCGTGGCCGAAAAAAAACCCGTCAGATTCACAAAAACCGTTGCATTTAAAAAAAAAAAAGTGTTGCGGGACTCGCGCTTACCTTCACCAGGAATAGGCCAGTGAACTTCGGAACGCACTGGAGTTCACCGAGCCGGGCTGAGTGAAGGTAAGCGCGTGTCCCGCAACACTTTTTAAAAAAAAATGCAGCTCAAGCCCTTTCATTTGAATGGAACTGAACTGCAAACAGACCATGTGGCTAGTGGACGTGACATCACAGGCCTGTGAAGTGGAAGCAGCGCTCATTAAATCGCTGGGATTAGCTGATTGGTTGGGACTCCAGGAATAAAAATAGGACAAAGTAATAAATGTAACCATGCACACAGGTGACAGCAATGCAAGTATTGGCTTTAGCTGAATTTGTACTTTAGTGTGGAAGGTCACTTTAAATTGAAGGCAATACTGTCCTCGGGCTCTGACCTGTGGGAAAGACCAGGCCGAACGAACTAAATTTTAATGTGCTACCTCTGAAGAGGAAAAAAATGTTATCAGCAGCCATCCATTCTGCTGAAGAGATAAGTTTCTTCAACACATGACCTCCACTATTAATTGGGGTAGAGTCCCCTTTTAGAAAGATACAGTTCTCCCAACCATCCGGCCATTTTTTTAACACCTCCAAAAAATAGGATTTGTCGAACTCTCCAAAATACTCCTCCGTCTCGGCGTTGACTTCCTTGTTTGAGCTACATTTTTCCCGCAACCAATTTCTTCATGTTAGGGAACAAGAAAAAGTCGCGGGAAGCCAGATCGGGTGAATACAGGGGGTGCGGCAACAATTCATAACGCGATTTATGTAGTTTGGCGGCGACAACTCTGGATGAATGTGCTGGTGCATTATCGTGGTGACACAGCACCTTCTTTTTCGCCAAATGTGGGCGTGTCTCCTTCAATTTTTTGTCAAAGCGGTCCAATAGCTCACTGTAGTATTGTCCAGCGATCGTTCTTCCTTTTTCTAAAAAATCCATGTGGATGACGCCGTTCACATCCCAAAAAATTAACGCCATGACCTTTCCGGCCTATGGGACCGTCTTTGCCTTCTTTGGAGCAGACTCATTGGGGGTCATTTACTAAGGGCCCGATTCGCGTTTTCCCGACGTGTTACCCGAATATTTCCGATTTGCGCCGATTGTACCTGAATTGCCCCGGGATTTTGGCGCACGCGATCGCATTGTGGCGCATCGGCGCCGGCTTGCACGCGACGGAATTCGGGGGGCGTGGCCGAACGAAAACCCGACATATTCGGAAAAACCGCCGCATTTAAAAACCGAAAAAGTGTCGCTTGGGAAGCGCTTACCTTCACCTGGTCCCGAGTGTGCATTCCGGCGCGTTGAATGATTTTCAGCGCAGCGCGCCACCTGGTGGACGGCGGAGGAACTACCTTAGTGAATCCTGTGCAGAGAACGCGCCGCTGGATCGCGAATGGGCCGGGTAAGTAAATCTGCCCCATTGTTTTGATTGTTGCTTAGTTTCTGGTAATGATGAATCCAGGTTTCATCAACGGTGACAACTCCACGCAAAAACTCCTTAGGACCTTGCTTAAATTGCTCCAAACACTGCTTCACAGTTAACAGCCGCATCCGCTTGTTGTCCACCTTGAACAATCGCGGCACCCATCGAGTTGACAATTTTTTCATCGCCAACTTATGATGTAAAATATTAATTGCCGTTCCAGTTGACACACCTACGGCCCTTCCTACTTCGCACACTTTTGTCATCGATCAGCGAGATCATGTCGTGGAATTTGTGAAGAGATTTCTCGGTAACCATGTCTGCCGGGCGTCCTGGTCGCTCCTCATCAAAAAAGGATGTTTGACCATGTTTAGCTTCGTTGAACCAATATCTAACTGTGGTCATAGATGGTAAAGTGTCCCCATATACAGCATCCAACTTTGCTTTTATCTCCTCGCATTTTTTCCCATCCAAAAACAAAAAGCGAAATTAGCGAACGATTCCTGCTCTTTTTCAATCTAGCAAAATCACGGAACACGTCTTACTCAAATGGCTGCCAAATCCAAACTAACCAACCAATCAATCTGCAATTTCTTTTGCCGTAGTTTGATGGATGGCAGCACACAATGATAACACCAACTTCCCTCAGGAACGCCCTCTGTCGTCAAACAAGGTTACTTATTGAACCGCCCTCGTATTCAGTAATAGAAACTACTTTTCAGAAGAAATTCTCAAAGAATGAGTATTTTTCAATATACTTGTTGCAAAAACCAGGCATAATAGCTGCTACAAAGGTCCTACTCCACCAAAGAGGATGCTCTGATCTCAGATTATTAATTGAACAGCATACAACCAAGGTGTATTCAAAACTGATGGAGTCGTGTATGGAGTGGTGGTGGACCTATGGCTTGGGTACCAGAGGTGGCACTGAGAGTCCTCTCTGTGGACACCGAGGTCTTCACCCCAGCACAGGATTTGTCAGACGGGACTCAAGGCCCCCTCCTGCAGACTCAGGCAGAGTTTTAAAGCGACTTATCCTTGGCTGCATGTAACTCTCGGTCCCCAAAAGGTTCTCCATCACTACTAAAAGCCGAAGACTTTAAAGAACATATTGGTCAGTAAACTGGTAGGAGACTGGGTGAGGAACATCAAGTCACGTTGTTGGCACCTTGGCACGATAGTCTTCCACAATGTTTTTCTATTGCTAAATAGAAATCAATGGACTTGCAAGAAGACAATATCATACAACATCACTCCTGGACCGCAGATTAAGGAGGAAGTTCTGGATATGTGTAAATGATCAGGATTCTTATATATAAAATTCCCAATGCATCCTGACTTTGGATTGGGTCTGCATCTAAACGATAAAAGATGTCATCCGATGTCAAAATATGGTGTGACTATTTTAATTTAAAAATTACGATTGTTTACTGGGGGTTTCTCTCTCATCTGATGTCATTGAGCAGCTCTATTAGAAGTTGTCTTATTTTATTCAAATTTCCCACTGGAGGATGGGTTAGTAACGAGAGTTGAAGTTTTGCGCAGTTAGCAAATGTTATAGGCTGCCTAAAGAGATGTGTTTTAAGATAACTTTGGAAGTTGGGTAAATCAAAATATTTCAGTACCAGTCCAAGAAACATTTTTGGATATGCCCATGGACCACCCACTTTAGCACAACGTTTGTCCATTTTCTGATTAGGTAATTTATTATTTGTATTTTTTTTATAGAGCTCCTCCATTCATGAGGCTGTCCAATCAATAAGGGGTTCACATGCATTAAGACGAGAACTTCAAGTATAATATACAAAACTACAGAGATGTGGGAAAAAAAGTGGAAGAAGGACCACAATCTACATGGAAAGGTGGATGGTGACAACAGGTGAGGGAGCATAGCAGTCCAGTTATTGTGATCATAGACACATGGATTTAAAAGTTACATTTGAAGGTTTAGATGGTGGGGGAGGTCAAGGTCATGGGGGACAGAAGGTCATGGCTTTTGTTGACTCAAAGGAACAATACAAGCCTTAGCCCAGGGTTTGGCTGGTGATCAGATAATTTTGACTTGTGGACTGATTATGGTTTTCTATAAAAACATATAACTATTATAACAATCAGAAAAAACATCCTACAGTCAAGACCACAGATGTCAAGTTGATAGTAGGTCTTGGACCTCACAAGGTGGCTCGTCATCTTAGGATACTTACTAAAGTTATAACGTAATCAACCTTATGGGAGTATCCCTATAATAGTTTATACATCGTAAGCTTTTCTACGTGGTAGGTTCTTCTCCTCTGTGTGGCCTCTTACCTCCACGTAATACTTTTCAATAAAAAATCGGTTTTGGAATATGTATTAGGCAATGGAAATAAGTCGGACTATAATTATTAATAGTTTTCCCCCCTTCTTAACATAGGTGTTATGTGATACCTCCCAACCATCGCTACAGGGTTTTATGGTTGTAATAAATGTTTTCGATCCTTCCTTGCTTCTGGTTGGAGCTGGCAAAGAAGTTCGAGACAGATGAACAAGACAAGTACTTGCTCTCACATCCTTGAGCTCATGTAAGGTTGATGTCATGCAGTGATACATTATTCACAGCGGTGATGATGCTAAGGCTACTGTAAGCTGCAAACTCTTTCAAAGAAGCGAGACACATCTGCCAGAACACGTCCAGACACTACACGGAGAAGTGGATATATATGGCTACTGTTACAAATCCCCCATTCCTCATAAACAGCACATCCACATTGTGTCACTGCTCACATCATGACAACTACTGGAAGAGAAAGGAGAAGAGATTTAGGGGGGAAAAAAATTGTTTTCAATTAAGGGTTGGACAGAAAATTGTGAATGGTTAGAGCTTAGCAGATGACAATATGCAAGGCCGGAACACACTTGGATCCAGACAGATAGGGGAGCGGTGAATCTAGACGAATTCACGAAACGTGAGAGAGGTTGAGTAGAGTTCTTGGTGGATTGGCAAGACGTATGATTCATTATCGATCTACATGCTCAAGGTTTTCTAAGTACTGCACATGGATTACTTCTGGTGGAAACTTTCAATGTTTGAGACCATTAGCGAAGCCAACGGGATATGGAGGACATTGCATTTTTCATATGGCGTATAGTCTGCCTCCGACTCTGCAGAAGACAAGACGTGTTCAACTGCATGGACCACCACAGATGGTCAGTACATAATAACCTCATCCCCTGTGATTAACCTTCATGGTAAGGCCACATCACTTTTCCCATTTCCTTGTCTGAGTACATATCTTTCCAGCTATTATACCCCCGTCACATAGTGTTTCTATAGGCTTAACAACTCATTATTTTAAACTAAACCCCAAATAGTGAAAACTTAGCTTTTTTCCATGATTGCAGAAGTTCTGGCTTGGATTCATTAACTTTCTTGAGTCCTCAAAATCCTGCCCTGGAATATTTGTTCATGGAGAATTTGGCAATTGCGCTCATGTAGACTGAGCTGTAATACTCTATGAATATGGTTAATGGGAACCAATCATGTCATAGTAAAACAGCATTGTACTGTAGCATATTATTCAGAGGATGACCTAAGAGCATGGTGACCTCAGAAGTTGATATTCTATGGAAGTGACATACTTCACATGGACAACTCATTTTATAATACTGTTATCTCATGTGGCAGAGGAGTTGTGGCAGAGGAGTTGTGGCTCCTTGTGGCATCGTGGCTTAGTTGTGATTGCTATCTCTATAGTTTTGCACCTGACCTTTAAGTCTCAATATTCCCAAATCATCATAGCAGCTGTCTATGTCGAAACAATGTCAATCTGCTCCACAAGGCTTCATTCAGTGAATCTGATGGAATGTTCCTTCCAGATAGATTGGGGGATAATAATGATGACAGCAGAAGAGGAGTCTGCTGATCTTGCATGAGAAAGTGACCAATTCATTAGTCATGAAATAGGTCATGTAATGTGAAGGACAGGGAACTTAAATCTGACCATTAAAGACAACCTACCATCAGAAATCTTCCTATTCAGGTAGATCAGATGGTAGGTCGCCACTTACATTCTAAAGCTTAATCTATATTTAGCTAATCCTAGAATACTTTATTCACTTAAAAAAAGTTTATCTAACTAATATGATAATTTCTGTCAGAGGCTGCTGTAGTGTGGAGTCTCGCCAGGGAGCGGGAGCAAAGGCTACTCCACGCCCCAGTAGCCTCTGCTGTTCCTTCCTACTTGCTTGTCCCCCCAATGCTGTTGCCCTTCTTCTGCGGCTTCGACTCCCTCAGGCACCACTACGTGCATGTGCAGACTCTATGGAGAGCGCATACTCATAGCAGCACCTCTTCGGGGCGTGTATGTGTTCTACATAGATATGAGTCTATGAGCGCATTGCGGCAACTGAAGGAACCGAGGACGCGGAAGAAGCACAACAGAGACGGGGGGAAGGAAGTAGCCTTTGCTCCGCTGCCAGGAGAGGCTACTCCACGCCCCAGTAGCCTCTGCTAGAAATTAGCATATTAGTCAGATAAATTGTACTACAGTGTAGATAGTATTCTAGTATTAGCTAATGGTAGATTAGGAGTTAGAAGGTCACTGGGTACCTACTATCAGATGTAGCTTAATAGGCAGATTTCTGATGGTAGGTTTTATTTAAAATAATAAAATATCTCATAGTCATTTAATTTATGGAAATGATGAAGAGAAAACTGCCAGCCTCTGAATCTTTTGTGAAAACTGTTCCCACAGGGAACAAAAGAAGGTGGATACTATAGATCAGTGGTGGCGACCCTATGGCATGGAGGTGGCACTCAGGGCCCTCTTTATGGGGCATCCAGACTTTCGCCCCAGCACAGAGTTCGCCAGACAGGATTCCTTCTGAAGTCCACGGAACCCAAGGACATACTCAGTGCAATCTTAACCCAACATTTTCTGGGCTTCCTGGGACTGCAAGAAGAGCTAGAATGTGCGGACAGGGTTAAATTATTATTGGAGCTCCTGCTCCGGGGTCCCGGGATTCTCAATGTTTAGGGCCCAGTCAATATCTGGATTTTCCCTCTTTCTTTTGATAGCATTGACGTCCTCAGATGCTGATATCTTTGGAAGCAGTTGGATAGAAGTTAGCAACAAGTAGCTGGTTGAAGTGCTATGTTGGCACTTTGGGTTAAATAAATGGGGTTAGAGTTGCAGTTTAGGGCACTTGATCTCCAAAAGGTTTTCCATCACTGTTATAGATGGATAGGTATGATGGGATATATCCCATATATCTATCCATCTATCCCATATATTCTGTATCCTATCTATCATATATATATACAGTATTTTTCGCACTCTAAGGCGCACAAAAAATCCTTTGATTTTCTCAGAAATGAAAGGTGCGCCTTACAGTCCAGGGCGCCTTATATATGAGCCGTACTTACAGACAACAGCTGCCTTGAACTGTGCACAGTTCTGCCACCTGCTGGTCATTCATCCTTATAATCAGGTGCGCCTTATATATGAACCTAGACATTTTAGCAGGCATTTATTGATGGTGCGCCTTATAGTCCGAAAAATACGGGGTATATATATATATATATAT
The DNA here is from genome assembly GCA_019512145.1 of Engystomops pustulosus. Classification (NCBI taxonomy): domain Eukaryota; kingdom Metazoa; phylum Chordata; class Amphibia; order Anura; family Leptodactylidae; genus Engystomops; species Engystomops pustulosus. Next base: position 10,508,773 of record CM033643.1, on the reverse strand, counting down.
ATATATATATATATGAATGATAGATATATAGGATACAGATAGATGATAGATAGATAGTTTGTATGTTCTCTCCATGTTTGTGTGGGTTTCCTCTGGGTCCTCCGGTTTCCTCCCACTCTCTAAAACATACTGGTAGGTGATTAGATTGTGAGCCCCATTGAGGACAGGGACCAATTTGGCAAAGCTCTGTACAGCGCTGCATAATCTGTTTGCGCTATATAAATAAAGGAATTATTATAGATATGAGATACATGGAAATATAGATGATATATCGAAAGATCCAAAATATATGAGATAGATAGACAAAGATTATGTTAATCACATTAGAGGCGCTGCACTTATCTGATTATGTTATCCAGAACCTTACGTTTAAAGACGTGGATTAAGGTTATTCCATACCTCAGTGGTGGCAAAACTATGGCATGGGTGGCACTCTGTGGGCACCCAGCTGTCACCCTAGTACAAAGTTTGCCAGACATGCACTTTGCAACATGTTTAGTTGTAGTTTGGTCAATCGGTCTCTACAAGGTTCACCATCAGTACTATAGATCATCCATAGTTTTCATGAGAGCAGCAGGAGACAAGCATGTTGATCCTGAGGGAGAAAGTAACCTCACATGATGTTACTTGAGGACAGGACTACGAGTGGCCATTACCAATCCTCTTGGAGACTGAACAGTAACTAATCAGTTCTTGGATTTCATGAACGCAGCAGATGAAGAGTGAGATGTTCTTGTCAGAGAAAGTGACCAGTGATAATAAACAGAAAATTCTGATGTAATTTATACTGTGCCATAAGTCATAGACAGACTGTAGCACTTTGTTATGATGATAATTTAGTGGAGTCTGTAAAGTTTAGTATTTTTAATCTAAGTTATCTTCTTCTCAGCAGGTGCCACCATTCAACACATTGCTGGCATAGGTAGGAGATGCCTGCTGACTTACATCTGTATATCTGGCGTGTTCTTTGTGCTAGTTTATTACCTCTTTCTTTATCAGTTCATGACTGATCTTATTAATAGAAAATATGTGAATCAATCCTGAAAATATTAATTTTCCTTGAGTCACCGATTCCTTGGATGTTATAGAGGAGCTTCGCAAGAAAATCTTACTTTAGAGCAAGTTTCCAAAGGAAAAGTAGATGCAGATGATGAAGGAACAGTTGTGAAGGTGGTTTGGATTACTTCTAAGACTTTCTGATTGGGCTTTACATTTCCTCCAAAAGAAACTCATGGATTTTATTTTTTTTCCTCTGGAACTCCTGAACTCCATGGCCGCTCATTCTACATTCTTACGTTAGATTTACAGCTGACAGTGTGTATTTGCTTGTGAATGCTTTGGATACAAAGTCCCCTGTGCCAGCCAACAATCTGTGCAGTGTCTTCATCAGGCGGACTCGTTGTAGAGTAGAGGATTAGAATGGGTTTACGCTATTATGTGTACTCAGCCTCCCGATACCTTTATCTCTCAACATTCTCTGTCCGTTAAGGCTATGGGGCTTATTTACTAATGGTCCCACGGATCGCACTTTCGTCGGCTTTTAGAAATATTCGGGATTTGCGCAGCGGGGACCGGTATTTTGAAGGGGATTGTGTGGCCCACGATCGGATTTTGGCACCACTTTCATGCGACAGAAATTGGGGGAGGGCCATCAGATGATCCGACGGATTTAACTTTAAAATTGTCGCAAGACAATGCACTTACTTACACCAGGAAGAAGAAGGTGAACTCCTGCGGACATGAGCGGGGAAGCGACAGATGCAGGAAATCGGGTGCACAATCTTTGTGAATCGCGGCAGGGTGCATTATCGTCGGACAACGCACAGCTGGGATCGCGACACGACCGGGTAAGTAAATGTGCCCCTATGTTCACATTCTGTCACATTGTGCATGTATTGCTATTGGCAGAAAACATTGACCAAAGCCTTACTGGAATATTCCAATCATTGAACATCACTTCATATTGCTACAATAGGCCATAATATTCCAATGAATGGCTTAATTGAAATCAAACTTAAAAAAACAAAAGGATACTCACCTCTGCTCCCCTTCATCTTGAGCGCGGCGCTTGTCTTCGCTAAGCTTGACACGATGGGATCACCTACCAAAGAAATGTATAATTAGCAGCACAGAGCGCAGGGACAAGTTGTCCAGCGCTCTGGGCTCCTAATTGTGCACTCCCCCGCACCTCTTACTCCCATGCTGGGTGTATGGGAGATGGAGTTGACATCACACGACAGGGAGGTGCAGGGGCGTGCATAATTAGCAGCCCGTAGCACCGGACATCAGACATCTCTCCGGTTTGATGATTATAAATTTTTTCTAGGTGATCGCGGTGGTGGGCTTGGCTAAGCTTGAAACACCGGGATCGCCTAGACTTATAACTTAACTTATAATGGAGATGAAGAGGAGCGGAGGTTAGTATCCCTAGATGTTTTTTTGTTTTTTTGAGTGTTTGATTTCCTTTAAAGTCGTTGCCTTTCAAAAAACTTGGGTAACAACTGTGTCTCCATTCATTATGTGACTTATAGTCCTCAAATTCTCATTTCTGTCTTATGTAGCTGTAGATTGCAGTCCTCTCTGTGCTGGTGGAGGAGACCTAGCTGCTGTGACTCACTGCTCCCCCTCCCCTCTCCATAGACCTCCATGTAATATGACAACGCAGTTAGTTACTGCCTGTCTTGCAAGATGGAATACAGCAGAGATTTCAGAGGGAAAAAGCTTATTATAGAGGAAGGAGGGTGATGATAAGAGCCAAAGTAAGTGGACAAAGAAGACGTTTGCTGAGATAATATTTTTTATATATCTTCAGTCACTCATCCTATGCATTAATGCAAAATATGTTGATAACTTAGCCACTTTCTACATTTGGGAACCCACTAATCCTGATAACAAACGTACCCCACTGCTTTTGATTCTTTAAAGGAAACATTTCTGCAAAACCTTTTATTGGTTCAACAAAATTTGTTCCCCGTGTTGGTTATTTACCCTTGTGGTGAATTGGTGCAGTAGGAATTTCTGTTTCAATGATTTATTAAAACAAAAATTATCCATAATTCAGTCTTGCACAAAATAGAGAAGCATAGAAGCATTTTCCAATATTCTTTCTGTATCATTTTAATATTAATGTTTTTTTTTAGATTTTTACCTGTTGACATTCAACATGAAGCTTCTTTGTTTACTTCCTGTGGATAAATGTTGTTTCCTGGTCATGTGATGTCACACAGGTGCAGGGCTCGTTATATCCCTGGTCATGTGATGTCACACAGGTGCACGACTCGTTATATCCTTGGTCATGTGATATCACACAGGTGCACGGCTCATTATATCCCTAATCATGTGATGTCACAACATCTGATATTGTCCACAGCCTGTGGGCGCAGGGAAGGGACCACCTACAGCTGGAAACTTCATACGGTGGGACAGCCCCCGCCACCAGTTCTTTAAAGGGGGCAAATAATTAATTTTGTTTGCATAATGAAAAGTTATACAATTTTCCAAGATACTTTCTGTATCAATGCCTCATAGTTTTCTAGATCAGATCTCTGCTTGCTGTTATTCTATAGGAATCATCATTGTTTACTTTCTGTGGAAAAACACTGATCCCTGGTCATGTGATGTCACACAGGTGCACGGCTCATTATATCCTTGGTCATGTGATGTCACACAGGTGCACGGCTCGTTATATCCCTGGTCATGTGATGTCACACAGGTGCACGGCTCATTATATCCCTGGTCATGTGATGTCACACAGGTGCACGGCTCATTATATCCCTGGTCATGTGATGTCACACAGGTGCACCAGTCTTACTCAAATGGCGCCAATCCAAACTAACCAACCAATCAATCTGCAATTTCTTTTGCCGTAGTTGATGGATGGCAGCACACGATGATAACACCAACTTCCCTCAGGAACGCCCACTGTCGTCAAACAAGGTTACTTATTGAACCGCCTCGTATTCAGTAATAGAAGCTACTTTCAGAAGAATTCTCAAGAATGAGTATTTTTCAAATATTGTTGCACAAAAACCAGGCATAATAGCTGCTACAAAGGTCCTACTCCACCAAAGAGGATGCTTGATATCCGATTATTAATGAGCATCATATATAACCAAGGGTATTCAAAACTGATGGAGTGTGTATGGAGTGGTGGTGGACCTATGGCTGGGGTAACAGAGGGTGGCACTGAGAGTCTCCTGTGGACACCGAGGTCTTCACCCCAGCACAGGATTGTCAGACAGGACTCAAGGGCTCCTCCTGCAGCCTTTTAAAGCCACTATCTTGGCGCAATGTAACTCTCAAAAGGTTCCCCATCACTACTAAAAGCCCAAGACTTTAAAGAACATATTGGTCAGTAAACTGGTAGGAGACTGGGTGGTGAGGAACATCAAGTCACGTTGTTGGCACCTTGGCACGATAGTCTTCCACAAGTTTTTCTATGCTAAATAGAAAATCAATGGACTGCAAGTAAAGACAATATCATACAACACACTCCTGGACCGCAGTTAAGGAAGGAGGGAAGTCTGGAAATGTGTAAATGATCAGGATTCTTATATATAAAATTCCCAATGCATCCTGACTTTGGATTGGGTCTGCATCTAAACGATTAAAAGATGGTCATCCAGTCAAAAAGGTTGTGACTATTTTATTAAAATACGATTGTTTAATGGGGGTTTCTCTTCATCTGATGTAATTGAGCAGCTCTATTAGAATTTGTCGTATTTTATTCAAATTTCCCACTGGAGGATGGGTTAGTAACGAGAGTTGAAGTGTCGCGCAGTTAGCAAATGTTATAGGCTGCCTAAGCGATGTGTTTTAAGAAACTTGGAAGTTGGGTAAATTCAAAATATTTCAGTACCAGTCCAAGAAACTTTTTGGATATGCCCATGGACCACCACTTTAGCACAAACGTTGTCCATTTTTGATTAGGTAATTTATTATTATTTTTTTTATAGAGCTTCCATTCATGAGGGCGTACAATCAATAAGGGGTTCACATGCATTAAGACGAGAAATTCATTAGTATAATATACAAAACTACAGAGATGGGGAAAAAAAAAAGGGAAGAAGGACCACATCTACATGGAAAGGTGGATGGTGGACAAGGTGAGGGAGAATAGCAGTCCAGTTATTGTGATCATTAGGACACAGGATTTAAAATACATTTGAAGGTTTTGATGGTGGGGGAGGTCAAGGTCATGGGGGACAGAAGGTCATCATGCTTTGTTGACTCAAAGGAACATACAAGCCTTAGCCCAGGGTTTGGCTGGTGATCAGATAATTTTGAATTGTGGACTGATTAATGGTTCTCTATAAAAAACATATGACTATATAACAATCAGAAAAAAAAACATCTACAGTCAAGACCACAGATGTCAAGTTGATAGTAGGTCTTGGACCTCACAAGGTGGCTCGTCATCTTGGATACTTACTAAAGTTATAACGTAATCAACCTTATGGGAGTATCCCTATAATAGTTTTACATCGTAAGCTTTTCTACGCGGTTAGGTTCTTCTCCTCTGTGTGGCCTGTTACCTCCACGTAATACTTTTAATAAAAAATCGGTTTTGGAATATGTATTAGGCAATGGAAATAAGTCCGACTATAATTATTAATAGTTTTCCCCCTTCTTAACCATAGGTGTTATGTGATACCTCCCAACCATCGCTACAGGGTTTTGTATGGTTGTAATAAAATGTTTTCGATACTTCCTTGCTTCTGGTTGGGGCGGCAAAGAAGTTAGAGACGAGATGAACAAGACAAGTACTTGCTCTAAATCCTTGAGCTCATGTAAGGTTGATTGATGTCATGCAAGTGATACATTATTCACAGCGGTGATGCTGCTAGGGCTACTGTAAGCTGCAAACTCTTTCAAAGAAGCGAGAACAATCTGCCAGAACACGTCCAGACACTACACGGAGAGAGAAGTGGATATCTATGGCTACTGTTACAAATCCCCCATTCTCATTAAACAGCACATCCACATTGTGTCACTGCTCACATCATGACAACTACTGGAGAGAAAAGGAGAGAAGAGTTAGGGGGGAGGGAAAAAAATGTTTTCAATTAAGGGTGGACAGAAAATTGTGAATGGTTAGAGCTTAGCGATGACAACTTGAGATAATATGCAAGTCGGACACACTGGATTCAGACAGATAGGGGAGCGGGTGAATTAGACGGAATTCAAGAAAGAGTGAGAGAGGTTGAGAGGTTCTTGGTGGATTGGCAAGACGTATGATTCATTATCGATCTACATGCTCAAGGTTTCTAAGTACTGACATGGATTACTTCTGGTGGAAACTTTCAATGTTTGAGACCATTAGCGAAGCCAACGGGATATGGAGGACATTGCATTTTCATATGGCTAAGTCTGTCTCCGACTCTGCAGAAGACAAGACGTGGTTCAACTGCATGGACCACCAAGATGGTCAGTACATAATAACCTCATCCCCTGTGATTAACCTTCATGGTAAGGCCAATCACTTTTCCACATTTCCTTGTCTGAGTACATATCTTTCCAGCTAATACCACGTCACATAGTGTTTTCTATAGGCTTAACAACTCATTATTTTAAACTAAAACCCCAAATAGTGAAAAACTAGCTTTTTTCCATGATTGCAGAGAGAGTTTGGCTTGGATTCATTAACTTTCTTGAGTCCTCAAAATCCTGCCTGGAATATTTGTTTCTGGAGAATTTGGCAATTGCGATCCATTGTAGACTGAGCTGTAATACTCTATGAATATGGTAATGGGAACAATCATGTCATAGTAAAACAGCATTGTACTGTAGCAATTATTCAGAGGAGACCTAAGAGCATGGTGACCTCAGAAGTTGATATTCTATGGAAGTGACATACTTCACATGGACAATCATTTTATAATACTGTTATCTCATGTGGCAGAGGAGTTGTGGCAGAGGAGTTGTGGCTCCTTGTGGCATCGTGGCTTAGTTGTGATTGCTATCTCTATAGTTTGCACCTGACCTTTAAGTCTCAATATTCCCAAATCATCATAGCAGCTGTCTATGTCGAAACAATGTCAATTGCTCCACAAGGCTTCATTCAGTGAATGATGGAATGTTCCTCCAGATAGATTGGGGGATAATAATGATGACAGCAGAAGAGGAGTCTGCTGATCTTGCATGAGAAAGTGACCAATTCATTAGTCATGAAATAGGTCATGTAATGTGAAGGACAGGGAACTTAAATCTGACCATTAAAGGACAACTACATCAGAATATTCCTATTAGGTAGATCAGATGGTAGGTCGCCACTTACATTCTAAAGCTTAATCTATATTTAGCTAATCCTAGAATACTTTATTCACTTAAAAAAAGTTTATCTAACTAATATGATAATTTCTGTCAGAGGCTGCTTGTAGTGTGGAGTCTCGCCAGGGAGCGGGAGCAAAGGCTACTCCACGCCCCAGTAGCCTCTGCTGTTCCTTCTCTACTTGCTTGTCCCCCCCAATGCTGTGTGCCCTTCTTCTGCGGCTCGACTCCCTCAGGCACCACTACGTGCATGTGCAGACTCTATGGAGAGCGCATACTCATGAGCAGCACCTCTCGGGGCGTGTGTATGTGTTCTACATAGATATGAGTCTATGAGCGCCATGCGGCAAACTGAAGGAACCGAGGACAGCGGGAAGAAGCACAACAGAGACGGGGGAGGAGTAGCCTTTGCTCCGCTGCCAGGAGAGGTAACTCCACGCCCCAGTAGCCTCTGCTAGAAATTAGCATATTAGTCAGATAAATTGTACTACAGTGTAGATGGTATTCTAGTATTAGCTAATGGTAGATGAGGAGTTAGAAGGTCACTGGGTACCTACTATCCGATTGTAGCTTAATAGGCAGATTCTGATGGTAGGTTTTATTAAAATAATAAAATATCTCATAGTCATTTAATTTATGGAAATGATGAAGAGAAAACTGCAAGCCTTGAATCTTTTGTGAAAACTGTTCCCACAGGGAACAAAGAAGGTGGATACTATAGATCAGTGGTGGCGACCCTATGGCATGGAGGTGGCACTCAGGGCCTCTTATGGGGCATCCAGACTTTCGCCCCAGCACAGAGTTCGCCAGACAGGATTCCTTCTGAAGTCACGGAACCCAAGGACATACTCAGTGCAATCTAACCCAACATTTTCTGGGCTTCCTGGGATGCAAGAAGAGCTAGAATGTGCGGACAGGGTTAAATTATTATTGGAGCTCCTGCTCCGGGTCCCGGGATTCTCAATGTTTAGGGCCCAGTCAATATCTGGATTTCCCTCTTTCTTTTGATAGCATTGACGTCCTCAGATGCTGATATTTGGAAGCAGTTGGAAGAAAGAAGTTAGCATAAGTAGCTGGTTTAAGTGCTATGTTGGCACACTTTGGGTTAAATAAATGGGTTAGAGTTGCAGTTTGCAGTTAGGGCAGTTGATCTCCAAAAGGTTTTCCATCACTGTGTATAGATGGATAGTAGGATGGGATATATCCCATATATCTATCCATCTATCCCATATATTCTGTATCCTATCTATCATATATAATACAGTATTTTTCGCACTCTAAGGCGCACAAAAAATCCTTGATTTTCTCAGAAATGAAAGGTGCGCCCTTACAGTCCAGGGCGCCTTATATATGAGCCGTAACTTACAGACAACAGCTGCCTTGAACTGTGCACAGTTCTGCCACCTGCTGGTCATTCATCCTTATAATCCGGTGCGCCTTATATATGAACCTAGACATTTAGCAGGCATTTATGATGGTGCGCCTTATAGTCCGAAAAATAGGTAGGGTATATAATATATATATATATATATATTATATATGAATGAAGAGATATAGGATACAGATAGATGATAGAGATAGTTGTATGTTCTCTCCATGTTTGTGTGGGTTTCCTCTGGGTCCTCCGGTTTCCTCCCACTCTCTAAAACATACTGGTAGGTGATTAGATTGTGAGCCCCATTGAGGACAGGGACCAATTTGGCAAAGCTCTGTACAGCGCTGCATAATCTGATTGCGCATATAAATAAGGATTATTATAGAATGGATACATGGAAATATAGATGATATATCGAAAGATCCAAAATATATGAGATAGATAGACAAAGATTATGTTAATCACATTAGAGGCGCTGCCACTTATCTGATTATGTTATCCAGAACCTTACGTTTAAGACGTGGATTAAGGTTATTCCATACCTCAGTGGTGGCAAAAATATGGCAGGGTGGCACTCTGTGGGCACCAGCTGTCACCCTAGTTACAAAGTTTGCCAGACATGCACTTTGCAACATGTTTAGTTGTAGTAGTTTGGTCAATCGGTCTCTACAAGGTTCACCATCACTATAGATCATCCATAGTTTTCATGAGAGCAGCAGGAGACAAGCAGTTGATCCTGAGGGAGAAAGTAACCATCACATGATGTACTGAGGACAGGGATACGAGGGCCATACCAATCCTCGTGGAGACGAACAGTAACTAATCAGTCTTGGATTTCATGAACGCAGCAGATGAAAGAGTGAGATGTTCTTGTCGAGAGAAAGTGACCAGTGATAATAAACAGAAAAATTCTGATGTAATTTATACTGTGCCATAAGTCCTAGACAGACTGTAGCGCTTTGTTATGATGATAATTAGTGGAGTCTGTAAAGTTTTGTATTTTTAATCTAAGTTATCTTCTTCTCAGCAGGTGCCACCATTCACACATTGTGGCATAGGTAGGAGATGCCTGCTGACTTACCGGCGCCTACTACATCTGTATACTGGCGTGTTCTTTGTGCTAGTTATTACCTCTTCTTTATCAGTTCATGACTGATCTTATTAATAGAAAATATGTGAATCAATCTGAAAATATTAATTTCCTTGAGTCACCGATTCCTTGGATGTTATAGAGGACTTCGCAAGAAAATCTTACTTTAGAGCAAGTTTCCAAAGGAAAAAGTAGATGCAGATGATGAAGGAACAGTTGTGAAGGTGGTTTGGATTACTTCTAAGACTTTCTGATGGCTTTACATTTCCTCCAAAAGAAAACTCATGGATTTTTTTTTTTTCCTTGGAACTCCTGAACTCCATGGCGCTTCTTCACATTCTTACGTTAGATTACACAGCTGACAGTGTTGTATTTGTTGTGAATGCTTTGGATACAAAGTCCCTGTGCCAGCAACAATCTTGTGTAGTGTCTCATCAGGCGGACTCGTTGTTAAGGAGGTTAGAATAGGTTTACACTATTATGTGTACTCAACCTCCCGATACCTTTATCTCTAACATTCTCTGTCCGTTAAGGCATGGGGCTCTATTTACTAATGGTCCCACGGATCGCACTTCGTCGGCTTTTAGAAATATTCGGGATTTCGCAGCGGGGGACGTATTTGAAGGGGATTGGGTGGCCCACGATCGGATTTGGCACCACTTTCATGCGACAGAAATTGGGGGAGGGCCATCAGATGATCCGACGGATTTTTACTTTAAAATGTCGCAAGACAAGCACTTACTTAACCAGGAAGAAGAAGGTGAACTCCTGCGGACATGAGCGGGGGGAGGGGAAGCGACAGATGCAGGAAATCGGGTGCACAATCTTGTGAATCGCGGGCAGGGCATTATCGTCGGACAACGCACAGCTGGGATCGCGACACGACCGGGTAAGTAAATGTGCCCCTAGTTCACACATTCTGTCACATTGTGCTGTATTGCTTTGGCAAAAACATTGACCAAACCTTACTGGAATATTCCAATCACTGAACATCACTTCATATTGCTACAATAGGCCATAATTCCAATGAATGGCTTAATTGAAATCAAATTAAAAAAACAAAGGATACTCACCTCTGCTCCCCTCATCTTGAGCGCGGCGCTTGTCTTTGCTAAGCTTGACACGAAGGGATCACCTACCAAAGAAATGTAATTAGCAGCACAGAGCGCAGGACAAGTTGTCCAGCGCTCTGGGCTCCTAATTGTGCACTCCCCGCACCTCTTACTCCATGCTGGGTGTATGGGGATGGAGTTGACATCACACGACAGGGAGGGGCAGGGGCGTGCATAATTAGCAGCCCGTAGACACGGACATCAGACATCTCTCGGTTTTGATGATTATAAATTTTTTCTAGGTGATCGCGGTGGTGTGGCTTGGCTAAGCTTGAAAAACCGGGATCGCCTAGACTTATAACCTTAACTTATAATGGAGATGAAGAGGAGCGGAGGTTAGTATCCCTAGATGTTTTTTTGTTTTTTGAGTGTTTGATTTCCTTTAAAGTCGTTGCCTTTCAAAAAACTTGGGGTAACAAAATGTGTCTCATTCATATGTGGACTTATAGTCCTCAAATTTCTCATTTCGTCCTATGTAGCTGTAGATTGCAGTCTCTCTGTGCTGGTGGAGGAGACCTAGCTGCCGTGACTCACTTCTCCCCCTCCCCTCTCCATAGACCTCCATGTAATATGACAACGCGAGTGAGTTACTGCCTGTCTTGCAGATGGAATACAGCAGAGATTTCAGAGGAAAAAGCTTATATAGAGGAAGGAGGGGTGATGATAAGAGCCAAAGTAAGTGGACAAAGAAGACGTTTGCTGAGATAATATTTTTTATATATCTTCAGTCACTCATCCTATGCATTAATGCAAAATATGTTGATAACTTAGCCACTTTCACGGCTCGTTATATATCCCTGGTCATGTGATGTCACACAGGTGCACAGCTCATTATTCCTTGGTCATGTGATGTCACAATGTCCACGGCATCATTATATATCCCTGGTCATGTGATGTCACACAGGTGCACGGCTCATTATATCCTTGGTCATGTGATGTCACACATTCCACGGCTCATTATATATCCCTGGTCATGTGATGTTTACCCCCCCCCCCTCACACAGGTGCACGGCTCATTATATCCCTAATCATGTGATGTCACACAGGTGCACGGCTCATTATATATCCCTGGTCATGTGATGTCACACAGGTGCACGGCTCATTAAATATCACAGATGGTAATCAGTACTTTGTGATATAACGAGATGTGAACCTGTGTGACATCACATGACCAGACACTGGTTATTATACACTGGAAGTAAGCATAGAAGCTTTCTATAGAATGACTGCAAGCAGTGATATCGAAAACTGGGGAATTGATACAGAAAGTATATTGGAAAATTGTATAACTTTTCATTACACAAACCATATCAATTATTTGCTGAAAGTGGACAACCCCTTTCAGTACAGAAGTGCAAGTGTTTACTAGGTAACTAGCACCAAAATCCTAAAGAAGACGCTGTTAGGCCCTGTATATACGACAGCACCTGACGTCTTAACAGTAAAGTTTTGTTTTTACAACTCTTTTACAGGCAATGTATCTCCATGGTGACAGACAGCACGTGCAGTGGTCACGCCCAGTTGTCCATTAAGTGATATATTTTAGAGGAGAATACATCAGAGGAATTTTCAATGTAAAGTTCTAAGAGAAGGGGTCAGATCCTTTTGGATGGAACCTATAACTTTTCCATTCCATCCCTTGATATAATAGGAGCTTGTATAAAAATATAGACCTGCACTAGTAAGAGCGTTGAATGTGGGAGACAGGGTTCAGTCTTATTAACATGAAGCCTGCGCTTGATTTTGGAGAGATAAGTTGTGATAAAAGCCAGGGCCTGTCTGGCCAACAATTTATCTCCGAGTTCGGTGATTTGTGATATGAGAACATGCTAAATCTTCAGTGCACCATACAATCTCTATCCACATTCATGAATAACATCTGGCAAGACAGTGAGGAAAGTGCACTGGAACCAGCCATGTAATACCGGGCTAAGCAATCAGTAACATGGTCCTGCCGAAAGGACTGACTCATGAGAGTACAAAAAGGACAAGGTGCAGGTGCGTTCTCTATCCCTGGATGGTTTCCTGTTTGTTTTTGTTAGGAGATAGATTTTGGTAAACGTGGACCTTTTATCTTACAATTAGGCGAAAGTTCAATACATATTTGACTCGACAATGTGCATTGATCTTGGCAAAATTGTCAAATGGGTGTGGCTTTTATTCAGGGGAGGACTGAAAGAGAACCTACTTTGCAAATTAACCCACCCAAAATAAAGACTTCATTAAAAACTATGATATAAAAGGATTGCCCTTATCCCTAAATGGTTCATCTCCATGGCTGCAATGTTACAAAAATCAGTTTATAAACTTATATGCAACTCACCTGATGCAGTCATTCCTGCATATTAAAATTGACTTGCATTGCCCCACCTCCATGTTCCTGATTGACAGGTCTAAGTGCTATGATATTCTGCTGTACGGAACATTGAGAGAGAGAGAGTTCTGTTATATCATTGGGCACTTAAAGTCAGGTGACAACATCTAAGGTCCTGCTACATTTGTAACGTGTACTCCATTTATGTATCTGATCACATGAAATCACAGCATCCCTCCATGGACTTCTACTCTTACCCATCCTTTATGACATGTCCCTCCTACACAAATGAGAAGTTGTGTGGGGGTCTTAAGTCCACTTTGTCTAGCACGAGGACCTAATGATGTCATGGACAGCCCAGATTTATGGAAAACCTTCATCTTTGAGGAAGAGAATTGACAATGAAGACTGCCTGCATGATTGACAGGCAGGACCTTTAGGCTTGAAAAAATCTTGTCGATCTTGGTGATGTAGGCCGGAGAGCCTCCTGCTCTTTTTCAGAACTTTATAAACTCATTTTTTGAATATTTGTGCCTCTTCAGGATATAATAAAAACTGCTCCAACTTAGAGTACATAATGAGCAAGTGAGTTAGGGCAGTCTACCCTCTGATGGTAGATCTCCTTGATCCTGTATATGTTCAGCCCACCCCTCCGTAGACTATATGCCATCACTCCAAGCTTTCGGGCACCCGTCCTCAGTGGAGGAGCTGATCCATTCTCCAGTCCACCATCACTCCCAATGTTCAATCTTGTACTAGGTCTCAGCACATGCTCTCCTTTTAGGTGGACAGGCCCATGTCTAACTAGTACACTGGCTAATAGCAGCTCCTTACGATGGCACTGGGACTCGGGATCAATGACCAGGGTGGTCTTCCTGGGCATACTCCATTCCTCATACCTATCCCTGTAACTGCCATATGTGGACCAAATATAGATCATAACTTCAATTTTACAAAAATTTTAATAGGAATCAGGTCCCGGCACAGATCCTTATGTGAACCTATAGCTGTTTTTTCTACTAATTCTTGCATGCGCCTCGATCCAAAAACTCTACCACGTAGTTGTATAGGAGAGGTGAGGTCATAGGCGTGAGGATCACTGCAGAACCTCTTTGATTAGTGCACTTTGTAATCACAGTGATTCTGTTTATTTCTCCTCGTTCCTGGCCGCTGTCCACTCTGCATTGTCCTATCGTGAACTGTTGAGTAGCTAAAGCGTGATGAAGTATTTGCCTTGTAAGACTGCAAAAGTCATCACTTGTCTTCGGCTCCAAACCATTAACACGTATTTCTCCTGCCAAGATATTTTCCAGCACTATCTGTGCAGGGATGCTTCTGTCGTATGTGAGACAGAGCCGTGTGCTAGGTGGCTCCGTGCTGCTTGTGATGACCATCCTGAAGTCAATTTCCTTTAAAAGGCTTAAAGTTAACGCATTTTAGTAACTGCATAAAATTTTGTTGAGCTTGCAGGGCCGGCGCCAGCACCGGGCATACCGGGGCAAGTGTCGGGGCCCAGAACTGCCAGGGGGGGCCCCACATAAGGTTGTACATAAGGAATCCATGGAGGTGAGGGAGGCTGTATCTAATGAATCCACAGGGTATAAGAGGGGCTTACATAAAATAACAATGAGGGGGTTGTTTGGTATGATAAGCTAGGAAATATGTTAGGGAACAGGAGACTGTCTGAATTTTTAATGTTGCCACCTGGGTTCACTGCAAAAGGGCCCTCTGAGGCTCTGCTGCTCCCAGGGGCCTACTTAAACCTGTTTGCTTTATCCAAAAATCCACACGCCACAGAATTATATATATTTTTGGCAAATCACTTTCATTACCATTGTCCTGCAGTTTCTTTGCTATACTCTTCAGTTTATCTTGTCCCTCTAGTTGTTGTTTTCTCTATCCGTGTTGATTATCTCATAATTGTAACTGTTAGAGCAGAGGGGCTGCTGCTCCCTGCTTGCTCTTGGGGGAGGTCATGTAATGCTGCTATGTGTCACCACATTTTCGACACATACAGCTGGTGGCAGGTTCCCATAGAACCCTATTAACTGACGCTCTTGTGTAGAGTATTAGAATGAGTTGGGGAATGGCCTAATGTCATGTGACAGTGGTGACATCATCCCAGGTCCTTTAGCCTCCTAACATTACCAAACTGTACCCCATGCACATATCTGATCACATAAAATCACAGCATGCCTGCATGCACTTCTAATCCTCTCCATGTAAGTTGATTTAATGTGCTCAGATATGTGCATGGTGTACAGTTTGGTAATGCTAGGAGGCTAAAGGACGTGCGATGATGTCACCCTGGTCACATGACATTACTGCCACATGCTGAGAAAGCATGGGGAGGAGCTGTTGGATTCAGCCCGAGGATATAGATAACTCTGAATACCAGGTAAAATGATAAAGTTGAATATATGGGAATTTGAGGGGAACAACTTTAGCTAAAAGAAAGGGGTCAGATGCTTACTAGGGCTCTATGGGAACCTACCACTAGCTGTATATGTGAAAAATGCTGTGACAGGTTCCCTCTAATGCCTTTATAATTCCTCTCTAGTCTCCATCTTCTCTATCACACTTTGGGAGCCAATGACCTATTATTTTGCAGTATCTTACTGCTACCTCAGGCACGCTGCTGTATGGGGATGTTTTCCTAAATTAAGGCAAGTGCCTGTCACTGTTACTTATCCCACAACAATAGCATGTCCATGGCAAGCGCTAATTTTATGGAGTACGAGCATGGGTGTCTATGGGTATTTATTTGCTGTACAATGGTTGGTCCGGGTGGCTTCTATAGAACATACAAACCCATGTACTGTATCAATCCAATGAACCTATATGGTGTCTAGGAATAAATTCATAATCATATTTCCTCTACGCTCCTTACTATGCTGAGCGATGGGTGGAACAGTTGCTGACACTTTTATAAGCGCTCGGAGAATTCTCAATCTATATGCAAAATGGAAAAAAAACTGCTCCATCTGCGTTATAATATGATGCGCCTCCTGCAATTCAATCTGACCTGTATATTTCTGCTTTGAGCCTCGCAAAATAATTAAAAACAGAAAGTCCTATTTTATATCATAGGGAAATAAATTATCGTATGGAAAGGGGAGCTCTCGAGAGCATCGCAAACTCCATCCCTCCAAAGGATTCGAGTCGACGGCGTTTGATTTCTTTCACAAATGTTTGGAAGGAGAACTTTCCAACAGTATTTTATAGCAAAGGCAAACAAAAAAGGGGTATTAGAATGCGGAGTATTAAGTTATTTAATGCAGGGGAAGCTTCACACGTTAACCCCAGTGGAAACAATGGGATTAACTCGTTTATATTTCTGGAAACGTTCAACGGCTTCAGATTTCCGAAGAAATGACGCCATTCGTAATAGATCTCTATCTCTGATATGGGTCAAGTATCTTTATGTCATTCTTCTCCATAATTAGTAGTAATCAAATTGCCCCTCACCAATAGGAGGCCAGGATTCGACTGTTTTTGCCAAATCTTGTTTAGCGCTCATTTATGAGATCCATATTTTATGATGTTTACATCACTCTGTGAGTATGTTCTCGCCAAAGGGAGAAGAAATAAGAGATATTTTCAGACGTGTTTTATGGAGCTAATAGCACAGTTCACTCAAAGTCAGGTTTCTCCATCTGGTGCTCGAGAAGGATTTGGCCAATGAGTCAGGAACAAGCCCCAAAGTCGAAAAATTGCTTAGGTACGTTAAAGATGGTGTGCTTAGAGACCACACAACATAAAGTCCCCAGACTCAGTGGGGCAAATTTACTTACCTGGTCCTGTCGCCAGCCCTGATTCTGACAGTCCGACGAAGATGAAGTCCGACGCAATTCACCAAGATCGTGCACCCGAGTTCCTGCATCCGTCGCTTCCCAACTGAGTTCCGCTGGAGTTCACCTTCTTCTTCCCGGTGCCTGTAAGTGCGTGTCTTGCGACACAATTCGAAATATTAACTCCCGCGCGATGCGGCACAAAACGGAAATCATAGGGAAACCCAACGAAAATGCGCTCCAGGGACCCTTAGTAAATGAGCCCCATTGTAGCAAAGATGGACAAACTCAACAATTTTGTTAAGGGAAGCCAATTATATCAAATATATGAGCACGGCTGCTGACTTCAGAAGATGTTAAGGCAATGAAGGACTAAGTATGTTAAATTTCACTACCCAATCCTTTTGTTCTTACGTGAGATAAAGGAGGTGACAATGCAATCCCATTGTGGAAAGGTTGACCAATCCCACCAATTTCCATGGGGCTAGTCAAAAATCTTCTTATTTTCAGAATAGAAGAAGTTAGAGAACAATTAATAAAGAGTATGTTGAAGTTCAGCACCTGATCATTCTGTTCTTAGAGGACATCTTCGTCACCGATTTATTGTGTATAGTGTCCCTAATATTAGGCAAAAAAACGAACGAAAGGGCCATGTGCTATACCAAAAATGACAAATCTTTATTCACATAAATAAACAAATGAACATATACACCAGACCAACCGTAAAAGCATTAAAAAAGGAAATAATCCTAAGGACTTAACACACTTTAATTTCTGCTATATCTTATTATATTTTATACATACATATCTTTGTTATTTTTTGTACACATGATGAATAGATATGATTTTGTGTCACCCATTAGATGGATGTTATAAAATTGTTTTTTAATACTCTATGCGCCCCCTCTCACACCCCCCCCCTTTTTTTGTATTTTTTGTATCTTTTGTTGATTTTTTGTTAACCCTCTAGGTTAGGATTACACCCTATTTTTGTGCACATATCACTTTAATTAATATAGATAGAATATATATAACATATCACTTTAATTAATATAGATAGAATACATATAACAAAACTCTTTCGTGTTTTGTACACTTTTAAATGCCAACCATCACATAACCTATGTGACTATAAGGCGCTGGACGCCATTACTTATGTCATATGACTTCCCAGCTGATCATATTGCGGACATGCGCACTTACCTGGTGCTGTACGCCGTAATCCGATCACATGACCACTCACGTGACCATGACGCGCACGCATGTGCAGTGCGGCTGGGAGGCGACGCTGACGCGTCCCATCTATTGGGCGCTCCACACCTGATACCCTAGGATTCATCCACACAGGTATACATATGTTGACTCATTACCTTTCACCAGTTACCCCTGAGGAAGCCACTGTGAGTGGCGATACGCGTGGGGCTCTCCCAGTCCCTCCCCTAGCCGTCTGGCCTGCTTGGTAATTATTATATTATATATTTTATTTCATTACAATTGGTTTGCTGCAAGGCTGCACTTGCCACGTCACTCTTTCATGGTCTTTGCCATTTGATTCATCTTGCTGGACAGGCTTTGGGTGTGGGGCTGGGTAGGGAGGCATTTGCTTTCAGGGGCATTATCATGTGCCCAAACCTCCCTTGGGTTTAAGTCTTTAGGATTATTTCCTTTTTAATTGCTTTTACTGTTGGTCTGGTGTATATGTCATTTGTTCTATTTATGTTGAATAAAGATTGTCATTTTTTGGTATAGCACATGGCCCTTTCGTTCGTTTTTTTGCCTGAGTTGCATTTGCATGTGCCCAACTCTTTACTATAAGTATAGTTCCCCCTCGTTATGATAGAGTGTCCTAATTAGACTGCTCGTTCAGTCTAGGGGATGGGGGGACCGTTTTTAACATGTTTTCTTTATTAATGAAATAATAACTTTGTAAAATCGGAGGCGCTCAGGTTGACAGAGTTTGAATGCTCCTTGGCTTCCCTGGCTTTCAATTAACTAGAAGAGAGAGTACACAACCCACTCTCTCCACGGCACGGCTCTGACGTTACCGGCCGGGTCCTATTTCCCCAGCTGCGAGCAGGAGGAGGTTTGCAGAGGGGGCGTGCATAAATTAAAAGCCAGGGAAGCCGAGAGGCACTCGGGCACCGTCAGCCTGAGAGCCTCTGGCTGTTTTACAAAGTTATCATTTCATTAATAAAGATGCTGGAAAATGTCTAGATGTAGTCTAATTTGGACACTCGACCACCAATAAAATGGTGGTAGATGTCCTCTAACTACCAATAGAGGTATCCAATAGTGGCCTACTACTTGAGTGGCCTTAACAACTTGTCCATTTTGCACCTTCCTGACACGGCTCCTTTTTTCCCCAAATATGACATGTGTCACTTTTAGAACTTTTGAGCCCTTTAACATATCCAGGTGAATTTGTTTTCTCTTGACACATTGGGCCACATTTACTCACCTGTCTTGTCGCGATCCCCGAAAGTGCATTGTCTGACCGGAATGCACTGTGCCGCAATTCACTAAGATCGTGCCCCCGATATCCTGCATGTGTCACTTCCCTGCTCAGGTCCGCAGGAGTTCACCATCTTCTTCCTGGTGCATGTAAGTGCATTGTCTTGCAACACAAATTTAATCTCAAATCCCGCACTCAATCCAATCACGTGTGACACAACATTGGGTCCCCATATATATCACAAATATCTCCTGACAGTATGTTCTTAAACTTAATATGACACCATGTTTCTATGTACTTCAGAGCTGAAGATAGGGGCTTCTGAAGTGCCACTCACCCTGCAGCCTCTAAAAGTGACTCATCTAACAGAAATGTGACTCAGAAATGTGACTATGGATGAGATGTTTTATAGGTAAGATTTCTCATACAAGAGGGAATTCTAGAACATTTCATACCCGACCTGATGAAAAATCTGATGAAAGGTTCCTTTTAATTTTTTTTTTTTAAACGTTGGTCATCCTGTGCCACTATTCTGTAAAAAAAGAAAGAACAATAAGGTAATAGGACACAATGGACACATTTGATAGTAGCTTCACCACAGCCACATTTTTCAAAAAAGTAGACGTAAATAGCTACTTAGATTACCACAGTAACCACCACAGAAAATGGCTCCGGAACATCCCGTATAGCCAATTTAGGCGCCTCAGGAGGAATTGTTCCGACACCCAAGTGATTAAACAACAGTGCCTCCTAATGGAGGAACGTTTCAAAGAGAAGAAGTACCCTAAAAAATTAATCACTAATGCTATAGAAAAAAACAAAACGCGTCCCCACCAATTAAAATTTATCACTACTTATAGCAAAGACAGTCAAGACATTTTGGGCATCCTGAAAAAACATTGGCCTATTATAAAATCTGATCCACTACTATCCAAAGCGGTACCAGAAAACATCTCCTGCATACACAGAAGAGCTCCAACAGTGAAAAATATATTAGCTCCAAGTATTCCTAGGCAATATAGAACCAATACAGTACCTTCAACCATACGAAAAGGAAGCTCAAAATGTGGCAAATCTCTATGCTTATGCTGCAATATAATAAAGACCTCAGACGTCTCTAAATCCAATACCACCAGCGAAACATTCAATATGAAATTCAGCCTAAACTGCTGTAGCAAATATGTAATCTATCTGATTGAGCGTCAATGTGGCCTGCAATATGTGGGAAGAACAACCCAACACCTACATTGTAGAGTTAATCAGCATAGATATAACATCAAACACAAAGGGGCAGATTTACTTAACCGGCCCATTCGCAATCCAGCCGCGTGTTCTGTGCGGAGGATTCGGGTCTTCCGGCGATTCACTAAGGCAGTTCCTCCGCCGTCCACCAGATGTCGCTGCTGCGCTGAAGTCCGCCGAGGTCCGCCGGAATGCACGAGCCTATTCCTAGTGAAGGTAAGCGCGAGTCCCGAGACACAATTTTTTTTAAAAATGCCCGAATCCGTCGGGTTTTCGTTCGGCCACGCCCCCCCCCCCGATTTCCCTCGCGTGCATGCCGGCGCCCTTAGTAAATGACCCCCAAAGTACTCAAACACGGACTCTCTAAGCACTGCACACTAAAACATAAAGGTGAAGGGAAAATCAATATAACCCCAATTGATCACATTGGCCCCGAAATCAATAATAGGTTCAGGATGTTGAAGAAAAAAGAGATCTATTGGATCTATAAACTCAATACTCTTAAACCTTCTGGCCTTAATGATTGGTTTCCAGGGGCAACTAGAAATATTCTGACTTTCAGACTACTTGATAAATCTGCCCCATTATATCTATGTATATGTTCTTAATGATAAGAAGTTGTTTTTGCAGTTGTTTTACCTCTTTTACTCTACTTTTTTACTTTGTCTTTGGCTACATTCACACACATGTATGGGGGACGTATATATGGCCAATATACGTCCCCCATACACTTCTATGGGCTCACAGCCCTGTACGGGAGCGGTACGGTACAGCACACGTGCGGCACCGTACCGCTCCGTAGCCCGGGAAAAAGATAGGACATGTCCTATCTTTTCCCGTATTATGGCGCTTTGCGCCATAACTTGCTATGGAGAGGGGCGGGGGTGAGCGCCATGTGCCCGCCGTGCTACGGTGCGGCGAGCTCACGGCAGTGTGAATATAGCCTTTCACTGCTTGATTTATATGCATCATCACATGACTAACTTTATTTTAAAAAAAAGAGAAAAAAAAAATTTTTTACATTTTTTTTTTGCTATATAAGTCCAACAAACTGATGTTATTGCATACTTCATGCAACTGAGGAAGAGCCCGGTTCGGGCTCGAAACGCGTCTTGCTCAAGCTAATAAAGAAACCTTAAACAAAGACAAAAGGTTTTAAGTTGGCTCATGTGGCGCCATATCTAGCCATAGATGATTCTTCACCACGGAGACCAGGAAGGCTGCCAGATCCATCAAAACCACTAAAATCTCGCTTAACGTGTTGTACCGGCTGTACAAGAGGAGAAGGTGAGCACAACAACTCTCATTACTATTTAACAAATCTTTAAAGGATTTCACACATGTGGCGCCCTCTCTGTATCTCTTCTTCTATTAAAGCTTCACTTTTCTGTAAAAAAAGAAAGAACAATAAGGTAGGACATATATAAACCTCAGTAGACACAATGGGGGTCATTTACTAAGGGCCTGAATCACGTATTTACGTCAGGTTACACAAATTTTACCGTTTTGCGCCGTTTTTCCCTGAAGTGCCCTGGGATTTTGGCGCACGCGATCGGATTGTGGCGCATCGGCGCCGGCATGCACGTGACGGAAATCGGGGGGCGTGGCCGTCGGAAAGACAGTCGGATTCGGAGAAACCGCCGTATTTAAATAAATAAAAAATGTGTTGCTTGACACGCACTTACCTGCACCCGGCCTGGCTTGGTGAACTTCAGTGAACTCCGACGGAATTCAGCGCAGCAGCGACACCTGATGGACATCGGGGGAACTTCCTTAGTGAATCGCCGGAAGACACGAATCAGCGTCGGAGAACACGCCGCTGGATCGCGAATGGACCGGGTAAGTAAACCTGCCCCACTGTGAACAGAACCTAACACGCTTTAGGCATTGCACATAGTAACTGCCCGCCTCACACCTCCATTTGCTGATGTCATTGACCCCCTTCAGGGTCCTTTGTGGTTCGATAAAAGAAAAGTTGCATTTTTTTCAATCCGCTCCTCCTGCCATGATCTATCAACAGTACAAAATCATGAAGCAGGAATGTAATCCCTCCAAGTAATATTCGGTTCATGTGCAGAGACGAGGGAGAGCAGAACATTCGTGGGAGAACAGAACCTCAGACCATCTCAATGTAATCCTACATTTGCCTCCAAATTCTCGTGTCGGCTGGAATGATGTATTAAACCGTAATAGGATGTTCTGCTGTCAGTTTTACATCTTCTGGCGCATTTTGTGTCTGTACTGCACAAGTTTAATGAATTTATGGCTTGTATGGTGTATATAGGTCTCGGGTGGTATCATTGGCATTATTGGGTTTGCATAGTTCTGCATTGTCCGTGTTTTACAGTCCATGAGGAGCTTATCAGCTAAGCTTTATACCCCCCCAAACCCCCTCCCCCGTACCAACTTGATGTTCCAAGACGTATTAAACGCATATGTTTCTAATTCACTCCCTCATAATGCATGAAACACTATATCAGCAGATAGGAAGGTATTGGTTATTATCGGCTGTTGTGTTACATGCGGTATGTTGCGGTATGACCATCACTGATAGAAGATGTGAGAAATTCTGAAGGGACTTGCAGAGATCAGCAAAATTGACCTAATATTATCCTAGTAGTGATAAGTATTCATCAAAGCAGGGGTGGGAAAAAGTGACATCAGGTGACTTCCTGTTTGTAACCCCTCCCCTGCAGAACAATTTGCTATTAGCATTAGCATATTAGCTTGTTGAAGATTCCAGTATTTGAATTGCACTCTCTCTCTCTATCTCTCTGGCTTCATGACAATTTTACTATCTTGTTGCTAAATTGATGCATGCAAAGTGTTTTATTCTATTGAAGTCCATCTATAAAACACAGAAAGATATAGCAACTAATCTAAGGCACAATGACTCATGGCACTGATTTTTACAGAGACATAACGTAGTTATAGAAAGGGACATGGAAAATCACATGCAGTCCTATTCTAAGAATCATCATGGAGTCCCCGGGATTCCTTGTCATAGGTAATAGGAGACCTAGCACCTACAGCTCTCATTATTACTCATTCATTACTTAGGAATTAGTCCATTTGCTGTGATATGCCTAATATTATCTGGGTTGTATTAATCCTATGCTATGATATTATAGAGTACATTGTTCTTGTACTGTCAAAATCCTTTTTTGTAAACCAGTACTGTGACATCACTGTGTGTATTATCTCTATACTGTGACATCACTGTGTATTATCTCTGTACTGTGTTATCACTGTGTGTATTATCTCTGTACGTGCAACAACTGGTGTATTATCTGTACTGTGACATCACTGTGTGTATTATCCCTGTACTGAGACACACTGCGTATATCCTAGTGACAATATGGTGTATTATCCCTGTACTGTGACATCACTGGTGTATTATCCCTGTACTGTGACATCACTGTGTGTATATCCCTGTACTGTGACATCACTGTGTGTAGTATCCCTGTACTGTGACATCACTGTGTGATTATCCCTGTACTGTGACATCAGTCGTGTATTATCCCTGTACTGTGACATCACTGTGTGATTATCCCTGTACTTGACACTCACTGTGTGTATTACCTGTACTGTGACATCACTGTGTTAATTATCATGTACTGTGACATCACGTGTGTATTATATCCTGTACGTGACATCACTGTGTGTATTATCCCTGTACTGTGACATCAACTTGGTTATTTTTATGTTTGTTATGTGACTCAGTGTGTATTATCCTGTACTGTGACATTCTGTGTGTATTATCCCTGTACTGTGACCTCACTGTGTGTATTATCTCTGTACTGTGACATCACTGTGTATATTATGCTGTACTGTGACTCACTGTGTGTATTATCCATGTACTGTGACATCACTGGTGTATTATCCTTGTACTGTGGACATCCGTGTGTGATTATTCTGTACTGTGACATCACGGTGTATTTTCCTGTACTGTGATATCACTGTGTGTTATTATCTCGTACTGTGACATCACTGTGTATATTAGCCTGTACTGTGCAATCACTGTGTGTATTATCCTTGTACTGTGACATCACTGTGTATATATTCTTTGTATGTGACATCACTGTGTGTATTATCCTGTACTGTGACATCACTGTGTGTATTATCCCTGTACTGTGACATCCCTGTGTGTATTATCCCTGTACTGGTGACATCATGTGTGTATATCCTGTACTGTGACATCACTGTGTGTATTATCCATGTACTGTGACATCACTGTGTGTATTATCCCATTACTGTGAACACTGTGTGCATTCCCATACTGTGAACACTGTTTACCTGTATGTGACATCACTGTGTATTATCCCTGTATGTGACATCACTATGTGTATTACCCTGTACTGTGACATCACTGTGTTGTATATCCCTGTACTGTGACATCACTGTGTGTATTATCCTGTAGTGTGACTCACTGTTTATTATATCCCTGTACTGTGACTCACTGTGTGTATTATCCCTGTACTGTGACATCACTGTGGTTGATCCCTGTACTGTGACATCACTGTGTGTATATTCCATTATGTGCAACACGTGTATATTATCCCAGTACTGTGGACAATCAACTGTGTGTATTATCTGTACTGTGACATCACGTGGTGTATTATACCTGTACTGTGACATCTGTGTGGATTATCCCTGTACTGTGACACTCACTGTGTGTATTATCTGTACGTGACATCACTGTGTGATTACTCCTGCTGTGACATCACGTGTGTTATTATCTCTGTACTGTGACATACTGTGTGTATTTCCTGTACTGTGACTCACTGTGTCTATTATCTTACTGGCATCACTGTGTGTATCTCTACTGTGACATCACTGTGTGTATTATCCCTGTACTGTGCACATCACTCTGTATTCCCTGTACTGTGACATCACTTGTGATTATGTCTGTGAATCCCTCTGTGTATTATCCTGTACTGTGACAATCACGTGTGTATTATCCCATGTACTGTGACATCACTGTGTGTATTTTTATCCAGTACACTGTGACATCATTTTACACATTTCTTCTATACTGTGACATCACTGCGATTTTATTCCTGTGGAAAATGATCATAGGTTATGCAACTCCAGACTCTGCTGGACTCGACTGGAGGCTCCATTTCAAGTTAGCTATTGGCATCTGTACTCAGAGAGGCTTCATGTATCTCCTACCTCCTCACCCATGTCATCCAAGGAACACCTGGAGGTGCCTGGTACTAGTGACACATTGTGGTCTGGGTATCTTAGTCCTTCTTCAGGTCACTTTGTATCTCCTTAGTTATTGGGTTAAACTGGTTCAGACCTCCGTCGTCCTCCCGAGTACTATGAGCGGGATTTCAGGACATCTGGAAGTGTACACAGCAATTTTTATAACTTAATAGAGAAGTTATTTAGTTTTTGCGAACCACTAACATTTTTCAGATGGGCCCTGTGCTAACATGTGCTTTGATGAACAGATAATAACCTGTAACATATGACAGGACTGCGCAGTTTCTATTAGGAGGGCGCATGTTCTTTGTGCTATCTGCTTGTGCTAATTTTGTTTAGATGCTGGCAGAGGTATTTGGTTGCAGATATTCACCAGTGTTATTACACCCTATTATATAATGCTCGGAACGGCCGATAATGACGGGTGTCCTGGGAAAGTGCAATCCATTCAAGTGGATGTGAACATTTCATTTGTAATAGAATTTTATTTATTGGCTTGTATCGCGGCTCACAGAGTACACTGCGAAATTTCAAGTTCCCTTCTGTTCCCAGATGCCAAGGCCTTGGATTTGTGGGAAGCCTCTAGCCTAGCCTAGGGAGGCGGACGTGCAGACTGCATCATATTTCACTGAATTTCTCTTGCTTATAAGTCTCTGTCACCATAAATAAAGTTCTAATTGTTTCATGCGCAGATGGGAAGACAGAGGTTTTTTAGTAAGGGGAATGAGCCAGTGTGATTGTGAAATTTTTCCTCTAGAGTGTTTAACTCTGGAGGACATGCCCTGTACGACATATTCCATCCATTGACTGGAATTAGAGAACTTTTTCTAGCGGAGGCGCTTTAGGATATTGAACACTTACCTACACACTTCAGGTAAAGAGCAAATAAGTTTCACATAGGATTTATACTAGTGATGGGAATTCCGGCTCTTTTTAGTGAGCTGGATCATTAGGCTCCGCTCACTAAGAAGTGGCTCCTGAAGTCTCCATTATTAAATATATAATAGGGAGCCGTAGGCCATTCAGTTACCCCACACCACTCCACTTTTAACCCGATTATATCGGTTTAAAGGGGGGCGTGGTTAGTCGATTAGCTCACTGAAGGGAGCCGGCTCCCGTTGTTCACAAAGAAGAGCCGGCTCTTTGTGCTGGCTCGTTCGCGAACAACACATCACCAATTTATACTATATCTATCTTAAAGGAGTTGGCCACTTTACCTCATGCTTTGTGTAATATGTGAGTGTAAGTGTGAGGTGCAGGATATGAGGTAATTTACCAATATACATCTAGTAATAGAGTCTGATTGCTTTCTGATATGTAAAGTGAAGCATCTGTCTTTTACCTCATCAAGCTGGATATACCGCCATAAAAGGCGCAGATGGAGGGTCATGTTGATCTCGTAATGTCCATGAGCAATCGCCCTTGGCAAGGCAGTAGTTTATGGACAGAAAGAGATCACATGACCCTCCATCTGCGGCCATTTTATGGACAGTTATATCCAGCTGATGAGGTAAAAGACCGGAGGCTTCACTTTACATATCAAGAAAATGCAGCAGAACTATTACTAGATGTATATTGGTAAACTACCTATTATTCCGTCCCCCACACACACACATTACAAAAAATGTGAGGTAAAGTGGCCAACCCCGTTAACAACCCACACGGTCACGGTAAAACCATAGTAACACACTGTATAGCGATATCATATCATATTAATATCATTTTAAGTGCCCATGGCCTGTAATACATATAATATCCTATGTTTCTATTGTATGAGGAAGAATGTTCTTACCCATGTGATGGTGGTGGTTAGCGTGACCAGGGTGACTCCTGCCCCGACACGCGTTTCGGCTTAAACAAGCCTTCGTCTGGGGGTAGTACTACTACTACTACTACTACTATTGGTCACATGATTCCAGTGACTATTACGGGTGACATTGTGTATTCCATTCCAGTAGCCTTTGTGTCATCAGTCCTGTCCTGAAATTTTTCCAGTAAAGCCCATGTGGCCAGTGCTGGATTCAGGAATAAAACAGAGTGCATATTTAACCTGCTCTGGCTCTTGGTTTGCTGCGTCACTCCAGTACTTCTGGTTTTTGGGCCTGCACTCAGCCAGAAGTTCCAGGTGTTGGAGGACATTCTTCACCCAACGAGTGGCTTCCTCAGAACAGGGGCAAACTAGAAAGTGAGAAAAACCTGGAAAACAGATGCGACATACCATTGTCTGAGGAAGCCACTCGTTGACCGAAGAAGGTCCCTTGAACCCTCTGAGAACTTCTTAACCAAAAACCGGTTGCAAGGAGTGATTCCTTGCAATTTACAATGTATCAAAGAAGCAAAGGTATTGGAGTGCACATGGAACATCTTGACTGCTCTACAGTCACTCATGGTTTTTGCTGGTCTAACCTGAGGATGACATACATTGATGTGAATGAAATGGAATTTTTCTGTAACTGTCCATTTTTGTTCCAAAATTACATTTAACAAGCCCAAACAGAAAGTGTGATCTGTGTACATGAAATTAACCGAGGCTTGATAAGCTTTGGCTTCAGAGATGCATTCATCCTCGCTGGGATATGATTATACATGACAGATGATGTGTAAACAAGGTGCGGGATGCAGAAATGGTGAAAAACATTGTCTTAATGGAGTCAGACATCATAAACTTCTGATTATTTTAAGTGATCTAAGATGTTGCTGGAGGAATATCAAGGGCTGAGCTCGGAGAACTCGAATCTTCCCTTCTAATTAATACAAAGAGAAGTGTATTAGCGAGGTCTGTGCTGCAGAGAGAGAGAGAGTTGGCCGTCGTGCCTCTTCTCTGATTTGGTTCCTTGACATAAAACATGACTCGTTCAATCAGCATTAACTTGTCAATTTGCCATCACAGTAATGGAAAGATGATGGAAGCCGGATGGTTTATGTATAAAGAAACTTACAAAGGTGACAACGAAACTCTACTTGGCTTCAGAAATGGCATGCATCATAAGAGAAGGAGATCACGGAGTGAAGAAATGATGAAGACATTATCAGAGAGTCTTCTGTATGCCAGATTAATCGGCTACATCAATATTTCACGATAAGAACTGAGTTTCACTTAGTACAAAAGTAGGACATCATGGTTGATGAGACCAGATCAGGAAAGTCTTAAAGGGGTTTTACAGCTTTGATATATATTGTTGGCCTATCCTTAGGATTAGTCATCACTTTCAGGAAAGAGATGGCACCCTTACTTATCTGCCATAACCAACAACGAATTTACCAACATTGAAAACCAACACTCATAATCTTAGGTAGCAGGTAGTGGTCAAGCTGAGTTACTGCAGCTTACCTTCCACCCACTTAAATGGGAGCTGTACATCTGGCTACACTCTCTCTGCTATTTCCTGCTGATCGGAAGACATGCCAGTGTTGGACCTTCCCTTATCTGATATTGATGACTTATCTTAAGGATAGGCGGTAACAATTGTGGTCATACATGTTTGCTAACCCAAACCCATACACAATCAACTACAGTACATTTTCATCCTGTCTACCCTATACACATCCATGCTTAGTTTGTCAATAGAGATTAGGGAATATGTTAAGTACCCATAAAGAAAAAAGCGGTCACCGGCTCACCGTCATCCCGACTCGTGCTCCAGGAGTGCGTCCGGCCCAAAACGACTGCACATATACCAAAACGAGAAAAGTTCACTCCGGCACCAAGGGATGTCCAGTTTCAATCCTTTTAGTGATTTCAAAATTCCAAACATCCATGTAGCAACACCTTACTTCGTGAGTGGAGAAATGCGTTTCGGATGTAACATACACCCTTGGTCATGGCACTAAGACTAGTTGTGAGTGCACAACCTAATAAGCCCTACACTCACAATTAGTCTTAGTGCCATGACTAAGGGTGTATGCTACATCCGAAACGCGTAGGCCGTTTCTCCACTCATGAAGTAAGGTGTAGCTACATGGATGTTTTTATTGTATGACGTTGGAATTTTGAAATCAATAAAAGGATTGAAACTGGACATCTCTCGGTGCCGGAGTGAACTTTACTCGTTTTAGTAAATATGTTAAGTACACCTCTGGTAGTAGATTATCTCCTGGAGCACCAAAGGATCAAACATGACAAAATTGTGCTTCAGATTCTTACGACATCTGGTTTGGGAGAGTTGGGACATCCTCATACACATACACACATACACAGGTTAGTTGACCGGTATAATAGACGTGGCCAACTTTTCTCTAATGTATATGAGAGACCTTGGGTGACTTCATGTCTTTATCAGTTGGCTATAATGATTTTAGCTGATGACTCTTCGTTCTGGTTAAAATTGACAATGTTCATCAACCTTCGTCTAGTTCGTCTTCAACCTTCATGAGAAGTACAATCCTGACACATCCCAAGATAACGTAGCTCTAAAGGAGAACTATGTTATAATTTTATTTCTGGGATAATCAGAAAACTAACTAAGGCACAATACACAATCGATTTCCCAACTCTTCCTGTCCCACAACTAATTTTTGGGTTGAGATACTTGGTCGATCCCTTGACTTTCATCCCATAACTTGATTTTATGAATAATAGCTATCACAAGTGTGTTGGTTTGTGGGTCTATTGAGGTATCTAATAAATGTCCATTCTAAAAGTTTACAGCACTGTCCTCCCCTGTACAGCTGGTCCTCTAGATTAGGTTTTGCTAGTAGATGGCTCTATAGATGGAACCAGCTGAATAACAAAGTTTAAATTGATTCATAAAGCAAAAATAAATCTATGCAAAATTAAGAAGAAACTTGATTCTAAAAATGGAGTGAGCAGTAGAGCCTTCAATCTTTTTGATTCACATAGTTATTGTATGACTCAAAATCTACCAATGTGAAGGCAATGTACTCAATAACAAAGCTCAAAAATCAATCTTCAATATGGCACCTTATGCTAGATTAGCAGATCTCAATTCCTCAATCGTCACTCCATGTGCTAGACTTGTCTTCACCTCAACTACAAATCTGGACTTTCCTTGGGTACGGCTAACCACTTAAAGGAATGATTCACTGTTCAATGAAGTTCCCCAAAGGCAACAAATCATTGCAAGGCATGCTTCATTTAGGGCAGTAGCGCCTGTTGTGTTTGGCCTCTTCTTCCGTACCAAAAATAAGATTGCCTATTTTAGCTCTAAGTCGTATGCATTGCCAATGAAAAGCCCCCTGAGGAGGACGTTACTCTACTCAGATCAATATGGAAAGATGTTACCACATCAGTAAAAAGTACAAAATGTGTAAAATCCTCACATTGACTCATACAGCATGGCATAAAAATCATAGAAAAAACAGCTCAAACTAAAAATCATGATTAAAAAAACAAACAAACAAAAGAAGGGACTTCAGTATGACTCAATTCTCCAATTTCTTTGGTCCCCAAGCTAAATCGACCCACCTCCCCACCTACCAGGTGCTGTTTACAACAGTGATTCATGAGGGGCCCACAAGTCCCCTTTGGCACCATGGTCCAATTATGATTGGCACCTCTGTACTTCTGTACTTCTTATGCCCTACCCTGATTTATGATATTTATGAACTTCATTAAAGTTTTTAGGGAAAATTCATAGTATCATAGTATATACGGACGGAAAAAGACGCAAGTCCATCAAGTCCAAACATTAAAGAAACCGTGATATCTCATGTTAATACTGTCTGGCGTCCATTATGAGAAGGATCTGATTTACCAGGGTAAGTACAAGACCCTCATTATTATTTATTTGTAAATTAATTCCATGCTGCTGTACAATCAATAAGGGATTCACATACATTATGACAAGAAAAAATGCAAGCACAAAATACCGGGCAGCAGTGTGACTACTGGCAGCAGGCACTGTGACTATTGGGGTTACTTTTGTTTACTGGAGGTGTCACTTTGGCAACTGCGGTGACTACTAGCTACTGGTGGCAAGTACTGGACTACTGGGGTAAATCACTGTGCCTACTGGGGAAAGGTTACTGGTTACTGGGGACCAGCACTGTTGGGCTACATTTTGGTTTTTATGCTCTGGGAAAGGGGCTGTATATGTCTATATAGGAGTTGATATGTTTAGCACTTTAGTAAAGAGAACATCTGCAACTAAGAGTGGTGTAAAGGTAAAAATGAGGATCACCTGGGCCCATCATGGAACTCATCATCATGGGGGCCTAAAGCTGGACCCCCACAATCTATGCTGTCATCCTGCTAGTTTTAGATTAAAGTGCCTTGTGGATCATGTGAATAAGTTAGTTTTTCACTGCTACTGGACAACATATGCCTGCCACTTTCCATATATGCGAGACATCTGGTGGGATCGTCCTCCTAGATATCTGAGGTGTTCTCTTTCTGCCCTAATGACTTTACACCTGCATTCATTTACGCTCCTTTGCTGATCCTACAGATAATATGTTCCAGACTTCAACTCATCCTGACCTCCCTATTGTGTCTGTTCTCTATCCCTATGTATTGGCTTCAAATGTCTTAATGAAACTGAAGGTTCAACCTTTACCTTCAGCAAGGAAAAACCTTGATAATATGACCAAATGAGCACCTACTGTATCCTGGATTACTGATACCCCAACCATTACAGCACCACTCATACATTTTTGCTAGAGGGATATGTTTGACCCCTTACTAAAATTATAGAGAATAAGAAATGATATAAGAGTGGACCCTTGTAGTGGATTGGCTACTAACTGGTCGCAGCAGAAGTTTCTGGTGGATCTATATCATAGTAAATTAAATTGGTCCAATTAAGATGCAGATCCATCAAGTCCTACAGTGTTCATCCAGAGAATTGGCTCATGAATGTAAGCCCCGTAGTCGAGAGAATAGTCACAACCCTACTGTTTCAGAATCAATCCCTGGATCAACATCCCATCTCAAGAATCTATTTCCCAATAACAAAGCTCTTACTGATGATATAAGAGTCCCAGTTACAGGTGAAACTGATGTCTTGGGGCAGAGCTGTACTGGGTCTGAAGAGACCCAGCAGCTTTGGTCTAGCCCTTCACACTTGGCAATCATGGGACTCTGTGGTCTATAGCGGCGGTGGCACTACCCTTGCCTCTAGTCACTACATAATGCTTGTTCGGTCCTATGTCTTGAGGAACAGAGAAGGCATAAGTGGTAATAAACCACCAGTGTCTTCTCACCATGGTCTCCTGCAGGAGTAGGAGGAACTGCAATGATGCAGAGAAGGGTTGGTTCAGACCCGCACCGCCTGATATCTGAGGTCAGTGATTATTTTAAGGAAGGCTTTGAGGATCATCTTCCACATCACTGGTCTTTCATAGAAAAAGACTCCTGGTCTATGGTGATGGTTATCCCGTCTTCCTTCTAGGTGAAGAGAATGCCCCCCTAGTTAGCCTACGTTAGCAATTGAAACTACTTAAAAATTTGGAATTTAGACAGATATTCAGACAATTTTAGTTTTGTGACGCATTTAGGAGGGGTTTTTGGCACACGCAATTGGATTTTTGTGCATCGGCGACGGCTTTCGTGCGACACAAATCGGAGAGGGATAGGCGGTCAGACGATCCAACTGATTCGGACTGAGCGGGGGATTTAAAATTTAAATTGTGTTTCAAGCCATGCACTTACATACACCGGGAAGAAGAAGGTGAACTCCGGCGGACCTGAGCAGGGAGCGACAGATGCAGGAAATCGGGCGCATGATTTTAGTGAATCGTGGCACAGTGCATGATCACCAGACATTCCGGATTGGGGATTGTGACGTGGACAGGTAAGTAAATGTGCCCCATTATCTCTTCCCTCCCCACTCTCATCCGATCTCGAATACATATGAACTCAGGACATTAGATATAGCTAAATCTCCCAAACACAAAATACAATGAAAGAGAAGATTGGTTTAAATTAAACATCAAGGTTTGGCTCACCGTATCCTAAGCCCATTCCAAAAAGAGTTAGCGGGGCGAATGCAGTCATTGTTTTCTGCTGGACTGTGCTAATTATTCACTTTTCTGTCTCGCATGTAGATGAAAGCTCGGAATGTTCTATGTAGCATAAACTAGCGAGTCTGTTTGAAAAACTTCCAAATAGTGAGTATCCCAAATAACGAAGCTAAGCCTCGAAACTGCTGTTTTGTGTTATTTTCCCGTCTTATCAGCCCTAATTTTGACGCGTCACATGGGCTAAAGAGAGCTGTGATTAATGACCCGCAGCTACCATTAATTTTCTTTTTTAATGGCCGTTGTCTGCCTGGACTGTCATTTTTATTTTTTCGGGAGAGAGAAAAAAAAAATAAAACCATTACCTCATTCACATCTACATCCACGCTGAAGCAAAGAATAATAGTAAATAGTACGACTTGAGGAATGCCCAAGAAATATTCCAAACTTATCAGATTTGGCCGCCTCAATAGCCTTTTCACTATTCTGCAATTTTATGGGCAGAAATGTTTTTCGTTGATTTTGGAAGAGTTTTTGATTCCATCTTGCTTCCCATCGCTCTGTCCGCCATATTCTTTTCCAAATGTTTATGAATTTAATATAATTTTTTGGGGGGGGGGGTAAACGAGCATATAAAACTGATGTCATGGATTGTTGGCAACGAGAGGAGAAGGCGAAGCCAAAAGATATCAGTATGGACATGATTAGGGTTTAAGTGAAATATGTGATGGCTAAATGGGTTGAAAAAGTGTATGTGTGTGAGAAGGGAAGGGGTCAACGATCGGGGTCTTACACGCCCTGAAGACTGACTTTGGTACGGCTGGGTGTAGCTGACTTAAAGTATGCTAAATACTGATACGTTTGACAATTTAGGAGGATTTACCTCTATAGGAAGTGCCAAGAAGCTGTTAAGTCAGAAATCCTGTGCATGGGTGATGAAAACTGAGAACTTCCACTGCTTATATAACATCTAACGTCTCACCTCGCCCATCCTCATGTCATACAATACTTGTAATGTAGCTTCCAGGAATAATACATATATTGGGGGTAGGGGGGTGTATCATATACTGGCACATCATGCAAACCCCGCTACCAGCAGATATTGGTGCAATTGCCAGATGCATAATTTGCCTGGGTCAGTTCTACCCCAGGTCTGGCCTGGCATAGAACCGCACTATAGCCTGTGTCTGGCCTTGCCACATGCTATATTAAGTGCGCTAGTATTCAGTGCTCCGATTACAATAAGGGCCAATATGATTAATATGAGTTTGTTAAAGGAAACCTACCACCACGGATCTACCTATTAAGGTAGATGCAGTGGTAGGTGCAGCTAATGTATGTAAGATAGCTTTTTAGGGCTAATCCTTTAGTCCCCTGTATCCTTTGTAATATTTAATTGTCATAATATGCAAATTTACCAAAGAGGCCACAGGAGCATGGAGTAGCCCGAGCTGAGGATACAAGGCACAACCACTCCACGTGGCCAGTAGCCTGTTTGATCCTCCTACCCAGACATCTTTAGCGTGCAGCTATGAGGAGCTGTGTGCACTTGTCCGTGAAGCTGGAGTTCTGCGCATGTGCAGTAGTTCTGGCTTTGAAACCGAGACCGCACAGCCAGAGGCCTGCGTTCTGCGCATGGGCAAAACTGCGGCTTCGCGGCTCTTTGATCCTCCTACCCAGACATCTTCAGACGCTGAAGATGTCTGAGTAGGAGGATCAAAGAGGCCCCTGGGGCATGGAGTAGCCTCAGCTCCGGCTGCTACATGCCCCAGTAGCATCTATGGTAAATTTGCATATTATGACAATTAAAGATTACAAGAGATACAGGGGACTAAAGGATTAGCCCTAAGAACGGCTATTCTTACATACATTAGCTGCACCAACCACCGGATCTACCTTAATAGGTAGATCTGTGGTGGTAGGTTTCCTTTAACCCCCCAGATGCTGTGGTAACAAGTAACCATGGTAATAAGGGGTTAACTTTTTATCTTGGGAAAAACTAGTATAAATGATTGTCCTCTTTTTGGGGCATCTATCAATATCTATACATCTATAATCTATCTTATGTTTTACGCCACCTTTTATACCTCTTTATCTATTGGACAACTAACTGGTTGTAGGCAGAACTAGTATATCCAGGACTGATATTATAGACTGCCCATAAGAGGCATCTCTATTGACCATATACCCTAAAAGGGCATATGTGCAAAGGTCACCCTGATGAGACCATCTTATTCTACGTAAAAACTGATGATGACATCACCTACCCCCACTCCCTAGTTACACAAAGGAGATGGCTCCATTGTATCTCCATCACTTTTTCCCATATTTCTTGGCTTATAAAGTCAATATTTTCCACGTCCATAAAGTCAATGACTCATTCTGTACGATGGGACGTATTAGAAGCTTTCCACTTCAATGCAATATAAAATATAGGATTTTTATCATTGTATCCCCCTTTGGATATTTGGAATTTAACCTTTCGATATGGTTTCTTGTAAATCCTGTTCCAGTTAATACATAATAACACTCTTTGGGTTGGGGAGCCGGCACTCGCTACTTCCAGGGGCCGCGCTCCGCTCTCAGACTATCTCTATTGTTGTAGGTTTTCTTGGCAGGACGTAGCATTTCTTTTCAATTATTCTGCAATCAAGATGTCGAGATGATGAAACAATGAATGTATTTCATACGGTGGCCCTTGAAGATGCTCAGAACGAGGTTTTAATGGGAACATATGTGTATGAGTGCATGGGAAAAGGGGGAAGAAGAGGACTTCATACCTAATATTTAACAAGGAGGGTGTGAGACCGAGAGCAAATAAACTGTAAATCTCATAAATGGTTCCATTCCCTGGTGGTTTACATACCTGTTCGTAGACATTTCAATGTATAAATGTTATAGCAGGGCTGGATTTGTCATTCAGCTGTTCGTTTTCTGCATTGTTCATAAAATACACGTTGCTTTATGACAAATGGCAAGCTCAACAAGACGACAAGAGATTTTGCAAATCTGGCTGCATAAATCGGTTTCGGAGATAATTCTGGTCTTCTTTGATGTGTTACATGACCTCCTTTCCATTGGAAATACTTGTCCTCGATCCAATATGGCGGCTTTAAAGATGGTAAGTTCCAGACTAGACCTGGAGGACGCTTTGGATGTTGTATATTTGGACTTTTCAAAGGCATTTGACACCGTGACGGATAAAAGGTTGGTATATAAAATGAGACTGCTGGGACTTGGGGAAAATCTTTGTATTTGGTAAGTAATTGGCTTAGTGATGGAAAACAGAGGGTCGTCATTAATGGCACATTCTCAGATTGGGTTGACGTTACCAGTGGAGTGCCACAGGGGTCAGTATTGGGGCCACTTCACAGTCAAGTTTCAATATTTGCAGATGATACTAAGCTGTGTAAAGTAATAAATGCTGGTTCAGCATTACAGGGGGATTTGTGGAAGCTTGAGGAGTGGGCAGAGGAAAGTTTGATGAGGTTTAATGTAGATAAATGTAAAGTTATGCACTTGGGCCGTGGAAACAAAAAGTATAATTATGTTCTAGCAGTCAATTACTTGGTAAAACTGGAATGGAAAAGGACTTGGGGGTATTGGTGGATGGTAAACTTAATTTTAGTGACCAGAGCCAGGCGGCTGCTGCTAAAGCAAATAAAATTATGGGATGTATCAAGAGAGGAATAGATTCTCATGATAAAGACATAGTTTTGCCCTTATACAAATCCCTGGTCAGACCACACATGGAATATTGTGTACAGTTTTGGGCACCAGTGTATAAAAAGGATATAGTAGAGCTAGAACGGGTGCAGAGGAGAGCAACCAGGATTATTAGGGGAATGGGGGAACTAGAATACACTGACAGATTAAAAAATTTGGGATTATTCAGTTTAGAAAAAAGACGACTGAGGGGAGACCTCATTACAATGTACAAATACCTGAACGGACAGTACAAGGATCTCTCCAAAGATCTTTTTATACCTAGGCCTGTGACCAGGACAAGGGGGCATCCTCTACGCCTAGAAGAGAGGAGGTTCTACCATCAACATAGACAAAGGTTCTTTACTGTAAGAGCAGTGAGACTGTGGAACTCTCTGCCGCAGGAGGTTGTTATGGCGGACTCTATGTACATGTTCAAGAGAGGCCTGGATGACTTTCTGGAGAGAAAAATATCACGGGTTATGGGGATAAAACATTTATTTAATTCTTAAAGGTTGGACTTGATGGACTTGCGTCTTTTTCCGGCCTTATATACTATGATACTATGATACTATGGCGGCCATGTTATGAACATAGCTTAAAAGTTTGGCTGCTTCTTTCATTACTTGCTGGGGTACCAGAGATGTCATTTCCCTATCATTTCCGAAATAATAGGTTTCCTGGGACTATTGACCTGCTTTGTATATTGGAACCAACTTTATTCTTTACTTTAAAGGGGTTGTCCCATTTCAGCAAATTAATGTTATTGTTTGTATTATAAAAAGTTATTGAACTTTCCATTATACTTTCTATATCAATTTCTCATGGTTTTGTAGATCTCTGCTTGCTGTCTGTCGTGGGCTCACCCGTGCTTCTATGCTCCCGCCAGCGCGTCGCCAGCACTGCTTACCTCTCCCAGCTCCCGACTCGCTCCCTTCCGCTGTGCACGCGCGGCCCCGAATGCTAGGGCGCGTGCGCGCGGCCACTTCTCAACATTTAAAGGGCCAGCGCGCCAATAATTGGCACCGGCCATTTAGCAAAATCTACTTAAGCCTGCCTCTCCCTGCAAGCCCCTGCCGGATCTTTGTGCCTAGCGCCCTAGAGAAAGCTTTTCTGATGCCTTGTGCTCTTTCTGTGAATTCCCATTGTGACCCTCGCTCCGTTTCTGACTTCGCTCCTTTGCCGCCTGCCCTGACCTGTTGCTACGTCTCCGACTCCGATCCTGTGCTGCCTGTTCTGACCTCTTGCCTGTCCCCGACTACGAGATTGCCTGCCGTTTTTGTACCTCGACCTTGGCTGCCACTGCGGACAAGTCACTCCTGTGGAACGACCTGGTGGTACCACGCCGCAGCAAGTCCAACCCGCTTTGCGGCGGGCTCTGGTGAAAACCGGGTACCACTTAGACTCCGGTCCCAGGTAGTGGCTTGTGCCATCATCCGCAGTGGTTCAGAGGATCCACAAGCCTGACACTGTGATTCTATAGAAGCTTCTGTGCCTACTTCCAGTGGATAGAAATCTGTCCATGGCCACAGAGGTGCTTACCTCATTAGTATCATAGTGAGTAATCAGAGCTGTGGG
Organism: Engystomops pustulosus; assembly: GCA_019512145.1. NCBI lineage: Eukaryota > Metazoa > Chordata > Amphibia > Anura > Leptodactylidae > Engystomops > Engystomops pustulosus. The sequence goes on along the minus strand of CM033643.1, from coordinate 10,469,717 downwards.
TTATAACGAGCTTTGCACCTGTGTGACCATTTCTATCCACTGGAAGTAGACGCAGAAGCTTTCTATAGAATGACAGGAAGCAGAGATCTAGAAAACCATGAGAAATTGATATAGAAAGTATATTGGAAAGTTCAATAACTTTTTTAAATACAAACAATAACATTAATTTGAAGAAATGGGACAACCCCTTTAACTCTTTCTTGACATCATGGCATACTATAACATCAAGCTGTTTGGGAAGGGTGTATGGAGAGGGTTCTGTGCCACCTCCATGCATGGTATTATATAGAAGACTGCTTCAAGCCACAGTCAGTCCCAGCACCAATCACTATGCAGAGATCGAGCATGTGAGTCTTCATTCCATTTGACTTGGGGGCACGATGTCTGCTCCAGCCCAAATCCGCCTACCTGACCATAGGGAGCCTATTTAACACACATAAGTGGGATTTATCAAGGCTTGAAAAAGGTGCACAAAAATTAAAATTGTTCCGGCTATTGGAAAGCAGGAAGTAAAAAATGGTTCTGAAAATTTGTTTGGTTTTGGAAGGATTAAATATTTGGTGCAGGTTACAGCTGGTTAATGATCCATTTTTGACATTAGTTTCTCGGTGTGGTGTTTTTTTGGCAGTGACTGGGGACATCTTGTGAAATCTATTTCTTCTGTACCGTCCCACATTTCTATCAGTGGAATGTGAGACTTCGGACCGCTGCTTCTCCCTCCACCCGCCATCCCTCATGGCCCCTCATAGACGCCTGAATACACTAATATTTGTCCACTGTTACACTCATTAATAATTAGTAATATTCCTTACATACTTTCATGGGCTCCATTGACCCCAACCATGCAGCAAATATGCGTCCTGTCGGTAATTGTGGCCCATTGTTTTTTCCCGCGCAGGAATGTGTCACGGTATTTGTGAAGGTAATTTGCGCAATTGACAAAACCGCGATGAAACACAAACACTATTTAACTCCGAAAAGTAATTAGCGCTGGAGTCACTGAGAACTGATGGGGTGTTTTTAGACCCCGCTGGGGCAGATCTAAGCATGTTCCCGCTGCCCCGTACTTGAACCTCATGTAACGCTTTGGTGTGTCCTGAGGAATAATATTGACAGAGTGAACACATCAGTGGCAATGGTCTTCGGAGACTTGTCTAATTATGCTAGAAATTGTTCCCATATTTATAATTGCATAGATATCATGCCTTACAGGGAATGCATTCTAAGAAGCACGATGAGGTCAGCCAAACAATGGCCGGGCAAAGTCTTCGATTCAGCGAACATTTACTTCTTTACCATCATTCGATAAAACTAGACATTTATGAGCAGAGATGACATTTTTGGGCCCAAATGCAAAATTTGTTATAAGGACCCAAGTTCGAATAAGCAATGGGGTTATTGGACCATCTTAGGATACAGGGCCAGAAGAAGCTGTTGCCTCTGCACCCCACTATAGTTTACTGTCAGTGATTATAAGGAAAATATGTCCTTGGGGGAGTAAATCTGAGTCCCTTGTTGAGAAGGACCTGGGTGACTAGTAGATCATAAATTGAGTAACAGCATGCAATGTCAATCAGCTGCCTCTAAAGCTAGTAGGATCTTGTCATGTATCAAAAGTGGAATGGACTCTCGTGATAGGGATGTAATATTACCACTATACAAGGCACTGGTTCGGCCTCACCTGGAATATGCTGTCCAGTTCTGGGCACCGGTCCATAAAAAGGAGGCCCTGGAGCTGGAGCGGGTTCAACGTAGAGCCACAAAACTGATAAGGGGTATGGAGGGTCTTAGTTATAGAAAGATTAAAACAACTAGATTTGTATAGTCTGGAAAAGAGACGACTACGAGGGGACATGATTAATTTATATAAATATATGATATGGTCCATACAAAAAATATGGTGGTAAGTTGTTCCAGATTAAATCAACTCAAAAGACGAGGGAGCACTGTCTCCGTCTGGAGAAAACAAGGTTTAATCACCAGAGGAGACAGGGCTTCTTTACTATGAGAACTGTGAATCTGTGGAATAGCCGAGCTCAGGCGCTGGTCACAGCAGGGACAGCAGAGAGCTTCAGGAAGGGTCTAGATGCCTTTTTACACCTAAATAACGTTGATGGTTATGTTATATAGAATTGTTTCCCCTAAATCCCTTCCTCATCCAATCCCTTCCCTATCTTGGTTGAACTTGATGGACAAGTGTCTTTTTTCAACTGTATAAACTATGAAACTATTACCAAGTACAGGTATCCAATTTTAGGATGTACGCTGCTCACCAGTATAAAGGAAACACTTAAATACCACATCTAAGACCTCAAAGAGTGAAATAATCCAGTGTCAATTCGTTATTCATTACTTAGTGGATTACATTGAGAACATTAAAAACTAAAAATTTATATCCTATGGAGGCCTATGGAAAATTACAGGCTGATCCAAATCAGTGGAAATGTGCCGAGGATCAGTATTGTGTGTGGTCTCCACGTGCCTCTATGACCTCCATACAACTCCTGGACATGCTCCTTATGAGATGATAGATATTTCCCTGAGGGATCTGCTACCAGACCTGTATTAAAGCATCAGTGAACTCCTGGACAGTCAGTGGGGTTGTGTGGCAGTGGTGGATTGAACGAGACATGATTTCCTAGATGTCAGGTCCTGATGAATGGGCCGGCAACTCCATAGCTTCAATGCCTTCGTCATGCAGGAACTGCTGACACACTCCAGCCACATGAGGTCTAGCATTGTCCTGCGTTGAAGGAACCCAAGGCCAACTGCACCAGCATATGGACTCACAAAGAGTCTGAGGATCTCATCTCAGGACTAGAGATGAGCGAACATACATAACATCTAAGAAGCACGATGAGGTCAGCCAAACAATGGCCGGGCAAAGTCTTCGATTCAGCGAACATTTACTTCTTTACCATCATTCGATAAAACTAGACATTTATGAGCAGAGATGACATTTTTGGGCCCAAATGCAAAATTTGTTATAAGGACCCAAGTTCGAATAAGCAATGGGGTTATTGGACCATCTTAGGATCCAGGGCCAGAAGAAGCTGTTGCCTCTGCACCCCACTATAGTTTACTGTCAGTGATTACCAGGTACAGGTATCCAATTTTAGGATGTACACTGCTCACCAGTATAAAGGAAACACTTAAATACCACATCTAAGACCTCAAAGAGTGAAATAATCCAGTGTCAATTCGTTATTCATTACTTAGTGGATTACATTGAGAACATTAAAACCTAAAAATTAGTATCCTATGGAGGCCTATGGAAAATTACAGGCTGATCCAAATCAGTGGAAATGTGCCGAGGATCAGTATTGTGTGTGGTCTCCACGTGCCTCTATGACCTCCATACAACTCCTGGACATGCTTCTTATGAGATGATAGATATTCCCCTGAGGGATCTGCTCCCAGACCTGTATTAAAGCATCAGTGAACTCCTGGACAGTCTGTGGGGCAGTGTGGCAGTGGTGGATGGAACGAGACATGATTTCCTAGATGTCAGGTCCTGGTGAATGGGCCGGCAAGTCCATAGCTTCAATGCCTTCGTCATGCAGGAACTGCTGACACACTCCAGCCACATGAGGTCTAGCATTGTCCTGCGTTGAAGGAACCCAAGTCCAACTGCACCAGCATATGGACTCACAAAGAGTCTGAGGATCTCATCTCAGGACTAGAGATGAGCGAACATACATAACATAAGCGTATTTCACCAGCTCGAGAAAATGGCATCTCCCGCCGTTGTGATTTTTGGCAGCCAGAAACAGAGCCAATCACAAGCCAGGAGACTCTGCACTCCACCCAGCATGACGTGGTACCCTTACACGTCGATAGCAGTGGTTGGCTGGCCAGATCAGGTGACCCTGGGATAGACTAGCCGCTGCCCGCGCTGCTCGGATCATTCTGTGTCTGGATGCCGCTAGGGAGAGAGCTGCTGCTGGTCAGGGAAAGCGTTAGGGTGTTCTATTAGATTACTGTTAGGCAGGAGTGATTCTACAAGAACCCAACAGCCCTTCTTAGGGCTACAATAGCGTTATATTTTACTTTTTTTTGGTTTGCTTGTGGCTGGGCTTGCTAGCATTAGTAGTGCAGCTAGTACCATATTGTGAGGAATTTGCTGGGAGACCGTTGTGTTTAGCTCTTAGTGACACACATATCCACCTCAAACACCGAAGTGGGACAATTTAATAGGGGTTTGATTTGAATTAGGTCGAGTCTGCTGATTTATTTTTTTTTACGTTTATTTCTTTTTATAACTCAAAGTAATCTGGCAAAGCAGTGTGCTTTCAGTGTAGGCTAGAAAATAGCCATAGGAGAACCCCAATGGCTTACTTAGGTCTACAATAGCGTTATATTTTACTTTTTTTTGGTTTGCCTGTGGCTGGGCTTGCTGGCATTAGTAGTGCAGCTAGTACCATACTGTGAGGAATTTGCTGGGAGACTTGCGACTGTTGTGTTTAGCTCTTAGTGACACGCATATCCACCTCAAACACCGAAGTGGGACAATTTATTAGGCATTAACATCGTTTTGTTTAAAAAAAAAAAAAATAAAGTTTGCACTTTAATTTTGAAAATGTTTAACCCGAGGGCTATGGGTAGAGGACGAGGGCGTGGACGTGGGCGTCCAACTACTGCAGGGGTCAGAGGCCGTGGTCCTGGGCGGGGTGAGACACCACCTGCTGATGAGGGAGCAGGGGAACGCCGCAGAGCTACACTACCTAGGTTCATGTCTGAAGTTACTGGGACTCGTGGTAGAGCACTGTTGAGGCCAGAAAAGTGCGAAGAGGTGATGTCGTGGATTGCGGACAATGCTTCTAGCCATTTGTCCACCAGTCAGTCTTCCACGCAGTCCACCCATGTCACCAAAATCGGCACTCCTCCAGCTCCTCCACCTCAGCCTCCTTCCCCCCAGTCTGCCCCCTCCCAGCAAAATTTTGCATTTGAACTGGCATACTCTGAGGAACTGTTTTCTGGACCCTTCCCACAGTCACAAACCACTTGTCCGGTTGCTGCTGAGCTATTTTCCGATGCCCATGTTTTCCTCCGGTCGCAGTCTGTGGGTGATGATGACCTTCTTGACATAGTGGAAGAAGTGTGTAAAGAGGTGTCCGATGATGAGGAGACACGGTTGTCAGACAGTGGTGAAGTTGTTGTCAGGGCAGGAAGTCCGATGGGGGAGCAGACTGAGGGATCGGAGGATGATGAGGTGACAGACCCAATCTGGGTTCATAGGCCGGGTGAACACAGTGCTTCTGAAACGGAGGCGAGTCCTATAGCAGAACAGGTTGGAAGAGGCAGTGGTGGGGCCAGACGGAGAGGCAGGGCCAGAGCTGGTGCATCAGCGCCAAATGTTTCACGTAGTCAAGCTCCCGTGGCGAGGGCTAGATTTTCAGAAGCCTGGAGGTTCTTTAAAGAAACACCGGATGACCGACGGACTGTGGTGTGCAACCTGTGCCAAACCAGGATCAGCAGGGGTTCCACCACTACTAGCTTAACTATCACCAGTATGCTCAGGCATATGAATGCTAAACACCCCACTCAATGGCACCAAGCCCGTTCACCTCTGGCCGGGCACACCACTTCTCCTTCCCCTGTGTCATCTGCTAGTCAGCCCCCTGCCCAGGACCCCGGCCCAAACACCTCCCGTGCGAAAACGCCGTCTTCGCCTCCACGATCCTCTACAGCATCCACCAGCGTTCAGCTCTCCATACCCCGGACGCTGGAGCGCAAAAGGAAGTATAGTGCAACCCACCCACACGCCCAAGCCCTCAACGTCCACATCTCCAAACTGCTTAGCCTGGAGATGCTGCCCTATAGGCTGGTAGAGACCGAGGCCTTTCGAAACCTCATGGCGGCGGCCGCCCCTCGGTATTAGGTCCCCAGCCGCCACTACTTTTCCCGATGTGCCGTCCCAGCCCTGCACAAGCACGTGTCAGACAACATCATCCGTGCCCTGACCAACGCCGTTTCTGACAAGGTCCACCTGACCACGGACACGTGGACGTGTGCTGCCGGGTAGGGCCACTATATATCGCTGACGGCACATTGGGTTAACTTGGATAGTACTCCATGTATTTAATTTTTCTGGAGGGCCACCTACCCGGTCCTCTGTTTTAAACAATTTTTGGGAGTGCCACATACAGGCACTCAATCTATTTAATTTTTCTGGAGGACCACCTACCTGCTCCTCTGGTTTGAAAACTGATTGTCCTGCAGGCCTAAGATGAGGCCTGGGAGTACAGTCCAGCACTAAACAGGTTAGTGTAGATATCACAATAAGGGGTGGGAGCTGAATCCAAACTTCTGATTGAAGTCTGGGTTCGAGATCAGGGGACCTGCCCCCACAATGTTCTTTCAATTTCTAGAGTGGCCATGGCCGCTGCCTGCTTCGTCAGCCCATCTCTGATCAGGAGTAAGAGGCTAATACCCGGCAGTCTAGTAAGAGTCACCTGGAGGGTACAGGCCAGTCTAGCTCTGAGTCAGTGTGGTATTGGGGTATATTAAAGAATATATTCCCTCTAACCATTCTATTATACAAGGATAACATTGACTCTAACATTTGGAGCTTAGTTGTGTGTACACAGTCATAGGATGAAATGTGCTCCCGGTTGCGAATGCTTTTATCTTGGGTCACATGATATGTGGACATGAGAAAAGAATGTAGAGATCTGTTGGAAAAACACATTTTCAGATTAGCTACGACAGAATTCTAAGTAATGTTTTTACTTCAAATGAAGCGGTGAAATAGCTCTCAGCTACTGCGGACTCGCACAGCCTGGGAGGCCGCCCCTTCACGTCAGGCCCAGCTTCTGGCATGGGTGGCTACACGCTGGCATTACATGTGACAGATGTGCTGGGCGGCTTCCAGTGTCAATGCATTTACATGTATAATTCATGAGCTGGAATGAATAAATAAATACATGTTATACAGATGTGTCCAGACTCAACTCAGACTCTCAGGATTCAATTCCATATGGTAAAATGAGAGGCTAACAAAAGCCTGGACAGGCTGCAAATCACCACTCAGCCACTAGGTGGCACACATATAGGATATCACTACATCAATACCATGTTACCTTGAAAAGCCGCTTATCTCATGTCACATTGGAGGAAAGCAGGGCAGGCACATCTATACATGACTAGAAAGGTTAAAGGGGTTGGGCAATTAATGTGGTGTAAGTGTGTGGGGGGCAGGATATTAGGTAAGTTACCAATATACATCTAGTAATAGTTCTGCTCCACTTACACACACATTACAAAAAACATGAGAGGAAAGTGGCCAACCTTTTAAAGGGTCCAAATCTTACCATAGAAAATACAGTCCAAGTTTGTAGCAATGTAATACCCTTAAACAAGGGTTATAAAATCACGTGAAACATAAGCAACATCCCCCACCGGGGCCTAGCCTTTTCTTGGAGCCTGGAGGCAGCCGGGACCCGGAATACCGGAGTGGCTGGCGGTTGCGGCCTTGGGCACGCTGATGTCACAGTGCTTGGTATGGGGACCGGAGGGCTGTCCTACAGCCTGGCAGGTCTCCAGCAGGTGGTGACTGCAAAAATATGGAGGGAGAGGCTGATGTACTGGTTATCCCTGGGACAACCTCTGAGGTGTCTGTAGGATGAGTCCCTGGGTGATGGATGGGGAGCCTGTGGTGGTAACAGCCGTATCCAGGGATCAGGCGGAGGCAACGTTGTGCAAATCAACTTACAGTTCTTTATTCAACTTCATACAGCAGCAACGCGCCAAACAGTAGCAGCAGATTCAGCAAGCTTGAAGGTTGATGGAGAGCCGGTCCACAGGAAGGTTGCTCACAGCCTAGTAGTAACTTCAGGCTGGGCTGGTAAAGATGGAGCTGAATCCAGATGTTGGACCTCAGCTTTTGGGGCTTAGTTTCCTGACTTGCCCTGGGTGCTAGGCAGTGGCCTGAGGTACTTCTGGTTCCTGGTATTTGGACACTGGCTGGTTCCTGGTTTTAGACACTCCTCTGCTTGCTGGAACTGATATGTTCTAGAAGGTGGAGTCTCTCACTCCGACTGACTCTGCAGACCATGTGATCCCGCCCACCAGGGGTTTATATACTTCCTTGGTCAGGTGGTAGCACTCTCCAATCAGTTTCCAGCTTGCCTTGCAATATTACAAGGAATATCATTGGACAATAACATTTGGCATGCTTAACTCTTGCCCTACCAGGGAGTGGCTTCAAGATGCAATTACTAAGTTTACCTAGCAGTAGCTTCTGCATAGCTCCCAACCGTCCCGATTTTGCCGGGAAAGTCCCGTTTTTCTTACCTCTGCCCCGCATCACGGGCAGCTATGAGATTGTCACAGATTCTCCCCCCAGGTCCCAGCAAGAGTGACAGATCACTCATCGGTACATACCTCCAAAACACAGGGTACCGGTACAGGGAGAGTGACGATCGCATGTCAGTGGGAGGCGCCGGGATTACTCCGCCCCTCCCACATGGATGTGATTGGTCCCCTACCCGCGGCTCCAGTTCAACGTCACACAGTGACGTTCAGGCTTTTGATTGGGTGAATAGGGAGGCTCGCCAACGGTGACGAGGAAGGGGAGAGGAATATAAACAGGACGCAGCCGGCGCGCGCCACGGCTAGTACATACCGGGCATGCACGCGGCACGGATGTCATAATGTCACTCTAGATCAAACGAGCCAAATAACAGACCCCTGAAGAATCTCTGGCAATGAGGAAACGCATAGGGTCTTAGGTCTTAGAGTTAGCCGTCATGCGGATGCATGTGAGCCACGACCATACGACAATCAGAGTAGCTCCACAAATGAAAGGGCAACCTCTTTAGAGCTGCATACTGACCGACCAGTGGCAATACAGGCATCCAGCAATTGATCTTTTTGAAGACACAGTGGGAGAGGTGGAGATCCACCACACTCACCCTGGTCTTCAAAATTATCTGTCACTTAGGTCCAGTGGTGGCAACACAAGTTAGGCAATAGTGGACACCAACACTCAAGTTGGGACGTGTATGAGCCAAAAATCAGGCCCAAAAATCCACGGCCTAATGTCACCAAGTGTACAAATATAAGTGTCAGTCCAGTACCATACTAACGTCTGTTTTTACAGTCCTGCAGAAACATATTTTAAATTAAAATAAAAATAAAAGCTAAGTTTTATTTTTTATAAAATACCTCCAACTACAGTGAATTAAATACTTTGAAAGCCAGAACTCACAGTACAGAATGGCTTCTACAGACATCGGGAGGGAATCCTTTTCAGAGAAGTGTCGGCTTAGCGGAGAGCAGGGACCACGTCATCAGCTTCAGATCTCTATCCATATATGGTCACTGCATCTCCTAGGGTTCCCCAGAGCAGACATCGGGCAGGGAATACTTTTCAGAGAAGTGTCAGCTTAGCGGAGAGAGCAGGGACCGCGTCATCAGGTCAGATCAACATCTGTCCATATATGGTCTCCAGGGCTTCCCCAGACACAAGCTCTTTATTTAATTAAATTACATAAAGTTTTGGCCAGGCTGAGATTCAAACCTGGGACCCTCTGCACTGTAGACAGAGCTGTAAGCCCAGCGATACAGAGCTGTGGATTTCTGGTAACTAAGAAGTGTTATCTGCCAGTGTTACACTGACACACTGCACTGATATATAGAGAGGGATCTTCTCAGAGATTATTATTGTAATTATTCAGACTATTATTATTATTATAAATTTTATTATTTTTATTATTATGGAGATGTTTATTAATAATAGTAAAAAATAATAATCATCTCAATAATAATAATAATAATAATCTCCATAATAATAATAATAGTCTCAATAATTACAATAATCTCTGAGAAGATCCCTCTCTATATACCAAGGCATTAAATCTGTGTCACAATGTAACAGTAGTCATAGTTCTTAGTTACCAAAATTCTTCACCTTGATAATCACAGAGGTTATAGCTCAGTTGGTTGGGGCACTGTGACATTATAGTACATGGACACTGCAGGTTCTAGGTTCAAATCCCATTGAGGATAATTTTTTTTTTTTATTGAGATCATTTTTATTATCATAATATGGCTAAAATTTGGGGCGTGCCGCCATTTTGTCCCTCTTTCCCTTTGACAAATGTTGGGAGGTATGGCTTCTGGATGAGTTGCATAGGCTCATCAAACGTATCCTGACAAGGAAGAGAGTACAACAACTACATTGCCTATGCATTGGCAGGGGTGTTGCACGTATAATGTGATACATTTAGAGTGTATCTGTTATCCATCTATCTATCTATCTATCTATCTATCTATCTATCTATCTATCTCCTATCTATCTATGGGCCAGATGTATCACTTGTTTTTTCTGTTGTTTTTGAGCCTTTTCATATTGTTGCACTGTTTTTGTGCCATTTTGCGACTAATCACTAAACTAGCCTCACAGCAAAAATAACCATGTTTCCCTCATTTATCCTACCAATGCAGATGTTTTGCTGTGCCTAATAATCATTCATCATTAGCAACTTGTTCATTTAGGCACAAAAATGGGTGCAAAATCACTCTAGCGTAAACTCAGAAGCAACACTGAGCTCTTGTGCAGAACAGTGTATTCCCAGCAGCAGAGCTCAGCAGACACTACTTGCAGCCTCTGTTTACAGGTCATGACCTTCTATTTACAAACAATCTGCAAAAGCATCAGCTCAGATCAGAATAGAAGTGAGTGGTAGTGATGGGAAGTCCGGCTCTTCTTAGTGAGCTGCCTCATTAGGCTCCGCTCACTAAGGCGAGACGGCTCTTCTAGCTCCTTATACATATATAATAGGGAGCCGCAAGCCAGTCAATCACCCCACATTACTCCACTGTTAACCTGATTGTATCGGATTAATGGGGGCGTGGTGAGCTGGTTAAAGGTGGGCTTAAGTAAGCTGGCTTACGTCGTTCATGAACAAGAGAAAGTTCGCAAACGGCACATCACTAGTGGGAGCTGCAGACAGGACAGAGAAGTGTCCCCATGTAGCAGGACAGAGGAGAAATGTGTGGGAGCTGCAGACAGTACAGAGACGTGTCCCTATTTTGTGCGTAACAAATTTTACTTTCCCGTAATGTTATTTATTTTAACATGCCGTGTACTGCGAAGCTGAAAAAAAATTCCAAATGTGGAAAAATTGAAAAAAAAAACGCACGTCACGTTCTTGTCGGCTCAGTTTTTACGACTTTCACTCTTCGCTCCAAATACCATGCCTACTTTATTCTTTGGTTCGGAGTGATCGTGGTGATACCAAATTTATATAGGTTCGGACAAGGTCCACCTGACCACGGACACGTGGACGAGTGCTGCCGGCTGACCCTGGGGCTGGTCATATACTGCTGACGTCGAGGATTGCGGGGCCTACCTTGGTCCAGGTCTCAAAGGCCTACTATGCCTCCTCCTCCTCCCACCCCTCCTCCACCTCCTCCTCCGAATTACCATCCGTGGGCATGGCGCCATCAGTCGGTAGCTCTAGGCTCAGCAGCAGTGCCATCACTAAGCGACAGCAGGCGGTGCTCAAACTAGGCAATAAAAGGCACACCGCCCAAGATCTATTACAGGGCATCACAGAGGAGAAATGTGTGGGAGCTGCAGACAGTACAGAGACGTGTCCCTGTGTAGCAGTATAGAGGAGAAGTGTGTAGGAGCTTCAGATAGTACAGAGAAGTCCCACGTGTAGCAGGAAAGAGGAGAAATGTGTGGGAGCTGCAGACAGTACAGAGACGTGTCCCTAGAGGAGAAATGTGTGGGAGCTGCAGACAGTACAGAGACGTGTCCCTGTGTAGCAGTATAGAGGAGAAGTGTGTAGGAGCTGCAGACAGCACAGAGAAGTCCCACGTGTAGCAGGATAGAAGAGAAGTGTGTGGGAGCTGCAGACAGGACAGAGAAGTGTCCCCGTGTAGCAGGATAGAAGAGAAGTGTGTGGGAGCTGTAGACAGTACAG